>WEIV01024485.1:238478-511822 GCA_013390005.1 Calyptomena viridis
AACCCACCTGGACGCGTTGCTGTGTCACCTGCTCCAGGTGCCCCTTTCTTGGCAGGGGGGTTGGGCCGGACGGTCTCCAGAGGTGCCTTCCAACCCTAACAATCCCGCTATTCTGTGTGCCGCGGCGGGGCGGGCTGGGCTGGGCTGGGCTGGGCTGGGGCGGCCGCCCTCCCCGCTCCTTCCTTCCTTTCCTCCCTCGCTCCCTCCCTCCCTGGGCGGACCGGAGGCGGCTGCGGGAGCCGCTCCGTCCCCGCTCCGCCGGCGCTCTGTGGTTTAAGATGGCGGCGGGGGCTGCGGGGGCGAGCCCGTGAGCCCCAGCCCGGAGCTCCGCNTTATTGCGATAAACCCATGCGGGAAATGTTGAATGTAACATGAATCGTTTCTGTAACCTCTTAGGAGGAGCCTGCAACTTCAAACCCTCCTTTGCAACCATGTTTTTTTTAAGCTGTTATGTTAAGGTGTTGCCAAGTTTTGGAAGGTATGATCGACTGAAACCTGTCTGCCTTGACAAGCACGTTGAGAATAGATGTGCAGATGCATCTCTAATCCTAAAGACCTGAATCAGCTCTGGAGAGCTTGGCTGGCTCAGCTTTAGGTGGAGAGGGATGTCAGTGTTTATAAAGCAAGGCTGCTTCTGACAATACATATTTGCTTTTACTCAGTAGAATGAGTGTAGGCAAAAAGATAAAGGAACGTGCAACCAGCAGTCTAAAAGTAAATATCATCTGCTGTGGCTGCTGACATGTAAGTATCTATCACAACAAGAGCACAGCACTGAATCTGGTTCTTAAAAATCTCAGTGTTATCACAGCTTTTAAGTTCAGGGAACACTATCAGCTTTAAAACCAAAACAGAACGTGCTTGCTGAACGCCTGACCTACTATTACTACAGTTAAAACTGAGAGTTGTTTTATTACATCTTTCAACCTTAGTGCCACCAACTTCACGTCTTACTCTGTCATCTTTGTATTTTTGTACGTTAAAATGCACTTTGGCAAATGCATTCCTAACACTGCACCATCACAATCTTAGGAGATCCCAGAAGTTATGCACATACCCCACTTCTTCCAGTGGGGTAAATCTGTGTTTAGCAGCAGAGCAGAACTGATGTAGAGGCTGCTGAGTGCCAGGTGCACTCCTGCTAATGTCAAACTGTCTGTCTCTCCGTGTTTTGGTACCAAGAGGGCTCTCTGGTTCCTGCTCTCCCAAGGCAAGGACAGAAAGGACGTTTGTGGGAAGTACAGTGCAGCATGTGGGGATGTGTAGTGACTTAAGCATAACACAGTTGACACTGACTCAAGCACTTCTTTTCATTTCTTGCTGCATGTTTTGGTAGTGATTTACTTCAGCATCCTGAACAAATCCTTCTAGCTCCTCCCTCTGCCCTACTAAATTTTAAAGTTAGGAGGTAGGGAGAATTATTTACAGGCAGTGGCAGGGAAATTGAGAGGAAAAGGTTTCTTAAGCGTGCATGCAGACCAAAAAGACAAATTATGTGCCCTGCCAGCCCTTCTGCTCCATCATCCATAGAACTAGAAACAAGAATGAGCCTGGAAAGCCAACACACTCTGAATAAAACTGTTCAGTGCCATATGAAAAGAGCGTTGCTCTGTGATAACAGAGATGGTATCTTTTAAAATAATTTCTCTATTATTTATGTTGCTTAGGTTATCTACTTCAGCAGTAAGATAATGGATACAATTTAGGTTTTTGTTGCTTCTGTTATTTTCTATGCAGACTGTAAAGGAAGGTGTGTCAAAAGATACAGTGTTTTATTCTGTTAGATTATGTAAAAGGAGTGGGGATTTTTGGCAATCCAATTTTTGAGAGTTTCAGGGCAGCCTTCAAACTCCTGTTCCATCTTGGCAAATGCCTCAGCTGTGATAAATTGTTCCCTGATTCCATGCACATTTTACTAGGAATGAGTGAACAACTCAGTATTAATAATCTGTATCAAATGCTAGCCAAAGGTGGCTACCTGTTTAAATACTTGTCTTGGGCAAGAGCTAAAGAGATATGTAGTGTTCCCAAATCTGGAGTTCACTTTCTTTGTCAGAGAAACTGTTTCCTGTGATCCTGACTCTCTTTGTCTAAGGGAATGTTTTTCTGTCAACTTGTATTCTTATTTTTCATTCAATGACCTTGCTGTCCTGTTTTATTTAACCTGGCTTTCTTTATGTGAGTTATACACTTCTGCTGCTGAGGTGCTGTGGTCGCTGGTGGTATTATTTCACCCAGATTCCTCTGTCCTCATCATTTCTCTCTGAACCTGACCTTCCATCCTGTCTCTAGGATGTATCTTCACACTGTATGAAAAGTGATGGCAAAAGCACAGGATTCTGGGTTAGCACTCTTGGACCAGTGACTAAACCAGTCAGACACAGGATGAGCTGGATTATCTCCCTTCCTTGGCTTTCCTTGCCATGGATGTGAGGAAGACAACCTGTTGACTGTGTGAGACCCTTGCAGGTATAAATCCCTGCCTCAGCTCAGGTTGGCAGATTTGATCCTGCACTGTGCCAGGAGCAAACCATGCTAAGTACTCTTGCCAAAGTTCATTTCGAAGGGTTGCTTCTTCTGGGTTGTTTATGAAAAGAATGGAACTAAACAATATTTTCAGCCTCAAACCCATTTTGCCACAGGATTTTGAAGAACAGCTTGTGTCAGACCAATGAATTTTAAAACCCCTTATTGTTAAGCTACAAGAAACCTGAGATGAGCATTTTTACCTGACTAATTTGAAGTGCAGATATCCTTCAAAAATTGAGAGATTGAGTTGAGCCAGTTTGTCCTGGGCATATTTGCTCTGTTACAGTTGTGTAGCAGAAGCTCTGTGGAAGAAGCACTACAGCCACTACCTACTTCAAGACATATTTTTGGAAGAAGCAAGGAATTTGAAGATATTTTCTCTTTAATGGAAAGAACAAGGAGATCTGTACTGTGGCAACTGTTCATGAGAATGGACACCTTGATTTCTGGGCCTTTCAGCTCACCATGGTATTGAATTCTGTGAGCACTGCTATGAAGTTGAGCAGGGAAGTCCTAAGCAAGCTGATACACTTGTGTCATCCATTAGCTGTGGAGCAGAGTTCTCCAGGATGCACAAAGGTGATCATGGATTTTGCAGTCTTTAGCAATTAGCCCTTCAAAATGCCCCTCTGTGAGCATTCCTGGCATGTAGTCTGTGACTTATAAAGCAGGGAATGGATCATCAAGAGTGTTGGTTGCTATTAATGTGGTAGAAAGGAGGAGTGTAAACAGAAGGATTATTCATCACTAGTATTCCCACATGCTCTCCGTCAGAATTCAGTTGTATCACAGGGACAGCAACTCCAGAGGGAAAAGCTGCAGGTTAGGATCAAATTCTTACGTGTCAGTGCAACCAGAAAAGACAAGAAGTACTTGGTGCCGTTACAGGATGAGCTTTCTTCTCTTTCCAGAGAAGGAACGGGTGAGAAAAGAGGGAAGTCAGTTATTTCCTTATCCTTTCAGGAGTTTGTTTGAGGAAACGGGTACAAGCAACAACCTAAAAGCTTCCAAGTTGCTCAGCTCCTCGCATGACCTTTGACCAGTGACACACTCTTAATTTTCTTTCCGAAGAGCACTGATAACAGCCTACTGTACCAAGATACTCTTAGGAATGGTGTCAGCATGCTTTTCATCTCTGAAAACACTTGCTGAGTGTTGCAGAGCACATACTGCAGGAAAGTCAGATTATTTAAATCCTGGCAGGGAAGCCTTTCCAATACCTGTTTGCAATACTGCTGTAGTTGCCTTGGTGATATATTTTGGGGTAGCGGAAGGCTCTGCCACACTTGAGCTTTTGATCCAGCAGGCGCAGGACATTTGTTCCCTGTTTTGTTTTCTAGAGGAGGAGTTTAGCAACCTTTTACTATGTGCACCAAGGTCAGGCAAGATAAGCCTATAATTTTAAAAATAAAATTATCATTAAAGCTCCCCTAAGGCAGTCGGAGGGCTATGCCACATGATAAAAACATTCTAAAATAGGAAGAAGCATAAATAACACTGTCCCTTTGAAATTCAGTGAAACTGAAGGGCTGGATACAGGAAAATGGAAAGAAAGAGAGAAAATAGGGTCAGTTTAACAACTGCACTTTGTGGGCTGCCTAAAATGTTCTTTATTTTTCATCCCAATGAAATGCAGCAAGCTCAGGCCAGAACTACTTGCCCGCAGACTTTCCTGTCAGTAAATGCCCTGTGCAGATGGAGTATAATCACTGTATTCAGTGCCTGACTTTTTGTACTGTAAATCAGAAATCTTGTGGGACCATAATGTATAAATAACTTTTAACTAATTATTTGGGGAATAAAGAGTAGTTCAGCTGAGTGCCTAGAGGAACATCCCTTGTAGAACATGAAATTATAGACGTGTTCTCTATTGCATCACTCTCCATGATATCTAAATTATTCCTGTAGATTCAGTTGCATCCAATATTGATTTTTACACCTTGTCTTAAGCTGGGATTTTCACATACTGTATTTTGCAAATGAGAGGATTCTACCAACTGGATGGGAGGAACAATATAATACAGACTACTGATCTAATTTCTGGTATATATTTATTCCCTGTGTACTTTTCACAGTCTGAAGAAGATAAGACTGAAATGAAGTTACTTCAAAAGGTTTCAGTCAGAACCAACTAAAAAATCAAATTTCAGAGCCCAGACAGATCTCTGACTTCTCAGTTCTCCCCGTGTAGCAGATGGTGTGGTACAAGTTGTTCTAGCAATATTTCACAAACTTGCTATTGCTTGCAAGTGCAATGTTTGGGAAAAAAAAATTTGTGGGATCTTTTTTGGAAATAGGGACAGGGCCAAATGAACAAATCAGTGGGAAGTGAACATATAAGTTCGTGTACACACAAGGAAATTGTTACAAGTGGCCTAAATCATCTTTTTTAATCTAGCAGCCCTGACAGCCCACATGAGGAGAGTTGGGAGGCAGCTGGACTCTCTCCCGAGGTGCTCTAGCAGGAGTGGCTTCAGGAATATTACAGATTCTGGGACAGTAAGCTTGAAGTCATGTTTTCTCTGGTGTTCAGAGGAAGTGACCTGTTCTGTGGCCGCTTCAGCACGTGTCATGTTTGTTCTTAACAGACTGCAGAAGTCAAACTGTGCTTTTGAGATGTGTGTTTTATAGCTGAAGCTTGACAGTCGTTACCGGGATCTATTTCTCGTCGTTGTCACAGTTTAATGTCTCTGTTATGCTTACTATCCATAAATTGTCTTCTAAATGCTGCTGACAGCTGATTAATTCACACTTGTAAGAAACTATGTCAAAATCCAAGTAATACAAACCAAGAAACACCAGTTTGTACTTACTCCAGCAGGGATGTGTGCCGAAGTTATTACAGGTCACACACTTGGGTTTTGTCTAGTGACTGGTGGAGCTTATTCTCACCTGGTTGTATTTCAGAAAGCCAAGGATGGGTGAGCACAGACCAAAGCCCCACCTACATTCTAACTGTTTCAGAACCTGGTATCCCAAATCCCTGCTTGCCCAACTGTTGGTGGTGTTTTCAACAAGTGACTCAAAGCTTGTGTTGCAAATGGCTCCTGGACTGGCTTTGAATCTGCGATATTCATTTAGAGTTTCCTTATGAACAGCATTCAGGAGAGTATTTACTGGTAAGGAAATATTTCTAATAGTTGTTTGGACCCCCAGCAGCCTCTGCAGTACAGCAGGAAAGAAACAAAAGCTTGTGAGTGGGGTAACACTGTTGACTTGCTGGATCTGAAGTCCTGTGTAAAGTTCTCTCACCCTTACTGCATCATCCCTCACATTTCTCTGGTTTTGTGGTTATGAAATACTTTATTTTAAAGACTGATCTTGGTATTACCCATAGAGATTATTCTCTCTAGAACAAGTGACACTTACAAAACCATTGAGGCTTCCTGTTGGTAATGCTGTAAACCACAACAACAAAGCTTAGTTATATTACCCATATCTGCTTAGGAAGTTGCATGTGCTTTGTGGGCTCTCCATAAAGACACGTGCATCTCCCAAAGCAATTGCTTGTCTGCAGATGGGTATAAATTAACTTCTTAATAGGTGGCTTTCAGTATCAGCTAAATTAGCACAGGAATTCAAAAAAAACAGCCCAAAAATAGCTTCACCTTTTTTGAGGGGGAGACAGATGTATAAAAACACTAAAAATTAAATCGGTTTTATTTCAATCTTTAGTGCTCTTTAAAGGCCAGTTAAACATACTGCTTGTAAGACTGAAATTTTCAAGAAAATAATTTCCTTGTCTCCTGTCTTTCCCACCCAAACATTATCCTTAGAATCTTAATATTACTATGATATTTCCATTAAAAATAACTACATGTGTTAATAAACTTGGAGCTTCACTTATGTTAGATAGTTTTCTATGATAATTGTGATGTGACAATTGGGACTATAATTGTCTAAGAGAAGTACCTCTTATGTGAAGGAAAACTCATTTTTCTATAGGACAGTTCTGCATTCCTCATCCTTTAATTTGTAAATGCTACTGAAGTAGTTTCCTCTTATTATAAGCTATATATGGCAAAGGCATAGGAACTGTCTCCTACTGCTTTTGGGTCAAATTAGGAATCAAATTAGAGGTCAGGAGGATAAGAACATTCTGGATTTGTGACCCTGTGCACCTCCCTGTTTGTTTCTCCTTCCTTTCTCCTACAATAATCCCAATAACAAAGCATCAACTATGTCTTGGCTGTTCCTATTTGTCATCATCTCAGCTAAAATCAGCACCATGGCTAATTTTGAAGCAGGTGTCAGGCTTGCTGTGGTTGAAAGAAATCATGTGAATATTGGCTAAATGAGTATTGTACATATTGGAGCATGTAGCATAGTGTTCCTGTTTTTCAGATTCTGTGTTCAATTAGACTCATAATTTTTGGAAAAGTTGGCTGCAGAGAGCAGTGTGCCTCACTAAACACACCAGAACAAACAGGAATTGCAAAGTGAGGAGGCATTTCCCCATCACCAATCTGTGTACATTCTAACATGGCCTAGGGTAGAAGTTTGTTTAAATAGACAAGTAGATTTAACAAGTAGATTGGTATTACCTCCTACATTAACCCTAAACATCAGGGGCCTAAAAGATGTTTACAGAGCATAGATCTATTTTCTAGACAAACCTCCAAAATATTTGCACATTCTAATTTTGTGGCCCCTGGATTGTGAAGATAACCCTTCACTCCAGCCTGGGTTTGTAAATTAATATAATGAGGCCTTCCTTGGCTCACAGGGTCAGCTCAGTTTCTCAAGATTATTTCCAAGCCTTTGGTGCTCAGGGTTGGTTTTGCTGCCCAGCAGTGTCAGGGAGCTCACACGACTGTTCAGTTTTACTGCTGCTATTCACAAACCCGTGGGAGGCTGCGCGACTGATGAGAATATCAATTTTGTGCTGCTGCTTAGGAGAGCCAAGAGCAGAAACAGAGAGAAGATACAGCTGTACTAATATTTCTGAAATTTACCTAGCAATAGAAGAAAGCTGGAAAAATTACTTGAATTAGCCTTTAAGAGGTTTTAAAGGAAATTATTTTAGTGTTGTTTCCCATGCAGCAATCTGTCAAAACTGGCCAATTAATGAAACTGTAGTGACTGTTTAGCAATCAAGTCTGCTTATGTAAACATTTAAAAATTGGTACAAGTTATGTCATCGAGGAAGAAGGAAATGGACTTTTCTAAGAAATCTGAATAACCTTGAAGATGTTTTGAACACTGACAGCTTCCTTCCTCCATTAAGTCCCTGGGTACAGCAGAACTCAAGGTTATACTGACCTGACCTGGTCTGCTTGTGTTTAGTGAAGTGTTTTCTTAAAAGACAGGTTTGAATATTAATACTTTTTCTATAGCCACCATTCTCTTCAGTACAACTGAAAGAGAAATAGTATCCTTTAACTGAGAACTGATTTGTGGTTCCTCTTCTCCTGTAAATTTAGTGTTTTCATCTACAAGCTGGCAAATGAAAATAGTCAGTCTAATAGTTTGTTTTTAAACTTGCTTTTTCACTGACTTGGACTGGCACTGAGTAAGCCACGATGGGCTTAATCATTTGTGGCAGTAACACAAACAGTGAGAGCCAGCTCTCTGCAGGCCCCACAGGATAACTGTGCTTTCTCCTGAGTGAGGTTTTGGTAGGGTTTGCTCTCCTTTTTTTGAGGCAGGGAGATATGAACAGCTTGGGAAGGGATGAACAGAGCTTGTGGAATCAATACCAGTGTCAAACTTGTGCTCTGGCCTACTTAGCCAGTGAAGCACAGCAAAATACTTTTTCACTAGTTATCAATTGTGTGCTTGGTATTTGGGATTGTATTTGTTGGTTTTACATAATTTTGACTTGCATTGTTTGTTTCTTTTTTTCAATCCCAAGAGTAAACAGTGAAAGCAGAAGTAAATAAATAGGAAGATGTAGTGTCTTGCAGTGCTAGTGTTTCGGGTTATATTTTGGGTTTTTTTTAAGTTCAGGATCTTAAGAAAACCTGTGGCTATTAAGGTTTGCAGCACAGCTATGAGCTGATTTTTCATGTTAGAAGAAACTGGCGTATGGTTTTTTTTTGACTAATTAATGAATTTGAGTCTGATATGAACTACGGAAGAATAACTAGCCCACTTTCCATATTTTTTTCTTCTGGAGGTGCATTGGATGCCTCAGAATTGACGTGCAAAGTCAGTAGGTGCTCAAATGGTTATTTGGGAGGTCTGCTATAGCTATCCTGTGAGACAGAAGTCTAGCACCTTTAGTCCTTGTGACATCTGTTTCATCAGAATTTGTTTTATTTTTAGGTCATCATAAATATTTTTTATTTCTTGGGGGGGGGTGGGAAAATATTTAAAGAGGTCACCACTCTCTAAACCAGTGATTAATTGTTTGGTGATTCCTGCACCCAGTTAGAAGTACAGGTGTACTTTGAGAAGTTGAAACAGGCCACAAGGCTTAAGTCTGTCAAGCTGAGGGTGTCTGTAGTCTTGTGCAGAAATTCGAATTCTTATTTTGGTGTGAATATGTTTGTATGGCTCCCATCCATTTTGTTGTTAAGCGATTAAGCTACATTTAAGTAAGACACGTTTACATGTCTTCCCATCCACACACAAGCTTGCATTGTGATAGCAGAGGTGCAATGACTTCTTCTGTGTGCCATATCAGCATTTCTGCTAAATAAAATGCTTTTTTCTCATTTTAGCGATTGGTGGCAAAGCCTAGAACTGCTCCCAGGTGCAGCCTGGCTCTAGAATAGTGCTCAGCACCTGCTATTAACCTCACTGTGGAACCTGGAATACTTCGAGGCAGTGGAATTACAGGCTGTTTGGACTCGGGTGAGCCGTGTAGTGTTGTGGTATCCCCAGGTGCTGGTTATTGGGCTGGAACACAACTGCTCCGGGACACGCCGGGGATACCAGGCTGGCTTTTGGTCCTCACAAAACACCGCTTGACTATGAGGAGCCTCTTAGGCGGCCTTTCCTCTTTGTCCAGCCTTCCCCTGTCCTCACAAAGCTCACCTTGTTCCGCTGGAGCAGGTGAGTTGGAAAGGGCACAGGCTGGTGCTGTCCCCAACCACTGCCCTACCTGGGGAGCTTGGGTTTCACACCTGGGTTTGTTAGAAACTGTTTTAGTATCAGGCGGCAAAAGGATCAATTGCAGCTGATTTCCAGCAATTTCCAGCCTGCCACGAGAGGGTGCTCCAATGCCTTAATTTATCCATTGCTAAAAGGTTTTTCCGTCTCGGAAAAGTGGGGTGTGTTATTTAACATTGCTGTGTTACAGCGGAGAGTGTTAAGTAGATGTTGGTTTATGAAAGCAGGCAGGATCCACATAGCAGAAAGCAGATGTGGCTCTATTAAGACGTAACATGTTTATTTTGCTTTTGCTTTTAAGAGCTGGACTGCTTCCTTTTTAGTTGTTTTGTTTCTGTTGGGCTTTATCCGAGATAACTTCCTCTGCCAGCAAGAGAAGTTTCCCAACTTGTTTATGTGCAAGTATGCAGACAGGCTTTTGTCCACGAAAAGACATTAAATCTGATACTTCTGCTGCGTAATCTGAGCCCTCACATAAAGAGTCATTTCTCATTGCTTCTGTGCTCTTCTCATCTGTAAAATGGCAATAATGCTCGCCTGGTTTATGGAGCTATTTAGGCTTAACTTTGGCATAAACAAACTCAAGAAGGCTGTCTGCGGGCTAAATTAAATAATTAAATATTCAGTGTGCACTCTTGTCTCATCCTGTAAGCTGTTAGAAAAATGTGTTTGTTGTGGCTTTAGCCTGTATTTCTACACACTTGTGGCATGGTAATAGGTCTGAGGGATGGTTAGTGTTTGTGTTAATTGTTGGACTTGAAATGGAAGCTCAAAGCACTGAGTTGGATGTTATCTCACAAACACCCATAAAGAGACTGAAGCTACAGTGAATTAACAGAGAGAACTTTAGAATAATGTCTTTGTTTAGCAGTAGAGCAATACAGAGTGCATTGCATTAAGCTGTTCATGCACTTGGGTTGTTGGCTGGGAGACAGGATCTCCACAAAGAGATCCCAAACCTGGTGTTAAGGGCAGGTAATTACCAAAAAATTAGACCACCCGAGTACTTGGGCTTAGTCCTTGACTGCTCAGCTGTGGTGTAGTTGTTACCCTTAATTGGGATACATTTGTGTTTTGCTAGAAATCACTTACCATTCCCTTTAATGTGAGTCAGTGAAAGGCCATGAAAGAAACACATTAACCAGCCCTAAACCAGACTACTAGAAAGGAGATAGGAAAACTCGTTTAAAATACAACCACGGCAGAACTCCTGTCTTGCTTACTACCAAGTCAAAGCAAAGGCATGACTTCTGCTATGCTGTAGTTGTCCTTTTTTCCTCCCCCAAATTTTGCTAACTTCATACAAGGTTGAGATCTTATGTGCATTTCAAGCCTTGGCATCTGGCTTTGTTACATCTGTTATTTCCCTCTGTTATTTCCTCTTACAGAAAGATTAAAACACCTTCATGCCACGTTATCCCCTGAGCCTGCAGAGAGGTGGGCTTGCAATTTCTGAAACCATGGAAGTTATTACAGATACAGCAGATACAGATACAGCATTTTGGTTTGTTACCAGAGAAGCAGACTTTAGTACATGGAATAAACTGCCGTGGTACACAAAAGTGAAGGTTGCCTCTCCACAGATTGTGCTTTTAGAAGTTAGATAATGATCCTCTCTGTTGAGAACAAGTGTCATTCCATGGCAAATATTGTATGAAACGAGTGTGTCTGAAGCTTAAAGGGAAACGGAATTGAATGTCCGGGAATGAGTGCTGGGGATGAAGTAGGAAGAACAATTTCCTTTCTTATGAGCATTGAGCATTCTTAGCTGCTGGTGTCTTTGTTTGGAGCCATATCTGTTGTGAAATGAGACAGGTGATGATGCAGTGTCTTTCTGTCTGACTCTGCTCTCAGGGAAACAGTTTGTTCCCAAATTCGATGCCTTTGCTGACACACAAAGGATGTCAGCTCTGGAACCAGGAATACAGCCATGCAGGAATGGGAGAAAATGGTTTCTCCCTGTGAAGGTACCATCTTTGCTTAGATATATATAAAGATATTGTCGTGAGTAAAATCCCTGCAGCTAAGAAAGCTATTTTCTCTAGTAGTTTGCTATTTACTCTATTTTTTCCCCCACTGGCAGGATAGTAAGTTTATGAAAAGCAGATTATTTTATCATGCAGATAAGTGAGGCATGATCATTTAAGATGGTTTATGCAACACATCTCTAGCAGAACTGTGGATGCAGCTCCTTTCCACAGGCCCATGCTCTCTTTTCCAAATTTGACTGTAGAGGCTTTCTATTATGCTTTGTCCTGTGACAGGTTTTCTTCCCTTTTCTGATGCCTGAATTTAAAGCTACTTATTTTAATCCCACTTCATTAGTGTGAGGAGGAGTAGGAGTTTTTGTTTAGAGAACATCAGCAGTCGAGACAGTAGCTATTTTTAGAGTCTTGCATGTGTGTGATTGAAAGTGTTATTTGTGAGGCACTGTAAGGATTTTGTAATGAAAGCTCTGAGTATTGCACTTTAGGAAGGATGGCTGATAAACACCAGTCTGAGTCCTGCTTTGCCACAGCTTCCAGTCTGATATTTAGCAAATGACTTTTTCTTTGCTTTAGACCTTCTGCATAGTACAAATTTTACCCTACTGCTCTGCAGGGCTCTCAAGAGAATATATCATCACAACTGTGAGCTACTCGATATATCAAGTGCTACAAAAATATCTCATGTAGTATCAAGTCATAATATTAGCATGCTCTGACTGAGAATGTTCTGTGAGCTGTGAATTTAATGTGTCTGAGAATAGGCATTTCCTGCTGGGTACTAGTGAGGGCAGTCACCCACAAAGCAGGTATGGTTTCAGCAGAATCCTGGCATTTAATACACTGTCTTGTGCTTCTTTCCTTAAATTACTGAA
Source organism: Calyptomena viridis (assembly GCA_013390005.1). Lineage (NCBI taxonomy): Eukaryota > Metazoa > Chordata > Aves > Passeriformes > Eurylaimidae > Calyptomena > Calyptomena viridis. The sequence goes on from WEIV01024485.1 coordinate 250,924, forward strand.
AGTGTTTCAGTAAAAGTGTGGGCCTTACAGTTTAGTTGCAGACACCTGAGCAGGAAAGATGGTTACCTACTAGAGGGTTTGGAAATAAATCTTGCTAGAATTCATATCCTCATTGAAAAAACATCTTGTCATCTTGTCACAAATCTGGAGAACAATGACCTAAATTTAGAAAAACCTCACTGCTGCTGTTTCCTGACCGTCTCTTGACTAAAAGAACAGGCACATCACAGGGTGACATGTGTGCCCTCTCAACTTTGTGGAAGCACTCATGCAGTTTTAAATCTGAAAAAATACACCCTCACACCTCCTCCAAGGAGGAGGAATGCCTGGTCTTTTGAGGAGTGTGCCTCCAGAGACAGCTGCACAGTTAGTGTGTGTCTGCCAGGGCCTGTGCTCTACACAACCATCCCAGCCCCAGAGCTCCAGACAAAAACAGGAGAAGAATCTCAACAGCTGCAGAAGGGTCAGTTTATGAATCTTAATTAGGGTTAGGAGCTGTTCGAAGTGTTTCGTTTCATAAATCTCTGATGATGTTGTATGTCCCTATTCAGGTTTCCAAGGTGATGTTAACATCTTCATAGAGGTGGAGTTCTGGTGGTCTCTAAACATAAATAATGCTTACATAGACCTTAGTGTTTTTCTATGGTCCACCAGCATGTTCTCAGTTCTCCTCTTTTCCCCTTTCCAAGTTGCACCTTTTTTTGCACACGCTTATTTTTCCAGTTGTATTTTTTCCCTGAGAGTAGGGTACCACCCTTACGTGATATACTGCTCTCATAACATTGGCAAAGGGCCCACTAAAACTGGCTGGAGACCTCCACACCCAGACCTGAATACTTTTCCTCTCCACTTTGAAGGAACCACCTGCATTTTATGTATTTGTCTGAGATTACAGCAGCCACCTTCATGTATTAAGAACAAAGCCAGGACTGTCGGTTTTCCTGTTATTTCATTTTACCTGACACTGTGTAGGAAGCCCTGCCCTTGCTTTTAGAAGCAAAATTGTTAGATTCCCCATATTTTATTTGAGTGAGTCATTTAGTTCTAGTTCTGTTGCTGCAACATCTACCTATTGTGTCTAATGTAATTTCCAGTTAATGGGGCCAACAGTAGCAGCACCATTAGTATGAAGTCTGTTATAAATGATCTGCCTACAACAGTCACGAAAGATTCACCAGGAATTTTCAAAGTAAGAATACTTGCATTAATTTTTTCCCCCTATGATGCAGAGGAGTTATGAGTTTATCTAGAAAAATCTGATCTTGAAGTAAACTTTTACAAAGTATAGCCTGCTTGTATCCTGGTCATCTGAATGACAATATGATAAGGCTGAATGGATGGAAATTTGTCAAAATTTGTCAAAAGAAAAGCTTGTCCCCACCATGCTCATTTTATCTGGTTTAAAGGTGGGGTTTTTAAACACATATTTTACTTCAGTGCTCCAGGAACTCATTCTTGGCCTTAATGGCTTTTTACCATGTTACACATGTTTGCCTGGAGTGAAGAGCTGATCATAATCCAGTGCCCATGAACAGCAGCTTTGTGTTGCTGTCTGAGTAGTGAGACTGACTACTAAAGCCTGGTCTCCTTCCAGCTGAACTAGGTGGGAACTAGAAGTTGGATAACCAAATGGATTATTTCACCAATATTTCTGCCAAAATAGCCTCGTTCTGTGAATGAATCTGTTGGTCTAGTTTCTCTAGTAATTAGGAATGAAGTTCTTGCCCTGGTAATCTTCCACTGCATTTCAGTCAGACCTAGTTCAAATACTGGTATTTTACTAAACAGTCACGTTTGACATTACTAAGAAGAGAACATGCCATCCCAGATTAGTCAGACCTTCTGAGGGCTGATTCCACTTGCTGTATTTGATCACCACAACTTGATGTTTGCCATTACTCAGTCTCTGGCGTCAGGATCTGAGGTGTGACTCTGTGTGTTTAATAATTTTTTTAGTGAAAATAAAAAAATCTTGCTTTATGCAGGTCTCTGCTGGATGTTCTCCAGGCTCTCATTTTTTGTACATCAGTCATTCATTTGTGTGCTGTTCAGAGGTTTTCCCTTTTTTGGGGCACTGTTCATGATGAAAGCATGACCTTGGGGTGTGTTGGCCCCACAGTCTCTGCTGATGTATCATGCAGGAGCTTCAGCATCCTTGCTGGAGGAGCTTAAGTGTGCTGGGTGCTTCCAGTTCTCTAAATTTCAGCTCTTAAGTCAGTTTTTCAGGGACTGACCATGCAGGTTTTATAAAAATCTAACATGGTTACGCTTGTGTGGTTTATTTTAGATTTTAAGAAACTTGGCTCTCAGAGCAATAATGGATCCATATTTCCTCTCCTCACTTCCCTCCCTGTTTTTGATGGTTTTGGCACCTGCTCAGTTCTGTAACCTATCCAGGAGGTTCTTACTTCTAAGCACCCCATGCAGCTCAGTTATATTGACTTGAAGTGCTTAAAGTAGCTTGAAAGCAGTGGGAAGGCTGTTTCTGGCAATTCTCAGGATGAGCAGGAAACATGTCATTAATTCTAAAGACCCTTCAAATAACTTTCAAATATTAATTAGCTTATGATTCTGCAAAGTCCTTCTAAGCTGAAAGACCCATTTTAAACCCCCATGGCACAGCAGCTTTCAATCAGAAGTTAATGGGATCTGCCTCTGGATGCTCCATGGCTTTCCAAAGAGCAGCTCTTGGGCTGAGGTTGTAGTTTACCCTCAAGGGTACTTTTTCCAAAGAAATTTGCCTGTTAAGTAACATGGCACAGGAGGATGGAATTCCAAAAAGGAAATGCCCTAAAAGGCAAGGTTTAGTGGCATCTCAAGAAGCTGGCAGTGACTGCCTGTGCTGCAGTAGTGCTAAATAAGAGGTGTCTGTAGGGATGAGATAGAAAAGCCCTTGGCTGGAAACAAGGTCAGCACAGGATGGTAAATGTTCTGCTGTCTAACTACTGCTTTGAGGAGAGCTATGGATATTTTGATGACATTTAAATACAGGATTGCCATAGATAACTGCTGTAAATAGTAGAAATGCAACTGAAAGATCTTCTCTCAGGCTACTCTCAGGAGTGGCTTTAGTTCCCAGCACCTGGACAACAGGCAGAAGACAGGATTCTATCCCTTTGCTGTAAGGGGCTAAGTCAGAACTGAGCACAAGTTCACTGTGATTTTGGTTGCTTGGATGGCAGAGTAGGTTTGTGCTCCAAGAGGCTCAGGAGAGAATATTTTGAAAGGAACACATGTGGGACTGCCTGTTGTCTTGGGATTTCCAACTTCAAGACAGCACCTGGTGTGCTGGTACAGCCCAGTAGTGATCCCTGGTCCCTGAGGAAGCACTTGGTGTGGCTGGTTCCTGAGGGGATACAATACAGCCCTGTGTAATCCAAGCAGTCAGCTGTCCTGGCTGCCTGGGTAGGCCAGCAACAACTGGGAATGTTTTTGTGTGGAGTGGGAGGAAGAAAGAATGAGGTGGAACCCTGTGGAATTAGAGAAAAACCCAAACCTTAACTGAACTAGATAAAGGGACTTTTCATGGCCTTTCAAACCAGAAGATCTGGGGATGCTGCAAGCAAGTTGGCACAGTCAGACTTTGGTCTCAGTTTCAGATCAAAATTTACATTTCATAATACAACATTCCTAAATTAAGCAGTTTTACATACCTTCCTTAAGCAATCTATATGTCACAACTGGCAAAAATCTTGCCACGAAGCTGAATGCAGTAATGTTCTTTTGTCAGAGATCTTATTTCCTAGTTTACTGCATTAATTTCCCCATTCTTTGATGGTGATACAGTCCAGACACCATTGCTCCTATGGGCTGCAAGAACTCTGATGGGCTATATGAATGGCTTGATTTCTCTGATTTGTGTGTCTTAAAGAGGTATTTTTGTCTCATCCACACACATTCTGTATCTTTGATAACCCCTTTCAACTTGACTGGCAGTTTCTATGCATTTCTACTTGTCTGCTGCAGGTGTAAAATCTCCTATCAGTGCCACAAAAGGCAAGGTAATATTTATTGATGCCTGCTTCCAGTTTGTGATGTGCTCTACTCGTTGAGAAAGCATCTTACTCTCTACAATAAAATCCACCGAGACTGATGCTGTAGCTGGGTGCAATTTAGGAACTAACCCGTGCTTTACAGAGCCAGAGGAAATGAACTGCTGAGTGAGCCGCAATGTTACACCTCCCACTGGGAATTTCCAGCCCTTTCCCTCTTCCTTCCTCCCTCTGAATATATATATATAGTAAGTAGGCTAAATTAAGCACTGGGGGAGGTGGCACCCCAAGGCAGAAGCCTCAGTTAAGAGCAGCTGACAATACACTGACCAATCCTCTGAGCATCCCCGTCGTACCAGCACCGTCCTGGCAGCAGGGGAGATGTCTCAGACAGCTATGCTGCTATTAAGTGGGAGGAAGGCTCTTTAAATAACTACCAGTGGGTCCTATTCCCCCAGTGTGTCAACTTGGAGTTGTTGTTTCACCCTCTGAACAGGAAAAATTAGTGAAGTAATTGTGTGGCAAGGAAGTGACAAAAATGAAATTCTGCTTTTTGCTTTTTCTAGTTGCTGGATCTGTTTCAGCACACAGCAGATACTTTCCTTGCCATTTTGCATTTCTATTCATAAACCTCCAAGCAACAGATGAAAACCAGAACAGAAGAGGAATAGATTTGTCTAAAATCAGGGGAGTAGCACTTGATTGTACCCATCACTGACAGACACTGGTCTATGTTTTGGGTTTGGAGTATCTGCATGTTGAGGGGGCTAAGGCAGCATTGGTCCCTTCCCCTCTCATTGTTAATCTTCACACGTGGTTAAGTTACTGTGCATAGTCCAGTCTTGAAAAGCCTGCCTTACTCTTACAATATACCTTACACTGTCTGCCTCTTCTTATTCCAGGTGAAGAGAAGGCCAATTCAATAAAAAAGTATTTCATTTAGTTAAGACTGCCTCACAGCCTGTTATGATCCTAGATAAATCCATACAACTATTTTCCTCTTTCGTATTTCCCCAGCACAAGGAGGGGATGTTGGCAGTGTTTTAGAAAAACAAACGTTTAGTGTTCAGGTTAGCATTGTAAATTGGCAACAGATCTCAGCTCTTGTGGGGATTTGTCTTTTGACAAATTATTAGATAAATCTGAAATTGCAGCTCTCTCCTTTATGATGTTTATTTATCTGTAGATCAGATTCTGTCCTTGCTAGCCTAATTTAAGGTTAATCTAAGCATTTTCCATGCAATTTCTGCTTTTAGAAATGGCCATCATTAACCTAGTCAAAAGATGTGGCCTAATGTTTCTGGGGAATTAAGTCACTCATTTCCACTCTGTTCTACTTTGTTTGCTTTTCTTTAGTGCTTTGAAAACAAATTAGTAGAAAAAACATCATCCTCGGGATGTTTTGGCTCTGGCATCCAGGCACAGTCAAGTTTCCCATCTCCTGACTTATTTCTTCCTAAAGCCAATTGTATTTTCTTTAACCAGTCTTCTAGTTCAGCAGTTTCCTTTTCAAGGTAATTTTTGTCTTTTTTTTTCAACTGCTCTCACCTTAGGATAGCAGTATCTGCTCACTTAACCAGACCATACACTGTGCTGAGCACTGGTTGTAGTATATGACTTGCTGGAAGATATCAATGGTTTTGTGTAGGAATGGGTACTAGAAATGAAGCACCTATCAAGTAGGAATCAAGTCTTTTATTCAGTTTTCTAACTCTCCTTCAATTCACCTGTTTTTTTAATTAAAAGCTGCTATCAGGCTGTGACAAATGATGTGGAGAGGAAGAAGGCAAATGGTAAGATGCCAATAATTAAGTAATAAAGGCAGAATTGCAGGTTGAAGAAGTGGTACAGGATTCAGTGTGATGTAGAAGGTGGGACACAGAGGAAAATGTTCTGGCTTTGCACCTGAGGTATTCAGCTCTGAGCTGGACACTTTGAGCTGTAATAATCATGACAACATTTAGGATTATAGTCCAGAAAGCCGAGTGTTAGGAATAGCAAAATATGTAGGTCTGGTACTGTACAAAGTGTGGTTTGAGTCCTGCATGTAATTCTGCTCTGGTTGTCTGGAGGGGTGGATGGCTGAGCTAGAAAAATCCAGAGGAGGATTGTTTAAAGGTGCCCAAAGGCAACATCAGACTGTCCAAGAGAAACTTCAGCCTGGAGAAGAGGCTGAGTTAGAGTAAGATAAAGGCTTATAAAAATCACAAGTAGCAGGAACAGCACCAACAGGTAATGATCATTCAGGATTTGTCCTGTGGAGTCTGAGGATCATCAAATGAAACCAGATGTCCTGTTCAGAGCAAGTCAGAGCCTGTTCTTAGTTCTACAACATGCAGTGGAGTTACTGGTAACACGTGGTGAGTTTAGTTTGCAGCACTTCAGACAGCAACTGGACAAAATAAGGGAAGATGCCTGTTAGAAAGTTTAACTGCTTTGAAGACCTGGAGCTGCAACATCTTGAAGGCTTGGAAAGTGTTCTGGAATAACATCATTGCCCTTTCCCCAGGCAGTGGTAACAGCAGGATGCTGGGCTGTGTGTGACCCAGTGTGGTGGCTGTTGTGTGCCTGAGGAATCCCAGTTGTCAGCTGGCTGACATTTGACATTCTTAAGTGTTTTGCTACATCTGAGGGGCAGGACTTGTTTTTCCTCTCATTCCTTTAAATGTTGTATAGTTTTGATGTTAACAATCAAGAAGTACTTTACTTTCTAAAAGATAATCCCAGTGTCTGACTTTACAGCAGATGTAAAGCACCTTTAGTAGCAGACAGATAAAATGCATGTTTGTATCTCAGCTGCATAAAATTCCTTCAAGTTTAATATATTGGCTAGTCTTGCCTCTCTTCAAGTAAATATTTTAAAAATACTGTTTTTCTTTTATTATTCTGTTCTAAAATATCAGATCTACTGAATAATATACCTACTAAATTATATAGACATTTTCAATCCAGCTCAATTTATTCATAATCTTTATTCATTTGCAGTTATCTTTCTTTGTAATAAAACTGATTTTATTTCTACACCAGCAAGTCAGACAGTGACATTTTTGTAGCTCTGAGTACTTCTAGGAGTATTGAAACTGCTTAGTCCTACTGTAGTTCCTTTTCCTTAAGAGCTTTATTAATTCTGCCATAATCCAGAAAGGATTTTCCAAACCCATTATTTCAGTGAGTAAATTCTTGTCTTAATACTGAATTCAGACACACGAGGGCTGAACACTGCTGTAGATTTGGGAGAGCAAATGTAGCGACACAGCCTGAAACTGCAAAGCTGTCGGTGCTGGGCTTGGAATTCTCCCTGTGCTGGGGCTCCTGTTACCCTGGTTATCCAGCAGCTGTTGGGAATGGGCTGGTGAATGGAGCCCCTTGTCTGGCAGTGGAGCCAATGACAAGTGTCTGGGTTTCCAAATGGGAAGTGGCCCAGCAGCCAGGAGCTAAGTTTAGTGCAGTGGATTTGTTTCCCTGACTTCACGTGCTGCCCCCACAAAGGAGCAACACAACTAAACCTCCCTCAGCCAGACTCTAGGGCTTTGCTGCCAAGCATCCACATTAAGAGTTTTCCTGGTTCTGAAGTTAACAACCCAGCATGCAACTTTTGGGCAAGTATTCATGCTAAAGCTCAGCTTTTCTCGGAGGAGAGGAAGCACTGGTTTATTTTCTAAGACAAATATATTTCAAAGGAGGCAAGATCACAAGGGTATTTTAGTCAAATGAAGTAAATGTTTTAAAAAGGAACCCCTTTCTTTGTTCAAGAGAAGAAAATGGCTGTGGATGATGACTTGAACAGCATATTGGTTGCTGACAAATGAGGTTGACAGTTTTGTGATTTATTTTTAGCTGGAGAATTTTTTTCAAACAGAAGTACTGTGTAGCCTTGGCAGTTGCTGCATATTCAGTGTGGGTGGATGGAACTGAGAAATCGCATCTGTGCTAACAAGCTTTTTGGGATTCCATTAAAAAATTAAACTCATGTACTGGAAACTGAAGCTGTATCAGCTCACCTGGGGAGCTCTGCCCTCTGAATATCCTCCAAAAGGTGAGTAGTGCTGCCTGTCCAGGGCACTTGCAAAAATACTTAACTTGGGCCTCAAGATATGACATCAACTCAAATTTGGGCTGTTAGATTGACATTTTCTTTCTCCCCTGAGATGGCAAGTCTGAGTTAATCTTTACGCTCTCCTTCCAGGCTTTCCCTCTAACTAGAAAGGCTAAAAATAAATTTCAGAAAGGCATCTGAGAAACAGTTTAATGTGGTCATTGTTCCAGGTGCTGACTCTAAGGAGAGTACCTAATACTGTAAGACTTGTAATAAGATGTAATTATGTCACTGGGAAAGCAGCTTGGACATTTATGTCATGTTAGCTCAAGGGTCTGATCAGTTAGTGCTTTACATCTGCAAAATAAACCTCCCACCAGCTCGACTTCATAAGTGTGGATATTTCTTGCTGTCTTAGGGATTGACTGAGCTGTGATTTTTCAAGTAGTCTTTTTGCAGAAGAGCTCTTACTTCAAATGTTTGTGTTAACACTGGGAGTAAATAGCTACTCCTTTGATTGCTTAGAAGTAGATAATATCTTGACTTTGATGTGGCCAATAGTAACAACTCCTCAGGAATTCTGTTGGAGTGAAGTGTAATCCACATTATGCAACTTCTCTCCCAAAGTACTGATTTAAAAAAAGAGTTCAGTGACTTGCTGTAAGCTGTCAGTGTTTGGCCATCCCACCTTTCCTGGAGAAGGACTGGGTGACCTAATCCTCCTTACCCTTCACACTGGAGAGGTTTACTGGAACCTGCCACGACAGAGGAAGAATGTCAGACAGACTTTTGAGGTACAGTTTCCCAGTTACCTCTGAAATCTGTGCTTCCCTTCATTGCACTCCTTTCCCTAAACCATCACTGTGGGAATAGTTGCTGTCCACTATAGGCAGGATTCAGAGGAAGAGATTGGAACTTCAGCACTCAATGGAAAGAGGTATGTGATACACAGCATCCACAGTTGCTGGTCTTTGCTTGTTTCTAGGTCCTCATAGTTGCAAAGCTGACTGGCTTTATAGGAGCTGAACAAATCCTTAGTAACTAAGGGAACAAAGTTTGATGTGGTAGTCAGGACTGTGCAGAAAGAAAATCTGCAAAAAAAAAAGTTACATTTGTAGCTTTTTGTTCTAAACCCCTTTTTGTACTTAATTTTAGTTACGTTAAAATCTCTTTTTCTTCTGGAAAGTGTTTTTGTTATTACCTGTTGTACTATTGAGTTTTGGGTCCTCACCCAGAGGCACAGTTAAGGAAGTCAGGCNAGCTGAACAAATCCTTAGTAACTAAGGGAACAAAGTTTGATGAGGTAGTCAGGATTTTGCAGAAAGAAAAGATTTCTGCAAAAAAAAAAGTTACATTTGTAGCTTTTTGTTCTAAACCCCTTTTTGTACTTAATTGTAGTTACGTTAAAATCTCTTTTTCTTCTGGAAAGTGTTTTTGTTATTACCTGTTGTACTATTGAGTTTTGGGTCCTCACCCAGAGGCACAGTTAAGGAAGTCAGGCTGGTACTGTGGTGAATTCTGGTGCTTCTGACTATTCTTAGTGTCTGTTACAAGGTACATTTGTTATACCTTTTAACAGCTCTTAGGTCCAGCTCTCCTGTGCTCACGAGTTCCTCACTCTCAAGTGTTTTTTAAATGCATCTCAACCCCTGCATCATTTTGCTGGCTACATTTAGCCCAAAATTGCCTTCCTGGCAGAGTTCTGTGGGAACAGAAAATCTGAGAGGTAACGAGAGCCAGACAGTTGAGTTAACAGCCTTGTACTGAACACGATCAATACTTCATCTACTTGGAAATTCTCTCTTAAAGCAGCAAAGCTACCAGATGCTTCAGTAGATGGTTTGGTCATAGCCTATACATTGGTCTGTGGGGGGATTTATGCATCTTGCATTCAAGGAATGAATGAATATTTTCAAATGAAGACTTTGGAGCTTAAGCTTGATTTATTTCATATGGATTCTGCACCAAAAAGCGACTTCTTTACCAGAAATTAGTTGAGGAAAAAAATAGGGAAGCACTGCATGAGGCTGATAATGGGAGAGATGGTTGTGTGTCACTGACATCTGAGCAAAGAAACTGCTTGATACCACTAATAACAAAGGGAGGGGAAAGAGAAGACACTGAGTTCTTTCTATCAACAGGAGTTTGTTTGGTATTTTTTAAAATCTCAGCATAACTTACTGCTTGTGAAGTTCAGGTAGGCAGACAATGTCTTGAATTCTTCATACGCTGGTGCAATTAAATGAGATCAATTTGTCTCTCTCCTTCTACCAATTAAAATTCAGTAACGCCAAAAGCCCAAACCTTGTCTTCCCTAGGATTTTTATATCAAGCCAGCCAAGAGGTACATCTTCTGCATAAAGACCCACCATTTTAATTGTTATATCAGAACTCTGTCACATGATAATTATATATAATGAATATGTTCCTAAGAGGTGAAGTGTATGGAGAGCTTTTGAGTTTCTCCATATATTTGTCACTGCTACCAAAATTCACTTTTATAAACCTTTTCTGTGTGAGATATATTTTGCTAGTTGAGGCAAGACAGTGCTTCCAGCTTGGCTTGAAATATTTCCTTTTCTATGCTGTGAGGTGTTCCTGATGCGATTTTGTCACTGACTCTGAAGTCTCCTCCCTTTCTGTCTCTCCCAGCCTGGTACCATAAATAGAAGCCTATTCCTTGCCCATCCCAAGTTCTTGGCTTGGAGCTGTATTTCTTGGCTTTACTCAGTGGGTTGTTTACAATACTTAAGCCTTGCCCCACTCTGTGGGAGGCCCGAGGACTAACTATGGATCTGTGCTTTGCTCAAGCAAACCACGTTATTAAGAGTCTGGTTGCTTGCAGGAGAGGAACACCTAAGAATGGCATTTAGTTAGTGCCTGCATTTTACCAAAGCCATATGTCAGCTGTCTGACCCCTTTAAACTGGTGTTTTTCATGGCCACAGACATGTCAGCAGAAAGACTAGGTGGTCCTTTTAGGTAAAGGGTGAAGTCTGTTACAGGGTAAAGGAAGTTCATAGGTCTGCTTCTATGCTACCACATTATTAGACAGCAGAAACTTGGCCTGTTCAGCACTGGGTTGCTTTTCATTATGTAGTTTGTCTTGAGTATTTTTGGTTAGTAGGGAAGTGCTGAGACTTGGCTTCAGAAACGAGGCTGCTGTAGAACTTGATACTGTTCCAATCGTGTCAGCAAAATAGGAAACCCACTTGCTGCTGTGTTATCAGTTTTGTTTCCTCGTATTCATGAAGGCAGACATCCTCCCACTAACGAGCCAGTTAAAGATCTGAAAGTCCAGTGATGTAATGTGAGGTATGTTTTAAATGTGAAATGGAAAATAATAATTATACCAGTTGTTGTTAGGTACTTGATGGTCTACTTTCCATGCCCTGAGTTGACCAATGCCTGTTCTTTGGTAGTCTCAAAAGCAAGCACGTAAAATGAGTCTGTAAAATAGCATCATGGATATTTATACTGGAATTTAGTTTAAAGACTCAAGAGTGACAATTAAGTGAAAGATGTCCCTATGTGAAAAAGGAGTGTGGGAGAAGCCAGAGGGCAGAACACTGTGTGTATATACACATATACACCCTGTGGGTTTTGATGCACACCAGCAATATATCAGACTGAGACTGTACACAATAACCTATAAATCCCTATAATAATAACCTTATTATATATATAAAATAACCTTTCTTTGTCTTTCTCCCTTCCATTGAAAAACCAGCCACTTTGGCCTATGGCAAACAATACCAAATCTTCTTTTCAGAGCTCTATTTTCATTTACACATTCTTTTCTTTGATTAAGAGACATTGGCAGTTGGTTCTGAAATTCAGAGTACAGCAAGGTTTTTAGGAGCTCCCTGAACTATACATTTTTCAAAATAGCATAGTCAGCAAGGTTTCTTTTGACTCAACTTTTTCCCACTCCTGGAAGAAATAGAAAAAATGGTTCTAAATGGATGACTTAATTTGTACAGGAAGGGTAACCACTCTCAGGAAACAGCTTTGAAGGGCACTGCAGGGAATAGTGTAAAGAGCTGGGAAGAGCTGCTGTGCCTGAAAGGTGGATTCTTCCACTGAGGAAGTTGAGTGTACCAGAATTAAGATTTCATATTGTGCACTTACTGTAAAGGGAATAGGAACAGGATGCAGATGTCAAGGTGATGGCCTGCAGTGCAAAATAACTATCTAGGAAAATAAGTTTTCAGTGAAATAATGCTCATCTAGAAGCCAGAAAGATGCTTGATTTTATTCTTCCTGAGTGCATTTGGCAGGGCCTTATGGAGTACATAGCAGTGCACTCCCTCTCCTTTCCAGTGGGGAACACCTTCAGGAGGGTGGCTGGAAGGGTGCAGGCACAGAATTCCCTGTTTCAGGAGGGTGCAGGCACAGAATTCCCTGTTTCAGGAGGCTTACAGCCACAATGTTTCTCACCCATAATGTCGGTGCTGGCAACTACATGATTCCCATCAGGAGCTTGTTAACACCCCAGCCAACCATTAGGCTTTGGCTGCAGACTCCTCTGACAGAGGCTAAAATTGATGGGGTAAGTAGGGATATTTCCAAGCTGCATTAATCCAGCCTAACTTTCTGCTGATCCTTCATTGTTCCAAATGCCAATTACTCATCTGTTGTACTTTAACTGAGAACTAAATATGTTATTTTAGCTAAGGTTAGTAACTATTACAGCTGAGACTCATCTAGGCACAAATCCCTCTGCAGCTTGCCCTTTCTTGGTACCATTTTAGATAAGTGTGTTTGTCACCATCCTTGTGTTTCTGAGGCTGTGCTGTCTTTCTCTACAAATTCTGATTATTCTTCGTGTATTAATAGGTACACTAAGCTTAGTACAAGTACCAGTGTAATTAAGAGTACTTGGAGCAAATAAGAGGGGAGAAAACAGTAAACTGCAGGAAGCAAACCAAAGAGGAAAAGAGAAAAAAGCCCAGGAGCTCTTAAGTAGAGGCATCACAACCTCAGACCACTGGATAGCATGCTGCAGGATTCACTGAGCTTGGTCTTGGAAGGGGAAGAAAAGACACCCCATGTGTCAGAACTTTAGGAAGAACAGTATCCAGGTGTCCTAAGGGATTTTCTTTGTCTAGTTAATTTTCCACACACATTAGGTGTTGATTGCAAGGGAAATAACTCCTGTCACAAACCACATAGGCAAAGCAACTCCTCATCATTGCAGTATATCTACAGTTCTATAGACTCTTTTTCCACATCCACAGCCTTACAGAACACAAACATTTGGAATAAGCCAGGTTGCTTACCTTTAGCCTGATTGGAGTCCTCATCACGTGCTGCTGCTGCCCTTCTCCCTTCAAGGATTATGGAAGTGCTGCTCCCTTTCCTTGGTGAGCTGCACCAGCTCCTCTGCCTCTACAAAGGCCAAACCACTGGCTTCCCTTCCCTGCCCCCTTTTATACCCCTCTGTAGGCCCCACCACCCTCCCAGGTGTGAAACTGCCAGGGTGAGTGTTTGTTAACCCTCCCATGTCCCCCTGTGTTAGGAGAAGCCTGTCCTGCTGCAAACCACACAGCTCTGCTGGAAAACCAGAGTTTTATAAAACTCATCCAACAAATCTTAGGGTTTTGAGAGGTAATTTGAAGAGGCTCTGTTGGAGAGCTGTCCTGAGTGTTACTATATCAGCAAATATGCAGCTCAGAGTGGGTGCACTCTACTGGCCTTGCTTTCTGTGTCCCAAATCCTGACACATCCAAGAGCATTCACTTGCTCGGTGCTTGTACCTCTCTTAGATGTGTATTTTCACTAACATCCTTTCCTGTTGATTCACGTAAATAGTGCTCCAGGAATGGTATGTGGAGTGGAAAAGTGAATCAATCCGGGCGGTCCCCTTACTGGGTGATCTGTTTCATAGTTTGTGCAAAGGAATTTCTCCAAGGAAACTGTTTGCTTTCTTCCCAAACACTTTGTTGCCTAACCCTTGGTGGAACAAAACTCTGTCTCTGTAGCTCATCTCCAAATCGTTTCAACTTGCAGTCCCGTCCCCACATCCTCTGTTTGCTCAGCATTCCCTGGAAAGCTCCACCCTCACTCCCAGCTAATAACCGCGTTAACCCACAGCTCGATTTTCCCAGTCTCTCCTCCGCTCTCCCGGGAGCGCTTCCTGTTCCATTGGCTCCCCAGCCTTGCAGGCAGCGATCGGCCGCACGTGGAGGCCTTTGTGCTGGCAGGGGCAGCCCGGGATTTGTTGTGCCAAGAAGCCTCTTTGCCTGCTGGGAAGCACAGCATGAGCGTGGGGACAGTCCTCTGCCAGTCCAGCAGCTATGGCAAAGAGGGGAAGCTGCTCTGCTGCCTCGGGGAGGGAGCCTCCGAGCCTGGAATGAGCTTCACAGGTAGGATGCTCAGGGGTGTAAGCCTGTCCTGTCCCTTTGCTTTATTCCTCCAAGTGCTTCAGGAAGGATGTGGGTCCTTTGAAGTCTGTCTTTATCTTGTAGTACAAGATTAGCCACAGGCAGGTCTGAGATTGTCGGCTTTTACCAGGATTTTAGGATTGTTAAAATGCTTTTCTGTGAACAGTTACACAGTATTTCACAAATAGAGGCCACTTTAGCACTACATGTGACTCTAAAATTTAAACTGTAGCGTGTTCATCTGCTCTAGGACCAAAGACACTGGTAATTTAAGCGTTGGCAGCAAGAGTGGGGGACAAAACACATGTTGGCTGAATAGGAAAAGCGTTTGTATCCAGAGGGAGGCAAATTGTATTGTGGGAATAAAGAAAAGGAAGGAGAGGGATGACTTGTAACCTCCTTGCGTGACCGTGTATTACTTGTACACCAAGTGATGATGTAAGTTTTCCATTGTATAGGAAATGGAAGTGATACTATATGATTTATGGTTAGCCTTGAAAAGGAGCTGATATGAAACAGCTTTTCAGCTCATTTCCTTACTTTTCAGACCATTCCACTGGGAGCACATAATTTGTGCTCTCCTTTGGTTCTCTTAGTCTTCTTTAATGGCATCTCTGCCATGATCACGTTCCACTGACCTCCCATAGCCTTATGTTTTGGATGGTGTAGACCCCACGTGCTATGGAGCAGCGTGGGTTATTATGGAATAATAACCCCCAAGAAGTGTGTTTATATCCTGGTAAATTCCCCTTTAAACGTTACCCACCATCTACTACAGTTATTTAAGCATCCAAGTCACTCTAACATGAAAGTGAAGGAAGTTAGTGAGACACGAACTCTTAAAAGCATTTGATTTTTTTAGATAAGGTGATTTTTAGGTAGGCACTGTAGCTAAGTGATTGAAGCTCCTCATCAAACATTAACTTCTGCTGGCTTTTTTTGTACATCAAGTGGGTGTTAAGAACATGTGTCAGCCTCCCAGGCATTCCCCAGGAAGTGGAGGTAGTCCCACATCTGCTTTGCCTCCCCACTGCCAATCCAGCACAGCCCCACCCGTGTTTCCAGGTGGGCAGAGCCCCTCGGTGCTGAGCAGGTGGAGTTTCTGCTGGCTCTGCCTTGGCAGGGGCCTTCCTGCAGCAGCTCTGGAGCTGAGCTGGCACTGGGCTGCTTCAATCTCTCCATGGATAAACACTTCATGCTGTTGGGGAGCAGGGCCTGGCTGCTCAGTGCGTGAGCTTTTCTGGCTGGAGAAAGAAACTTAAAGGATGCTTTGATTTAGAATAAATGCTTTTTTTTTTTTTTAAAGCCTTTCACATATTGGCAGATACAGAATTGAAAGTAAGAAGGTCATTTAAACACCATTAAAGTATTTCAGAGTTGAAAGGTTGGGTATTTTTTGGGAACTGCCTGCTTTTGTGTTTGCTCCTTTGTAGAGGTGCCTAAGTCAGGGTTCTCATACAGCACCACATTTGACTTTGCTTAATGAAACAAAAGCCACTGTAGAAGGATAAAAAATGTCTTATTTAATTAAATACATATTTTTACTCCATAAAGAGAGCTGGATTTGGGAACTGGTGTTCTTTCCTGGAGTATGACAACATATGCACACACCCAGCCCTCAAAACATCCAGTGGGATGTTGGCAGCCACATTATGATGTGGATGGCTAAGCATTGGGATTTCTCATTTTCCATGATAGCACCCAGTCTGATGGGTTAATGTATTGTAAAACTAATTGCAGTTGATAGTTAGGAATAAGAAGTGTTTGTAAATATTGCATCTGCAGGCAATGCAGTCAAGGAACTGACATTTTGGTGGCTGACTCTATAGTCACTTTTGTTCCTCCCAGGAGAATCTTGATAGAGGCTACTTTGGCAAGGTTTGGGTGGTAGGTTATTAAGTAATTGCAAGATGGACAGGTTAGGCAAGCTGTATAACTCTGAGTAATTACCAGAAATGCAGTCAAAAGCCACTTAGCTATGTGTTTAAAATGAAAACAGAACAAACCTCAACTACTTACTTTCTCATGTTCCTCCTATGCAGTTGAAAAATTGCATTAGAGGCTGGAAACCCCCCTTAATCCTCATTTTCCAGGCTTGAGCTCTGTCCTGTGACACAGATTTGGCATATTACTGTGCCTATTACTTGGCACAGGCCTCTTCCTGTTTTGTGTCTCACTGACTTCCCAGTTTTCCTGTCCTGTGTTGGATTTGAGCTCTTTGTTCTTTTTTCAAGTGCCTTATAGACCAGCTCTTGCTCAGAGTGTAAATCTTGGACCTGGGGGCAGGGGTAGGTAACTACAACACGTGTTCTCTGGCAGTGGTTTGACCTCTCAGCCCTTCAGAAATGGGCCAAAGCAATGACTGTAAAGCAAAAAAAATCTCAGATTTTTTTTAAAGGAACTTGTTATGTTTAGTGCCTTTAACAAAATCTCTTTACAGTGTACATTTCCCAAAGAAAGTTCAACAAGAGAATTCGGAAATAGATATGGGGACAGGAACTTATATCAGTTGTGCCATCAGAAAAAAAAAAGTAACTTCACACCTTTTTGCTCCCTTGAGCAGCCCACACTTACAAAATCACAACATGGCTCTTTCTCTTGTCTTAACATTGAAATTTATTCTGCTTCATGTTCCTGAAAAACCTCTCTATGAGTTAGAAAGCCAGCGATAGTCTTGACATAGCACTACCAGGAAGTGTTCAGACACTTTTGCTTCTTACTACAGTTCTTTCTAAAACCCTGTGGATTTAAACTGGTTTTAATCATCACAAAAACTGCAGAGATCTTTTCTTTCATTTATAAACACATCTGATTGCTTCCCCCACTCCCTTATTCTATCAAGTTTGCATCAGTTGTCCTTAGAAACAGCAAAGCAGAACTGAGTATTCAGAAAGGCTGCTCCTAAACACGCTGCATCACCTGGACTACCTTCTGTCTCTGTCAGTTTTCTATCTCTTCTTTACACTCTCTTGGAATGTATTACAAATCACCATCATTCCTGTTAATACTGACTAAGTTACTGTCCCAACTTACAGATCTTATTTGTGTGATAATTCAGTCTTAGCTGTATTTGTAATGTTGGTTTCAGATCCAGGTTATCTACATCCACCACGGAAACCAGAGAGACATAAAACATAGTGTTTTGGCATTGAAATGTTTCCTTCATACTTCATGTAATTTAAAAAAGCTCTTTTAATTTTACCCATTTTTTATCTATGAATTTTAAATACTTTCAAATAGAGGTGTATATAAATACGAGTATATATAAGATAGTAAATATTAAATAGAAATTTTATATATAGCTTGCTACTTGGTTTATAGTTAATCACCACTTCCACAGCCCCTGGTAAGAAGGAATCTATAGAAGGAAAAGTTGACAAAGTGGGATTGAAAATTTAAGAGTCCCTTTCCCTAATCACAGTGTGCAGTAGGAGCTTCACTCTGCTGCACACTGGGGTTCTGATCTATTTAAATCTATTTGATAAATTTGATCTATTCCCCCAGAGGGTGGTGGGGCACTGAACAGGCTCCCCAGGGCAGTGGTCACAGCCCCAAGGCTGCCAGAGCTCAGGGACTGTTTGGACAACACTCTCAGGGACGGGGTGGGACTTTTGGGGCTGTGCAGGGCCAGGAGTTGGACTGATGATCCTTGTGGGTCCCTTCCAACTCAGGGTATTCCCGGGTTCTGGAATTTACACCCGTACACAAAATAACCGCCTGTCGTGCCCTTTCCTCAGAGGCCCTGCACCGCCCCTACGGCTGCGACGTTGAGCCCCAGGCACTGAACGAAGCCATCAGGTGGAGCTCCAAGGAGAACCTGCTCGGGGCCACTGAGAGCGATCCCAATCTCTTCGTTGCACTTTACGATTTTGTAGCAAGCGGTGACAACACACTCAGCATCACCAAAGGTAAGGGTCACACAGCAGCTGGCAGCTTGAAAACTGAGCAGCTCAAATCAGAAGGTGGCATCCTTTCCCGGATAGGAGTGGGAATGGTGCAGTTAGAGAAGTTTACTCCCTAAACTGATGGTGATAAGCAGACGGTCTCTCCCTCAGTGGTGCTGGAGGGACACCTGCCGGGCAGTTCTGCTGGCACAGACACACTCCAGCCCAGGCCTGTTCCAGGCTCCCCACATCACTGGTCCTGCAGGATACCCATTGTAGGGAGGGGCAGAGGGAAATGGTTTCATTAAGGATGGTAACAGAACTCAGCACTTTCACCAGGGGCAAAACTAAGAATTAAGCATTGCACAGAGACTTTCTCTTTCAGGTTAGTACATATGCCAGACCTGCTGCAGAACTGTTTTTAATCATGTGCCATTTAAGGTTTCAAGGGGACAAACCTCATCCCTCCAAAAAAATAAAGTCTTTCTAGAAAGTGTAAAAAGCTGGAGTACATGTTTTTGAGTTCGTCACTCTCACTGCAGTAGATTAGGGAACAGTATCCTAGGTATTCTGTCTGAAACTTTGCTTCATAAATACTGCTATATATAGCAGTTTAGTTATAAGGGGATTTTCATTGCTAAGTTACAAACCCAGGCTCAGCTGATGCAGTTTCTCCTGCAATGAGACCCAAGGGCTTGCCCTGTGCTTAGTTTGCTTTTTATTTTCCGGCCACAGGTGAGAAGTTGCGAGTCCTGGGTTACAACCAGAATGGTGAGTGGAGTGAGGTACGTTCGAAGAACGGGCAGGGCTGGGTACCAAGCAACTACATCACACCAGTGAACAGCCTGGAAAAGCATTCCTGGTACCACGGGCCGGTGTCCCGCAGTGCAGCAGAGTATCTGCTGAGCAGCCTCATCAATGGCAGCTTCCTGGTCCGGGAAAGCGAGAGCAGCCCAGGGCAGTTGTCCATCTCGCTCAGGTACGAAGGACGTGTTTACCACTACAGGATCAACACCACCTCGGATGGGAAGGTAAGGATCCCTGGACAATGCTGTGGGGACAGCAGAGAAGGATGTTAATTAAGAGGGTGGTACAGAATCTCAAGTTGCAGACTTGTGGTAGCTTTCGTGTCCAGGCTGGAAGTATCTAAGGAGCAAGGCAGCTGTGGTTGGAGGTGGTGATAGCCTTCCACTGGTCCACTTAGAACAAGCAAAGCTTTGTTAAGCTGGCATTTTTAACACAGATCAAATAGTAATACACTGTGTTAAGAGATGTGGAAGCAGGCCTTGTGCTTGGCTAAGAATTCCAGTTTCTAGTCCTGTAAAGCAGGAGGCAGGAGCCAGCACAGCCCTTAAGTGATAGCTTGTATCCAGCTGCCTTCTGCAGGCAAAATTCCACAGATAAGTCATTTGCCCAACAAGACGAAAACAAATGCTCTAAAATCCTGCTTCTCTGAGTTTTAAAAAAACCCATTAGAACTTTTTTTACTGTACCTGTTTTCCAGTGTTACTGAAAGCTCCCAGCTGCCTTCATTTAAGCAGGTTGGTGGTTGTTTCTCACCAGGTCTATGTGACAGCAGAAAGCCGTTTCAGCACTCTGGCAGAGCTCGTGCACCATCACTCCACAGTAGCAGATGGCCTGGTGACAACTCTGCACTACCCAGCACCCAAGTGCAATAAGCCCACAGTCTATGGAGTGTCCCCCATCCATGACAAGTGGGAGATGGAGAGGACTGACATCACCATGAAGCACAAGCTCGGGGGAGGGCAGTACGGCGAGGTGTACGTGGGGGTCTGGAAGAAATACAACCTCACTGTCGCTGTGAAAACACTAAAGGTGAGTTTTCAGACTGTTCATTTGGTCCCTACTTATGATAAGAGTAAGGAAATTGTAATGTTTTAAATTACACCACCCAAATGATATGAGTAGCAAAAAATGGAGTGTGCTGATGTGCATAAAATGCATGCTTGAGTAGCTTTGCAGATCAAAGGTACCTTATCAAACTTACACCAGTGCATGTGGCTTAGGAACAAGTTGGGATTTTGTCCCAGCAGGAACTGCATGTCCAAGTCAGATCTGTAGAAATGGTTACCAAATCGACTTCCCTTCCTCTGGGGAAGCTGTGGAACCTTTAAGAAATCAGAGGTGTTGGAAATACCTTCTACAACGTCTCCTCCACTCCTGGAAAAATTCAGCTTCTCCATTTATCTGAGAGTCTTCCTCTCCCCAGCCACAACAGCTACCAAGCAAACAAGCCTGGCACTGTCTGGGCACTGCAGGTCTGTCACTTCACTGTGCTCTAGGACAGCCAGGCAGCCTGTCATGGCTGTTACAGTTTGCTCTGGTAAAAGTCAAAACAGCAGAATGGAGACAAGGATGCCATTGTTTATATTCAGCCTGAAGGTGTGGTGTTAACCAGACCTTGGTCATGAAGATAAATGTGCCCTTCTTTTGCCTCTCTGTTTATCTAGGAAGATACCATGGAAGTGGAAGAGTTCTTGAAAGAAGCTGCTGTGATGAAGGAGATCAAGCACCCCAATCTAGTGCAGTTGCTAGGTCAGTGAAATACCTGCTCTTTCTGTTCTCACTTAGTCTTCATTTTGGCACAAACACATCTTGTTTAAATGCAGTGGCAGCTTTGCTGTATTTATATAACTTTTTGAATCAGGTCAGGTTATGGGGTGGTATTTTTGACAGCTTTATATAATATTGGAGCTAAGAGACACTAATTTTAAATAAAACATCAAATACAGTCACTTACATTAGTAGACAACTTTGCTGTTGAGGCACGACTTGGTGTTATATAAAACTTTGCAGTATCATCCCCCTGTTAGTTTGTGTCCTTGGCCTCAGACATGCTCCAGGGTTCAGTTATCAGGCTCAGATTCCTTCTCTGCTGTGTTAAATTAGATTTACAGAATTACTTTCCATGGCTTATTTTCCTGAGAGAACAGAACAAAATTGTAAGAAAATTCAAAGTGAAAGGAAAAAATTATATTGGAAGCACAAGAAATACTGTTCTCTATACTTCTCAAAGCAGAGACATTTGTAGAGTAGACTGCACTGAAGAGAACAAATCAGTCCCTAATTAAGCAGAAGACACCAGATTGCTGCTGTGAGGGACCCTGTGTATCACCAAATAAGTACAAGAGATCAAATAGCACATGACTGGAAGAAATCCACAGGCTTTACAGCTTGGCTGTGCCCTGTTGTCTCACTGGCAGGTGCACCATGTGATGATCATTATTAAATAGTCTGCATAGCTGTTAATTCTACATGTACAAAGATTCTTAAGGAGACACCCTAAACCTTCACTAGTGTTTAATTGCCTCTGGACTTCTCCTGCTTTTGGGAGCAGAGCTGTCAAGCCAAGCCTGGGATGAAAGGAGAAATGTGAAGCATGTAAAAGCTTTTACTAATGGCAACTATTCTGTACCCGTTTCAAAAAGGGGCACAGATGAAGTGTCTGCCCAGCCCTGTCTGCTTCCAGGAGCAGAGACTAAGAGATTTCTCATCTTTGCTCATTCTGATGCACAGCATAGTTGTGTTTTACTCTTCCTGCACATGCCTGAAGGCATGAACAGGCCCTCAGCAGTGCTGCAGGGGGAGTTCACAGAGAGATGACAGGAGTATCCTGTTGCCCTCCACCTCCTCCAGTACATGCCTGGTACAGTGACTGTAGCAAGTAGTCATCCCAGGAATGTGTGAGAATGCTGCTTTAGGAGCTGATTCCTCACCCAGCACATGGGAGTGCTTCACATTATTCTGTAGTGACATTTCAGTCTGGAAATCTTGCCAGCTCACAGGTACCTGCTTCCAGCTGGCCACTCTTTAGCCTTATGAAGGTAGAGAGGGGAAGAAAAGCAACTTACGTGTTCAGAATATCTCCTATTTCATCCTGTAACCTTCCAAAGAACAGAACTACTGCTTCATGTGTCTTACATAGGAATGTCATGATTCCTATGCCATCCAAATGCTTTCACAGATGTTCCTCTCCATCCATAAAGTTGATGGACAGATCATAGGTAGAAGCACTGAGTTTTAAGTTGGGCTGAATTCACTTGGCTCTTGTACATGGAAGTCTTCGCTTTTCAGAGAAACACTCTGGTTTTGGTACAAAATGCAATACATGGATATTAAATCAGGAACAGTGGTAAGAAAGGGAAGCATTGTTCACGTGCTCCCTCCTCCTCACTGCCAGGTGTGTGTACCCTGGAGCCACCCTTCTACATCGTGACGGAATACATGCCATATGGGAACCTGCTGGACTATCTACGGGATTGCAACCGGGAGGAAGTGAGTGCTGTTGTGCTACTCTACATGGCCACCCAGATCTCCTCTGCCATGGAGTACCTGGAGAAGAAGAACTTCATTCACAGGTGGGTAAAGTCATGTGGAGCTGGTACAGCTTCAGACTGCAATGAGGAACAGGCCACCAGCATGGTGGCCCAGGAACTCCTGCTTTTGGGGAGGCTTCTTCCAGAGTTAGGTTTCACACTGGCTTATCCATTGGCTGTTTTGGTTTCAATACTGTCCTGCAGTACCTTCTCCCCAGAACTTTCATAGCAGACTTACAATCTTGTGCCTGTTGTCCTGTACCCCCTGTGTGCCAGCCAGTGTCCACCCCAAGTCCTGTTTTAATCCAGATAAAGCTGTGACATAAACCAGTTACCAGTGTGTGATGAGCTGCTGATCTCATCCTATCCTCAGGAAACAAACTTCTCACCGTTACAGCTATTAGTGGAAATTTAATAGAATTTAAAGAATTAACCCTAATCCTGACTTACCTCGTTGCTCCTAAGAATAAGTCCACTCATTTTCTGACACGGTTCAGGGCAAAGCTCACCTCGCCTTCACCTGCTATGTTGAGAGAGTGGGACCCCAGACTATACCCCAAAGCCCTGCTCTTGCTGCAGGAGTGTCCTTTGTTCCTTTGTACAGGGACCTGGCAGCACGGAACTGTTTAGTTGGAGAGAATCACGTGGTGAAGGTGGCTGACTTTGGCTTAAGTCGACTCATGACTGGTGACACCTACACAGCCCATGCTGGAGCCAAGTTCCCAATCAAATGGACAGCTCCTGAGAGCCTGGCCTATAACACCTTCTCAATCAAATCAGATGTGTGGGGTAAGAAACCTCACCTTCAGTGTTCTTTCCTTTGTCATTTTGTTTTTCTCTGCCAGCCTACAGGGTAACTTGCTTTCTGGCCTAGACAGAAACGTGTGGGCAGGAAAGAGTCACATGCCAGGCCACAACTTCATGAATCAATACCATTTTTAGCATGTGATGTCATAACCTAGACTGGCCTGAGATATCTGCAATGAAATGATGTCGCCTCAAGCTGCAGTAAAGGTCACAGTGTAATGAGCAGCACAAGAGGAGGGTAGACTTATGACCAGGAATTTTGTTTTCCTCCTTTTGCAGCCTTTGGGGTGCTGTTATGGGAAATTGCTACCTATGGGATGTCACCGTACCCAGGCATTGACCTCTCTCAGGTGTATGATCTGCTGGAAAAGGGCTATCGGATGGAACAGCCAGAGGGGTGCCCTCCCAAGGTGTATGAACTGATGAGGGCATGTGAGTATCATCTTCCACTTCTGGGGACAAAGCCTGGGACCAGTCTGTAGTTAACAGCCTGTCTCTAGTGGTACCTGATCCCCAGCATGTCAGAGAAAGTCAGGGTGGACTTCAGTTGTGAACCAAAGAAGCTGGGTAATGGTTGGTGGGTAATAATGACATTACTGCTTCAAAAAACCTTCAGGAAGCTGACACAAGCCCAAAGGCTGGGAATTCATGTGATACTAATGCAAAACAAGCAGAATGCCAGTCACTTCCCAGTCCCTATGGTGATACCAACAGATAGTGCTTCCAGAATACATTCCTCTAGTGTGGATTTCTAAATACAGAAATTACACTTCTCGTTGTGATACCCTTCTATAACTTTCCAAGCACCACCTAGGATGAAGGCACTCTCCTCCTTTTTCCCCACACATCCTTCTTTTGGAAGGACCTTCCTGAATTTCAATGTTAAGAGCATGTGAGCAGGGTGTTCCCTGGAGCTTTGCATACAGGGGAGTAAATAAGGAGTTCTCCTTTGCCAAAAAAAATCAGAAAAAGAGATATGGAGATCAGAAAAACTTGTGGTGTTGGCAGAGAGCCAGGATTTTTAGAACTGGTTCCTTCTTCTGAAGATTTGTTTGTTAGGATACAGTAGGGTGACTCACTTATGAATGAATACCTGTGAATGATTCTAAAGCCAGTCAGAGTCTGACTTTGTCTCCTCGCACAGAATAAAAATTCATTTCCTCACAGTGTGAGGAACAGAGACTTGACTTTCTGACATCTTCTGACCTTGCAGGCTGGAAGTGGAACCCACCAGACAGACCTTCCTTTGCTGAGACCCACCAGGCCTTTGAAACCATGTTCCACGACTCGAGCATCTCAGAGGGTGAGAGCTGCTCTGTGTTATTCCTGAAACAGCACTGCAGGCTGTCCCAGAGTGCTGTGTCTCATGGACAGGCCCTTAAGGCCCATCTGCTGGCAGGGGTTGTGATGTTGCTCCATCCCTTACTTGTTTTTTTCAATCATAAGTAAGGTAAATACATTTTCTTACTTGCTGCACAAATACTGAATAAACTTCAGACATATCCCAGTGCAGGGGACAGGGTAACCTCATTTGAGCACTAAGATGCCAAAGAGCTGATTTAAAGAATATTATCTCCTCTGTTAGAGGAAATCTTTCATTTCCCAGGCTCTGAAGAGTGAGGAACAGTGAGTGATGGAGAGAGAAAGATGTATCAGAGTCCCTTGCTGACTGCAGCAATTAGGTCATGAAATATTTTTCTACCAGCCTTCATTTTTAAAAAAGTGTGCCTTAATCTCTGGATTTTCTGCTTAGCTACTTCCAGGAGCAAATCTGTGCAACTCAACGCTCAGATATAACCACCCAGGAGGTAAATACTGTGATACCATTCAGCAGACAGGCAGCAATGGCTGAGCATCTGCTAAATTTTTAGATCAAATATAACCTGATCCATCCACTTCCCCATTACAGATAAAAACACACCAGATGGAATTTTACCAGGGATGATCCGTAACAGGCACATCCAGTAGCCACACAAATGCCAACCTGGGTGTGGCCAGGAGGTTGTAGGGCTTTTTATTTTGGGGTTTTTTTTCCAATCACATACCTTTTGCTCATGTTGGGAAGGAAATGTGGTCTTCATTTCCAACAGGGAGGTGCAGTGCAAAGCAGCTTGGATCCACAGAGGACACAACTTTGGGGGATCCCTGGAGCACCAACCAGGCAGCACCTTGATTAAAAACAGAGGCAAATACATTCAGTACTGGCTTCAGCTCTTAGTCAACCCTTAACCCAGCACAGAGCTGCATTTGTACTAAACCTCCTGTACAGATCCTACCACTGCCTTTTTTTCTTTTGCTGAATTTATAAATATGTAAATGGATCTGAAATCATGATGAAAACCATCTGACCCTGAGTACCTCAAGACTTGCACAAAAACTAAATCCATAAATTTTGTATTTCTGTCATAGATCTCTCCCTGCCAGTCTGGGTTTGCAGTAAAGACCCGGGTTTTCTTTTCCCTTTCCTCTGATGGTTTGTGTTTCAACTATTCCCTTTTATTTCCTTACAGAGGTAGCAGAGGAGCTTGGAAGAACAGCCTCCTCCTCCTCTATAGTTCCTTACTTGCCCCGCTTGCCAATGCTTCCCTCCAAGACCAGAACACTGAAGAAACAGGCAGAGAACAAGGAGAACATTGAAGGAACACAGGATACTGTGGAGCACTCGGCTTCCAGCTCAGCACCAGGTATGGGCACTGGGACAGGGGCAGTGAGGCCACAGGTTCTGGGTATAAATTCCCAGAGAAACAGAAGAAAACAGAACAACATCACATGGGAAGGTGCTTTGTGTTGTTGGCCACCTCAGGAGCTCAATTAATTACCAGCAAAATGAAAACACTGCAGATTTTTCAATGTTCTTTTAGTAAATCCCATTGTATTTTTTTCTTCCAAATTTAGTTTTGCTGCCTTTTTTTTAAATGACAGCTTCAAAACTGAAGTTGAGAATATAACAGGATATTTTCTTTTAATACTTACGGTATTTGGGAAGGAGGAAAAAAAAGTACAGGAAGGGAGTAAGAAACTGGAACAAAAGAGCAACTTTTTTCTGATCTCTCTCTCCAAAGCAGCCTCCTTAGTACAGACAAGTCACATGCAGAAATGGAAAAAAGTAAAGAAAAAATAAAATAAAAGTGCTCACTGCCTCTCTGACTATCTGCAGCACCTGGGCAGGTAAATATGCCAGGTCCATACAGCCCACTGCAGGATAGGGAGCTGGAAATGAAAATGGATTTTTGAGATTCACACCTGTTTCTTCTGCCCAGGTTTCATCAGAAGCACACAGCCAACAACTGGGTCTCCCGCACTGCCCCGCAAGCAGAGGGACAAGTCACCCAGCAGCCTGTTGGAGGATGCCAAAGAGACCACGTTCACCAGGGACAGAAAAGGCGGCTTCTTCAGCTCCTTCATGAAGAAGAGGAACGCTCCCACGCCTCCCAAGCGCAGCAGCTCCTTCCGGGAGATGGAGAACCAGCCCCATAAGAAATACGAGCTGACGGGTAACTTTTCCTCTGTAGCTTCCTTGCAGCACGTGGACGGGTTCTCCTTTGCTCCCGCGCCGCAGGACGCAGGCCTGGCTCCCCCCAAGTGCTATGGAGGGGGCTTTGTGCAGAGGACCTTCTACAGCGACGATGGCACAGGGCCCGGCAGTGCTGGGGGCGTGAGCACCAGTGGTGGGTGGTCGGGCATCACTGGTTTCTTTACACCGCGCTTGATTAAAAAGACCCTGGGTTTACGAGCAGGAAAACCCGCTGGCAATGAAGAAGCTTCAAAGCCTTTTCCAAGGTCAAACTCTACATCTTCCATGTCCTCAGGGCTTCCAGAGCAGGATAGGATGGCAATGACTCTTCCCAGAAATTCCCAGAGGTCAAAAATTCAGCTGGAACGGACTGTGTCCACCTCCTCTCAGCCTGATGAGAGCACTGGGAGGGCCAATGACCTGCTTCCCAAAAGGTTTGAAGAAGGCCCTGCTTTGACCAGAGAGAGACCAAAAGCAAAACTCTTGCCAAGGGGTGCCACAGCACTCCCTTTCCGAACTCCCTCCGCATCGGAAGAAAAGGAGGGCCCGGGGCTAGCAGCAGCTCCTAAGGGAAAGGAAAAGAACAGTGGCCCACGACAAGGGGCCCCTGAGGATGGCGAGAGGCCTGGGTGGTCATCTCCAGGAAAGGCTGCAGCAATACTTCCAACCACTCATAACCACAAAGTGCCAGTCCTAATCTCACCCACTCTAAAACACACTCCAGCAGACGTGCAGCTCATTGGCACAGACTCTCAGGGTAATAAATTTAAGCTCTTATCTGAGCATCAGGTCACTTCTTCTGGCGACAGGGACCGGCCCAGACGGGTAAAACCAAAGTGTGCTCCACCTCCACCACCAGTGATGAGGCTCCTCCAACAGCCAGCTGCCTGCTCCGATGCAGCAGAAGAGCTGAGCAACGTGGCGGGAGAGCAGCACGGACTGGAAGCAAGTGAAGGGAGCAAGAAGGCGGCAGCAGCAGCAGCACCTGTTGGTGGAAAATCTGGGAGGCCCGTGATGCCTCCACCTCAAGTGCCTCTGTCATCGTCTTCCACCTCCCCAGTGAAAATGGCCAACGGCACGGCCGGCGCAAAAGTAGCGCTGAGAAAGACCAAGCAGGCGGCCGAGAAAATCTCCGCAGACAAGATCAGCAAGGAAGCGCTGCTGGAGTGCGCGGATCTGCTCTCGAGTGCCATCGCAGAGCCCACCCCAAACAGCCAGCTGGTGGACACAGGGCACCAGCTGCTGGATTACTGCTCAGGCTACGTGGACTGCATCCCGCACACGCGCAACAAATTCGCCTTCCGGGAAGCCGTGAGCAAACTGGAACTCAGCCTGCAGGAGCTGCAGGTGTCCTCGACAGCTGCTGGCGTCCCTGGGGCAAACCCCGTCCTTAATAACTTATTGTCATGTGTCCAAGAAATCAGCGACGTGGTGCAAAGGTAGCTACTGTCAATCTGGGTAAGAGAAATACACAGGGGGAGGGGGGGCTTTTTTTCTGTACTGATGCTTTCAAAAGGAAAGACTGATACTTGAGTATGTGAAGTACCTCAGATCACTGAGTTCTCCTCACGTTTACAGGTTCATCTCAAAAAAATGGGGATGGAGTGGGTAGATTAAAGCTGTACGGGGCAGAACATCAAGGATCTGTCCATACCTAGTCAGGCTGATCTGCTGGGTATGGCAAGGGAAGGAAGGTCCTTGCTCCTCCCTTGGAAAGGCTGGAGAACCGATAGCAGGTCCTCGCTCTGGGAAGGACGGTTGATGTGTGACAGCCAGAGTGCTGGGGTGGCTGCAGGCTGCTCTGCTGTACAGATCCCGCCCTGTCTGCACTCCCCTTGCTCTCCCCACAAGGCAAAGGAAAAGCGTTGGGGCTCCACTGGTACCGAGCAGTCGGAGCCGGAGGGGCTCCACATGGGGGGTCATGTGCAGCTGGGGGGAAGGTCTAATGCACTGACAGTGTTCAGAGCTGCTGGAGGTGGATGCACTAGCCTGGATGGCTTAACTTCCACAGCACTGTTGCTGCTGTAATGAGAACTGCAAAGTTAGTTAATATATGAAACTATCCCTTTTCCCTCCTGTCCACCTCATCCACCACATGTTCTCATCATCATCGTGTCAGAAGCATCAGGGATGCTGGGCAGACTTACCACTGGAATACCCCCTTCCCCAGCACACAGCCTTCACTCACTGATCCTATTTCTAGTGGTCTAGCACGGGTGCTGCTTGATGGTCGTTTTTGAGTAGTTTGGGGCTCTTGCACAACTTGCCAGTGTTGTTGTTGGGGTGGGTGGGTTGTTTCTTTTTTAAGCTCTAGATTGTTTTTAACTTTTTACCAGGTTGACTCCCCAGTTCAGTTTGATCACCTTGAGGACCCATGGTAGGTCAGGCAGAGCCTCTGCCACCCTTGGCTGTTCTCCACATTCCTTTGGCAGTGACAGCACTGCAGGGCCAGCTGGAGAGCCAGGAAGTGCAGCCCAGCCTGCCCACCACGCGCCCTCACTGCCGCAGGATTCCCCGGAGCTGTCCCCAATCCTTCACACTGACAGGCTCCTGGGATTTCTTTGAGTGCTTACCCATCTCAGAGGCTTCCAGCTTCCCTGCATCCAAAGTGTGGCAGCACACAGAGGCACCACAGGCATCTCTGTTTACTTATTCCTGTATTTTAGAGGCTAGACCAGAAACCTGTGCTGTGCTGTAGGGAACACGCACAAACTGTGCACTCCTCTGCCCGAGACATGACAACAAAAGTTATGGCTCTGCCTTGAAGGGCTCCCACTGGATCTCTGATTCCTTCTAACAGAGTGAGAGCAGCCCAGTGGTTGACATTGTCTTCTGTGGTCCTGGTGCTGTTTGTAGACTGTGGTGGCCTCAAAAAAGCTGATGTTCTGTGTCTGCGCACAACTCTCCAAGGTGTAAATGTGCTGGCAAGTAAAGAGACCTGCATTGCTGGTTTGTGAGAGGAAGGAAACAGGCCTCACAGCTCGGTCCAAATACACATTACCCTGCATGCTGCTGCTCACTTCACACCGTTGGTGATAGAGGGTCTCACTGTCTTTGCACCTTAAGTCTTTTATTTTTGGCTAAAATGCTCTTTAAACTTGTTTTTAAAGTGTGACTGTGCTGCTTTTAGTCTGAGCATTTAGAGTGGAGCTGGGGCACAGGTGTGACTTTAGAAGATGGGCACTTCCATTTCTGTCTAGAAGCATCACCCTGCTGGTGCTTGGGAGCAGGCTGGGCTGTCTCAGTGAGTGTCCCTGTTTTTTCCATGGAGCATAGTGAGACGGGTCTTGAAAAATCCTTAGAAATGGTGGCTGAGAATCCTCATTACTGCTCTGTAGTAAACAAAGTTGTGTCACAGTGAGGGGAAGCACAGGGGAAGAGCAGCATGTGAGGTCCAACAGACCGTGTGAGCTTCACTGGCCAAGCAACTCCTTCTGCTGCCCAGTTCTGCAGCAAGATCCAGAGTGCCCAGGATCCCCTGCAGCCCTCGGGGCTGTCCCAGGGCTCTTCCACAGCCACACTCAGCTGAGCACCAAACCCTTTATCTTGTAGACTTTACTGAGGGCTTTTGTGGTTTACTTTATCTCTTTCAGTCATCTTTATGGAAGGTATGCATCCAAACTATCTGCCTTTGGAAAGGCGACCTGCTAAGGGAAGGCAGCTTGTGGCATTGCTTCACATGGCCTGTAAAACAATCAGAAGGATTTAGAAGGTAGGGGAGCTTTCTTCGGGGCAGAAGGGCAGGTCTTGCCTGCCCTGGCAGACAATCGTGTGGTGTCATCATTGTGCTGCTGCTCAGCCAAGGACAAACAGGCTGAAACTGAGGAGATTCTCAGGGGAAAGGTATTTTAACCACAACATTTTAAGGCTTAGTCCAGTTCTGATGAGTATTTTGAAAGAAGCCTTTTCCTAATGCCAGTCTTCCAGAAGAGCTCCAGCAAAAGTGATAGAATAGCAGTATGGAATTTCTAACTACTAGAACTCCCCTCTTCCAGCCCTCTTGGAATAAACAGACTGTGTCCTAACAAAGCACTCGTTCCCCTCCACTGGCCATCCCCACTTCTTTTCAGATGCCATCTGGTTTCTCCTCCCCCCCACAGAAGAGATGGGCAGTGGGACAGGGCAGCATCCGACTGCTTTTCCAAGATCACAGAGTGGCTGAGGTTGGAGGAACTTTTGGAGATCACCTGGTCTAAAACCCCTGCCCAAGCAGGGCCACCTAGGGCCACCTGCTCAGGACCATGTCCAGGCAGCTTTGGGGCATCTCCAAGCCTGGAGACCACAACCTCTGCACCCAACACAGGAGCCCCTTCAGTTCTGATCCCTCCTGTGATGGAAAAACACGGGAATCTGCCTGTTGTCACTCCCATGGAGAGCATTTTCTCTGCTCTTACCTATCATCATACCTCAGGCAGGTAGATGGTGGCAGAGGCAGTGCTGCCTTGACAGTAGGTTTTTTTCCCCTAAACAGGAGGCTGCAGAATTGCTGCTGCTCCTGCTGCCCCCCAGTGTTTTATTCCCAAACTGCCCCCTGGCAGGATAGCAAAAGGATGCTATCTGGGAAAGCTGGTTCCGTTGTAAATCACCGTCCAGTTGTTCTTCCCTTCAGAGCTACTCTTAAAATTGTTACCATTCCCCCTCCCTTTAGCCAGGCCTGGCTTTCTGTTCAGCCTTAAATGTCCCCACTGTGGCCGGTCCTCTGCTTCGAGCCTTGCACTGGACATGGAAGGAGTGTACAGTGGTGACACCCTGTGATTTGTCCCAGTGGAGGGCACCTTCCTCCACTCTCTGGGGCAAGGACAAGGCATAAATCCTGTTCCTTCCCCCCAGCACTGTCAGGCAGCCATGGGGAATGGATGCCCTCACAGCCGGGCTCTCTCACTTGCACTAAGTATGGGCTGGAATTTGAAGTCTGCTTTGCAACGGGGGCGGCACCACATCGGCCTGGTAATGCCAAGCACAAAGCATGTGCTCAGAGTGAGCTCAGGGGGGCACCTTCTCTTCCTACCACTGTGGGAATTAGCTGCCTCACAGGTGCAATTCTCTCTTCTTCCTGCACTGTACACCCTTTTTAACCCCCAAGTGGTGCACTCGACTTAATCACGTTCTCTGTTAGTGTGGACAGGGGTGAGGCTGAGCTGAGTCTGGGTCTTGGGACTGCACCACATTTAGCCCCTGGGAAAGGGGAATTGAAGGGAGCAGAATTGCTGAGGCAGAACACAACAGGGAGGAAGGGCTGTCCCTGTCCTCCTCACAGGATGTTTCCCCTGAGCACCACTGGCCTCATGTCAGTGACACACAGCCCAACACATGCACAGTGGCATCCACCAGCTGGGCTGATGCAGGAGTTGTGGGGCACACCGTGCTCTGTGGGCAGCAGGAACCAAACCCCTCAGAGCAGCCCCTCCCTACCGGGCAGGGGGACAGTGAGGGCTGGGATGGGTTACACTGTGCAGCCACAGAGCAAACCCGACCCCAGTGTCCTGCCACCTACCTGAGGCATCCACATGATGCTTTGGGGCATCCACAGCTGTGACAAGCACTGACAGCTCCAGAAGATGGTTGTGGCAAAGCCTTCAGGCTCCTGCCTTGTAACACACTCAGCCCAGCCCTGCTGCTCCTGGGGAGCTGACAGGACACTGAAAGGCACCGTCCACCACCGGTGTGCGCTGGGGCTCCCTGGAGTGTAGAACAGACCCCTCAGCCCGTTCCCTGGAGGCAGGGAATAAGAGATTTGGGACACCCGAGTGATTTATCACACCTACACACCAAGCAGTGTCTGTACCAAAGGAGGTCGTTCTTCCCCGTGTGTCTGTTGGGGGGAGGTGAAGCCCGATCCTCGGCACAGCTCCCTGTTAGCGGTAGTGAACTCGTTGAGGGCAGGAATGGATTGAAATTAAACACGTTAATCACCAATCACTCTACCAGTGTTGTCAACTGGTCTTGTTTTTTTAATTGTTATTGTAATATATTTTGGTTGGTTTTCTAATTTAATTCTCTCACTATTGTCTGACTGTGAACTGCGAACAGTGTTAAACTTGATGTAAATAAGGCCCTTGGAAGGGCCTCTTTGCCTGTCGTTCCACAAAGTTTTGCCAATTTGCATTTTATTTTAAATAAAGGTTGCAATATTTTATTGGCAAAAACCACTTGAGTGAGACGCTGCTTTTTTTTTTAACTAAAGAAATATTTGAAGCTGCTCAGACCTAACATGACATTCGTTAAATTTGCTACGAAAGATTCAGAGAAAGATTTTAAAAGAGAAATAATTTAATTCTGCCATATTGCAAACATAAAAAGCAGTACCTTTATCTGTGCTGTTAGAACCAGTGTTGCCCAGGCGTGGCCAGAGAGCGGTTTTTGCTGTGGGGTTGTGTCATCAAAGCTCCCTCAACTCTGACACACAGGTGTGACCCGGCAGCTCTTGCATCACCCTCGACAGTCACAGCAAGAGCTGCTCCTGTGCCAACCTCCAACCAGCCCTGTGAGACACTGACAGCGACTTCCTGCCACCCCCGTGAGTGTCAGCCTAACCTGGCTGACACTCTAAGCTGGAGAGCTTTTAGATTAAAAAAACCCCCAGGTTATCCTGGCTTATCCTTCTAAGCAACTACCCTTCAACTAACAGCTTCCTGAACTTCCTGCCCAGGTGATAAAACACAAACCTGAGTTCTGACACAAACCTCTGATGTTTCCCAGGTTCTGGACACCTGTGATTAAGAGATTAACCATAAACTCAGTCTCAGAAATGCCTGGTCACACAGGCTGGCACAGCCCTGAGGTCCACTCAGACAACACCTAAGTTTAAGCCAAGTAGGAAAGCAGCTGCCTCGTCCTCCTGCCTTGGACTATGAAGCCTTGTTAGATAACAGAGCCAGCATGCCCAGAGGGAAACACACACTCTCAGTCTGCAGGACTTTGTCTGGTCAATCTTTTCCCAGAGGTTGTGCTGCTCATTCACTGGCACCACAAAGTGGGTCAAAGCTTAAAAGAGATCAAAGGTTTCCCCGCGGGGGTGGCCGGGAAGCCAAGCCCTGTCCTTGGCATGTGCTGTTTCACTCATGGCCAGCACGGCTCTGTTGGAAGGGAGTTTTGACCCACAGGTCACAAAGTGATTCCCGTAACACTGTTGAAATTTTTTGGAGCTGCTGTAACACAGTTATCACCTGGCGAGTACCCAGACAGCAAACAGCCCCTTGGAATAGTAATAATAATGCTGATTCCAGCCAAAAAAACCACAGCATGAAACATACTGAAGAGAAAAATGAAAAAAGGGAAAAAACAAGCTGCCTGCAACTGCAGCAGAAGTTCCCCTCATCCTGCACTGCTTCCATCCAATGGAAGACTCCAATGAGAGATGGATACTCCAAAGTGAGAGGCTACGGATTTGGCCTCTCCAGAGGAGATTATTCAGTCATCTTCTCCCTGCACAAAACATGATCCTGGCCCAGGTGTCCCTGAGCAGCAAACACCTTGCTGGTGTTTGGTGTTTGCATGGAAAGGAAGAGGAGGAGAGGCAAAAACTCAACTCCAGCAAAAGAGTTCTGTGTGATCTTGTAAAGTGACAGGGAACACTGGGGACAGGGACGAGAATGTGGCTTCTGCTGCACTGTCTCAACAGGACCAGCCTATCCAAGGCCTGCCTTCACCACAGGGCAACAAACCAAGGACTTGGGCATTGCCAGTCCCCACTCACATGAAACAGCATCTGTCAGTACAACCAATCACCCCTCAGGTACTGCTGGCTAAAAAGAAGGGACTTCAAACACCGGGCAGACTCCAAACAGCCAAGCACAGGCTGTCCCCATGTCCCAGGAGTAGGACCAGGTGGGATGCACCTCCTTCCCTGCAAGAGCCCTCAGAGTAATGAGGGGTTCATTCTGTCCCTGTGCAGGTGCCCGGCTGGGTCACCTGCTCGCCCGACCTCGTGCAAGGAGAGCAGCTGCCAGAGTGCAGAACCACCTTCACCACACGTGTGGTCCCACCTGGTGTTCAGGGAAGGAAGTAATTGATGCGCTGGGGGACAGATTTGCAGCCCTGTGCAGAGAAGAGCTTCTCCTCCTTGGGGACAAACACCATCATCCCGGCCACCTCGTCAAGGGTTGCCTCGGTGTAGGGAAGCCCACGGGCCAGGAAGGCGTCCCGGGCACAGAGCTTCACGTGGTGGTACTCCAGGGGCAGGAAGGGCACCAAGAAATCGATGAGGTTCTCTCTCAGGAGGTGGCTGTGGACATAACTGTCCTCTGGAGCAAAGCACAAGACAAAACAAAATCAGAAGCTTCACCTGACAGTGTCGTCCCTCAGTGGGGCAGGGCTTGGCTCCGAGGGGCTCATCCAGCCGTATGTGGTGGGACACAGACACCCACTTGTGCAGAGCTGGGCAGCACTTGGCCTGAGCACAGTGTGTCCCTACAGCTCAGACCCAGACACACCAGAAGCCCCAGAGAAGCTGTGGTGTTGGGCTGCCCCTCACTCCCTGCCATTCTGGGGGCTGAAGGGGGGCCCTGAAGGGCTCTCAGCTCCCCCTGACGTGCCTCTGCCGCAGCAGCGCGGTGCTCACGGGGCCCAAGGGGCTCGTGCTGCCAACGACCCCTGGCTGGGGCACAGGAAAGGCTTGTTCCCCAGCACCGGCAGATGGGACGGGGCAGAGGGGCAGGTCTGCAGGAGGCCTTGCCCACAGCATCCCACAAGCAAGGCCAGCTCTTACCCGCAGGCTCCTGCAGCTCCTGCCGCAGCCGCTGCTCCAGGAGCTCCATGGAGATCTCCTCCCGTGCCCGGCCGCCTCGCCAGAAGTCCAGGGCAACCTCATTGATGGTGTTCCCACCGAGATTGCTGTGGACACAGAGGGCAGTCACCCCACGTGCCCCCAGAGATGGGCTAATGAGAGCTGCCAGCAGTCCCTGCAGCCAGACCCCAGCACTTCTGTTAGCAACAGAGGATTTACTGTCCAGGATCAGCACATGGAGGAGCCAGTCTTCTCCCCAAAGAGCCCCTTTCCACAGGCACTGATACAGCTCTCTGCCATCCTGCCAGCTCAGACCCCAGGACAGCAGAATTCTCCATCTCCCTCAGCTCCCTGTCCTGGCTTGGGAAGACATCAGCTTCACGTGTAACACTTGACACTGCACCAAACTCAACGAGCACCACTGAAAGTCCAAGTTAAAGGGCAGAGCACACACCATGAGTCCCACTGGAATTCCAGGGCAGGTAAAGCATCCCCTGCTCTGGGACAAAGCAGCAGCACAGTCCCCACACACGGACTCCTCCAGACACCCAGTGTGGGGGCAGCTCTGTAAGGGATGTGAAGTCCTGACAGCTGTTGAGGGTCCCAGGGCAGCCCCTCACCCTGGAAATGAGGTCCAGGTCAGGACCCCCCCACCAAGTGCTGGTGAGTGTTTTGCTCCCAGCCCTGAGTGCCCCAGTGAACTGGTTATACTGGGAACCACCAGTATATGGTGGAAACACCAGCTGGCTGCAGAGCTGGTGTGGGTGGGAGACAGGGTGAGACCAGACCTTGCACCCACCCTTCCCCTCGTGACAGAGGAGGAAGAGGAGGAGAGGCAAAATTAAAAAGCCAACACTGTTCCCCACTCCCTGACTCCCTGTTTGTACTGATTACATTCTCACCCAGACCAGGAGAGAAAAAGGCCCTTTTGACTGAGGACAAGCAGCCAGTCCCTCCCATCCCCAACTCCCACACCTGGCCAAAGCTGCAGGACTGGGCGAGTGTCCATGGGAGCCCTGGAGCAGAGCCACCCCTCTTAAAACAGGTCAGTATCACACTCGCCAGGTATGATGAAACCCCAGGGATTTACACACTGCACAGTTCAAGGCACCCTG
Source organism: Calyptomena viridis (assembly GCA_013390005.1). Lineage (NCBI taxonomy): Eukaryota > Metazoa > Chordata > Aves > Passeriformes > Eurylaimidae > Calyptomena > Calyptomena viridis. Next base: position 287,719 of record WEIV01024485.1, read on the forward strand.
TTCCTTCTGCTTGGTGGCACGAGCGGGGTGACATCCATTCCTGACCTTCATGGCTTTGCCAGGCAGGACACGAGGTCAGCCCAGTGCAGCCAACAGGGCAGAACCTGCCCCTGCACCAAGGCTCCTGCTGGAGGCCCACACAGGTGGGACTGGAATGTGGTCAGTTCCACAGGCACTGGGCACACAGACAGGTCCTCCACAGGCAGGGAAAGCTCCCCGGGGAACTACCAAGCTTGGAGGTTACATCACTTCCCTGGATGGTGGAGATGAAGGTGTGCTCTGCCCCCCCCAGCCAGTGGGAGCAGCTCCTGCCAGAGCCAAACTGAAGGCTGCAATTCCTAGACTGAATGGGCTCTCTCCAGCAATCCCATGACATTCCTAACAGGCTACAGTCATACAGGTGCCTGCCTCACATCTTGGCTTTGGGATGTCCCACTTCTCCCTCCAACTGGATCCCAGATAGGCTTGAGTCAGGGACAGCACTGGGGTGCACACGTGCCCAAGTCCTTTCTCCCTCTGTATGGGAAAGGAACCAACTAAACCTGATCCTGATGCCAGGATCAGCCCTCACAGCACCTTGGCCTGCAGCCATGCCAGGCAGTGGGAACTCCCCACCTCCCTGCACAGCACAGGAACTTCCGACCAAGGCCTGCGGCCCCAGCTTTGCTCCCTGGAGTGTGACATCTCCTGCTGAGCTGGGCAGGGTGACACCACGCTAACTCTGACTCTGCTTTCTTGTCTCAAAGTCTAGATGCTGGCTCAGGTGTCTGAGCTCAGCTGGACCTCAGCTCCTCCTGCCACTGCCCTGCTCCCAGGGAAGCAGTTTTGCATCAGCAGGCAAAACTGACCACAGACACAACCACCACCTGGGGGAACAAGACATCTGTCTCCTTCCCTGCAGCCTGAGTCCCTCACATCGTGCACCTCTGGGGATAAATTCCATCACATGGTTCCTCCCCATCCCTTCAGGGGCCCAGAAAATACCTGAGGAAGAGGAAGATGGATGTCCGGTGATCCGCCTGGCCCTTGTTGCCGTAGTGAGCCATGAAGGGCCTGATGGCATCCAGGAGGCTGGGATGCAGCTTCTCGGCCTCATCGAAGATGAACAGGGACTGCTTGCAGAGCTGCAGGGTCTTACTGACCTGTCTGTGGAGCTGGGCCTGCGGGACAGCAGGGAGGGGTGTCAGGAGGCCCTGGGACTGAGCCTGGATGCTGCGGATAACCCTGGCTGGCAGCTAAGCACCACAGCTCTCACTGCTTCCCTCCCACCTGGGACAGGGCAGAGAACAGGGAGAGCAAAGGCAGGAAAACAAGTGAGGCAAGATAAAAAAACAATTCAACAAGTGAAAGAAGAAAAGAAAGAAATCGAGTGATGCAAAGGCAGCCACCCACCCCTGCCAAAACAGACTGATGCCCGGACAGTCTCTGAGCAATAGCAGTTTTTATTGCTCAACACAAGAGTAAATGACATGGAATATCCCTCTGGCCGCCTGTCTGGTGTGTCCCTTCCCACCTTCTTGTGCACCCCCACCACTGACTTCAGGGGCAGAGAGAGGGAGAAGGGCAGAGCCCTGATGCTGTGCAAGCACTGCCCAGCAGCACCCACAACCCTGGTGTGTATTTCACAGTTTCCCTCACAAACCCAAGCCCCAGGCCCGTATGGGCTGCTGTGAGGGAAACAAACTCCATCCCCACGGCCACACCGTGTTGCTGGCTCTCACCTTGTAGGAGTCCATGTACTTGTGGTGGGGGAAGTGGAAGAGGGAGATGAACAGCCTGACACACTTGCTCTTCAGCCCATCCCGGAACAGGTGACTGGCCACCATCCGAGCCACAAAGTTCTTCCCCGTGCCGGACCAGCCGTGGAAGGAGAGGACCAGAGCCTTCTCCGGCCGCGGGCTCTGCAGGAACTCTCGCAGTGCCCGGACAACAACTTCCTTGGCCAAGTGCTGCCCGTGGAGCTGCTCACTGAGGTCTGCCTCCAGCCCTGCACAGAGAGCAGGAGCTCAGCCTGAAAGTGCCAGCCCTGCTGCTGCAGGTGGGAATACGGGGACAAAAGGTGGCAGAGCTGCCTGGCCAAGAGGAATCTGAAGGGACACTAAAGCTGCCTGTGCCTGTGCCCTGCCTGCATCAGCCTCCGGCCTCCAAAAGACAAATCTTCTACTGACTCCTTTTTTCCTTTGGGAAGATGTGGAGGTGTTTGGCAACTGTGGGGAGCACTGACGCCCAGAGACCCTCCTGAGCTCCCAGCAGAGGGTATGGATACCAGGAGCCTCAGGGACAGCAAAATATAATGACATCTGCTCATGGCTTACACACAGGTCTGGGTGTACCCTGCCAGTCTGGGGCAGGGGCCCACGCCAGTCTGGATCCCCCTGCATATGCCTGGGAGCTATGGGATGCAAGTAGGGCTTGTGGCAAACTGGAGCAAATGCCCTGTACAGTAAGGAACAAACTCTCTCTGGTCTCAGAACTACAAATTAATAATGGGACACAGGACACAGCTCTGTCCCTTGCCCTCCCATTCTTCAGCACCCTGCTCAGAAATTCCCTTTACTTACATCACTTGCTAAAATACACTTTAGTAGAAAAAAAAAATCAAACAAGCAACAAAACCGGCACAGCTCCTACCTGTGATGTTGTTGATTATCCTGCAGTCTCCTGTCTCGCAGCACTTGCCAAAGCTGCAGAACCAGGCAGAGAGGATCTCCAAATAATCCTGGCCCACCAGAGGCAAACTCCAGCCTGGAAAAGGCAGCGGGGTCTGAGCAGAGATGTTCCTGCAAGTGGCTTTTTCGCATTTTGAGTAGACACTCAGCTGAGCCTGGTTAACAGCAGCCCTCTCCCAGGTGCGGGGACTCAGCCCTGGCTGTGGGGAGGGACAATGAGCTCGGAATGGGCAGCAGCTGGTTCAAATGGGCGCCGAGAGCCCGACTGTGCCAGCACAGTCCCCTCAGGGACAGGCATGATTGCGGCTTGTGAGGAGATCGGGCCGCGGGCTCCCGCCCTCCCTCAGAGCTGCCGAGCCGTGATCTCACTTCCTGCCGCCCGCACGGGCGGTGTCCGCTCCCGCCGCCCCCGCCCGCTCCTCGTCTGCCGTACCAGCCCCATCTCATCCAACTGTTTGTTCTTTCGCAGAACAATCCGAGTCNCGGCTCGGGAGGGAGCTGGCCGGGGCAGTGATCCTCCGGAGGGGAAGGGCAGCCCCACAGGAGCTGGGGGCACAGACCCTGTGCTGGGGGGAGCCGGTGTTTGGATCCGCTCTCCTCCTGGGGCAAGGGAGAGGCAGAGATCGGAGGAAGGTGCTTACCTGGGCTGAGATCGGACTTCTGTTCCTCCTCGCAGCCCTCCTGCCACACCTTGCACGCCAGGTACCGCCAATACTGCTTGGAGAGAGCACCCACGGCTCCCAAGTGCTCCTTCACGGCTTCGTACCTCTCCTTGTCCCACAGTCCCCCCATCACCGCGGGTCCCTGCTCCTCTCCCCGGGGCCCTGGCGGCGTCCCCGGGCTCCCCAGGCCGCCCAGCACCAGCAGCACCAGGATGCAGCAGCCCAGCCCCGGCCGGGCCGGGGGCCTGCCTTGCCCCATGGCGGTGCCTCGGGGGTNCTCCTCTCCCCGGGGCCGTGGCGGCGTCCCCGGGCTCCCCAGGCCGCCCAGCACCAGCAGCACCAGGATGCACCAGCCCAGCCCCGGCCGGGCCGGGGGCCTGCCCTGCCCCATGGCGGTGGCTCGGGGGTCCCGGGGGTGTGAGGAGATCGGGCCGCGGGCTCCCGCCCTCCCTCAGAGCTGCCGAGCCGTGATCTCACTTCCTGCCGCCCGCACGGGCGGTGTCCGCTCCCGCCGCCCCCGCCCGCTCCTCGTCTGCCGTACCAGCCCCATCTCATCCAACTGTTTGTGCTTTCACAGAACAATCCGAGTCGGAAGGGACCCCCCGGGATCATCGAGTCCCACCCGGGCTCCAGCGGCTCCCGCAGAGCTGCAGCACCAACAAGTGCCTGGGGAAGGCAAATAATCTGGTTTTTAAGCAGCCAGGGGCTCGGCTGGAGTTTTGCTGCCACAAAGGGAAGGGGCAATGGGAGCTGTTGGTTAGTGCCGTTCCCGAGGGGACACAGAAATCCCAGGCATAGCCGAGGTGAGGAGGCCTGGGCGGGCTGTGTGCGCTCCTGCCGGGCTCCCAGCTCAGCCCGGGAACTGGACCAGAGCTCTGGCACAGGCTGTGGGTGACACGGGATGTGTGTCGTTCCTCACCGACCCCGGGAAGCGCATCTCCGCACCCCGGGACACCCAAACGCTGGGACACGCAGTGTCCTCCAGGAAAAAGTGGCCAGCGCAGCACAGAACCAGCACCAAATCACACATGAGAACTGAGGTACAACTCAGGGGCACCACTCAGCTCATCACCAACATCCAGGTTCTCCAACCAGTTCTAAACCCTCTCCAGCAAGTCCAGTCCTTAGGGCTGGCTGCCCAGGCTTTGGCAAGGCATCCTAGAATCCCAGGCAATCCCTGACTTTCATTTTGGAAATGGGCACACACACCCCCTCGGCTGTAGGGGGAAGATAAAAAGTGGATAATTCCCATATAACCTGCATTTTACCTTACGCTGTACCCACTGTAAGAGACTGACACCCCTACAACTACTGACAAGTCCGCCCACAACAACTTACCCTAACTGAGACAAGGCCAAGATGGTTTGGACATGGAAACGATTTCAAGGTTATCCCACATGCTCAGGAAAAAAAAAAAATAAGGAAAATAAATACAATTCTTCCATCCTGGCAATTCCCTGGTCCCGGTGGATGGGAAGGGGGATGCAGCCCAGGCACGGAGTGCACCACCATCTACAGGTGGCTGCAAATATTACACGGGGGATTAACAAAATTGCCCCTCCAGCTTCAAAAACTGTGAGGCTATAACTTGAACACCAGTTGCAATAACTTAAACAAAACTAAAATCAGTGCAGCACATAAAAAAAAAATTAAAAATCGAACTCACTATAGCCATAGCAAATTAAACTGCTGTCAACCCTTCTGAAAACTAGTTGAAGCACTTGAAGGATTTATGTACTACATTTATAAAAAAAAGTCATAGCTGTAACTTTCAAACTGCCAGGTTAAGTGCTTTAGCTGAAGAGAGCTTATTAAAAGGGACAGACTTCATAAAAAATAGATTTTTTCATGTCCCAAAGGACAAAAGAAAATTCTGAAAGATGAACTATCTAACACTGCATCGGCTCCATGGTACCAGGGAATAATTCCTGGCCCAAGTGCAGCCCATTGTTAAGAACTAGAAGGGAAAATAAATCCAGTTAATAGGCACTACAACAGGTTGCCCAGAGAAGCTGTGGCTGCTCCATCCCTGGAAGTGTTCCAGACCAGGTTGGACAGGGCTTGGAGTACCCTGGGATAGTGGAAGGTGTCCCTGCCCAGGGCAGGGGGTGGAACTGGATTATCTTTTAAATCATTCTAGGGTTCTATGATCCTAAATTCCCTGTTGGATCTGGCCCTGCAGGTGACAAGGCACTGCAGTGGTGTGGGGGCAGGAGTTGCCCTCCTTGAATAATTCAATGCCTTTTGTGGGGCCTCTGGGGAGAAATCCCCATGATTACAAGAGATGCTGGAAGGGATAGTGCTGTGTGCTGAGGAGAACTCACTCATACCTGCCTTGGGAAGGATGGGGTTAGGAAGCACCTGGGTTTTTGGATTCCTCTGCTGAAACCCTCACTACAGTATTTGTTCATCTTCAGCCGAGTGTGGCACAAGAGGCAGCTGCAGGGACTTGCAGGGCCCCAGGGATGATGGAAGGATGCTCAGCTTGTCACCTCAGGGATGGTTATCCAAGCAATCAGTCCTGGTGAGCAGCACTTGGTTAAAGCTCCACCATCTCAGGTCAGGTCTGCTCAGCTCTGACAGCACAGGTACCACCTAAAAGGAAAGAGAAAACAGCACCACGAGGAAGTGGTTATGTCTGGCTTATTCTATACCCCAGTGCAGCTCAGGACAAGCAAACTCTCAGGAGGAACCTTGCAATCCAGGATTTTACATACAGGATGTATCTGCTGCCCAGGAACTGCCATGCACCCACCCTTTTGTATTTTTCCCTGTTCCCATACAGCAATTCTTTCTGCACATCCATAGCTGCAGTCTGACAGAAAGCAGGAGAGTCTCTCTCCAGAGCTCAGTGTAACACAGCTGTGGATTAGATCACTAAATAAAAGGAAGACCCAGAATAAAGGATATGATGGAAGTTCTCTCCTCTTTTCTTTATCCCCCCCTCCCCCCCAAGTCCTATCCCCATATACCTTAAAAATTTTGACTCTACAAAGAAAGAACAGGTCACTGGTCCCACACTTGGGATATATGAACTAAAGACTTAATTACTCATTTTTATATTCAATATAACATTTGCAGGGAAAGAATTTGAGTAGTTCAGGAAAGCACTTTTCAATCTTGGCTCAAAGTTGTTTGTGTTCATTCTTCTGTAAAATTACATTCATTACATAATCAGAAACACTTCGAAATCTCAGTTAAATGAATTTTCACCCTGTTGCTAAGGCCAACCACTCCAAAAACACACAACAGCAGCACAACAAAGTGCTTGGAACAACAGCTCTCCAAACTGGAGATTTCAGCCTGTCCGAACTTAAAAGCATCTGTAGTTGTTGAACTGCTCAAACACAAGCAAAAATTCTGTCCCACTCCCAAACTGGCACCTCAAAAATAGAGATGCAGGGTAGGAAAAGCTATTGCCAGCACACAATGCTAGGAAACAAAAAAACTCAGAACAGCTTCCCCCACAAAGCCACCAAAATAAACCCCTAAAACCAGTTTTTACAGAATTGAGTAATGCTGAAGTCCAAAGTTCAGACTGAGAAACTTCAGTTTAAAGAAAAGCGGGTTCCACACCACCACGTTGGTGCTACAGGGCAGGTCAAAGATACCTGACATCCAGAACTGCATCACCTGCTGCCTCCCACTCCCTGGTGGGATATTGAGGAAACAAGCTCTGACACAGCCCGAGTGAAACCCCTACACTCTGGGGGAGCAGATTTTGAGGGCTGTTTACCTGCCCTGTCTCAATAAAAGCTTAGGAAAACCAAACATGAACACCTGCCAACTCCACAAACATGTCTTGCCAACTACATATCCATCCCTTTCTCCATGCAGTAAAGCCAAGCTGTTGGGACACGGCCAAGGACTCGGCCCAGGTGCTTGGCAGATGCAGGGCCATGGGATGTACTGTCAGGAGACCATTCCAATCTAGGTATGTTTTTCTTCCTTTTGGGACACTCTGCTTTCCTTACCAACAAGGCTCTTGCAAACAACCTGCAGGTTCGACCCCATTCCTGGATATACACAACTGGAATAAATGCCATTAACAACCATTAACGAAGGAGTATCTGGGAAACATCAGCAGCACAACACTTTAAACATTCAGCCCACATGTTGGAACAAGAGAGAGACAGACAGGGGAGGGAGAGAGAGACTTAAACAATCCATCAACGTTGCTTTATTAAAATCTTTATTCACACAATGTTGCTTTATGTGGGATCTGACCCCGGGGGATACAAGTAGAAAGTCATGATAATGTTCTGTTTGCTCATTAGCAACCTCCATTTGTGCAGCAGCTCCCAGGGGCATCCTCTGACAGCTCCGAGAGGGATGTCTGTTTCCAGCATCTTGCTCCAGCTGCTGCAGCAAATAAATTACCTTCTTAATAAATTAGTATTTTTCAGTTGAAGCTTGTTTGGCAAGACACACTCCAGTTCATCAGCGGCTGGAAGAGGAGCCGGCTCGAGTGTCTCCTCCACCCAACAGCTGACTTAGGGAGGAGGAGGTGAAGAGCAGATGGCTGGTGATGCTCTCTCGTTAATTAGTTCTTGATTTCTGTGCTTCAAGTGCTCTGATACCACCAACATCCAAAACACAACCACTGTGTAACATCTGGGGCCAGGGGATGACAGTGTGCACAGCGGACAAGAATCATGAGGTGTCATGAGAACCTCATGGACAGAGCACAGCACCTGCCTCATAAATGATACTGTTTTTCAGAGCTTCAAGCAGATCCTGTTGGCACATGGATGCTGCTCCTCATTCCCTTGGCAATGGTTACAATTTTAAATTTCTCAGGGTTCTGTATTCAAGCAAAACGATCACTGCCAAAAGGGCAGAAATCATCACAAGGCCAAAATCACATCTTCTGATTTTGGCTAAGAAAGGAATTTATTCTTCTTTCCTGCTGCAAAACACCAACCTCCAGTAGTGTTTACAGCAACCAGAAGCATCAATATCACAAATAAAAAACAAAAAAACCCAACCGTTCCTTGCTTCCTCCTACTGATGACACCAGACTTCACGCCCTTTGTTTGTAAGTAAACCAAAATAAACCAATACCCTGCTTTAAATCTTTGATGTTCATACTGGGAAAAAGTTCCCCAGGTTCCATCTGACAGCAAAAGCTTTAGCTTAGAGCAATACATAAGTTCTCAACACTAATTTAATTTCAAATACAGAAAGACCTTTTTCTGAATCCATTATTGAAACAAATGTAAGTATCAAGAGTGATCATATAGAAATCAAACCATGAAATTTTGGTAGATCCTTCCCAAAATATTAAGAGCTCGTGATTAAGCTCAAAGAGAAGAACAAGAAACATTTTAGAAATGCTACAAGCCACCGTCATGTGCTTCGTCATCTCCCCTTTGGGTAAATCATCTGAAATTTCCTGGGAAACAGCTGATTCCAGCACTGGCTCCTGCCCCACGGGCACCTGCAAGGCACCACCCATGGCTTCTAAAGCATATTCTGTTATCAAGTACAGAGAGAGAGGCACAAACTTCACACCAGTGTCCTCAAAGCTGGCTGTGTATTACTGTCCTGACTAGTAACTCCAATAAATAACTCCAGATCCCACTCCTTCACCTCAATCCTCTGGGGCAGGTCTGTGATGTGGCCAAGTCCAGAAGAGAGAGAACATCATAAAATTCAATCTCATGTAACAGTCACATTCTACTTTCAAAATCCTCTGCTCATGCAATGAGAAAAAGACTTCCAACAAAATTACCCCACATTTTTCAGATCAGCTCTCTTCCTGACACCTCCTGGGTCAGGTGTGGCCCAGGTGCAAGAACAGGAAACAGCTCTTTACCTGCCCACCACACTGCAGAGCTAAAGAGACCCTGACAGATAAAAGGGCTTAAATTTACACTGTGCTGCTTTTGCTCACAAGTCCAGTAATCCATAATAATCCCTTTGGGAAGGGAGGCCTTTCCTTACATTAAGCACCATGCTGGCTGAACACTGACAGAGAATTGTTCAGTTTGGAAACAGTGCTGAAACTGCTTCCCTTCTGGAGACACAGATTCAGACTTGTCTCAAGGTGACAAGTTTTATGGCCACAAGCTCACGAGAAGCACAGGCTGAAGTGCTGAAGGATGGCAGGACTGGCACAAGACAAGTGCTGCAAGCCTGCCCTGAAAAGCCAGCTTAGACCAACTCTTCCCTATCTATGGCAAAACCATTAGTGAGGACCCCAGGATGACCATCCCAGGGAGAACATCACAGTGGGGGTTGCAGGAAGCAGCTGGGAAGGCAGAAAAGCTACTGGAAGTGCTCACAACTTCTGAGCTCAGCCACAGCCAGAGCAGAGGAAGGGTAGGACTGACAACCTGGTGTTCCACAAACAGCAGCACTGAGCTGTGGTCACACGGAGCAGCAGGAAACACTCTCAGATGAGATGGAGAACGACCACGGCTCAGGGTTCCCTCTACTCCTCAGGTTATTGTTGGCAGCTGGGGAACAGCAAACACCTCTTTGCCCAGCCCAGCAAGCCCAGAGGCCTCGCAGTAAACAGCATGACCTTGCTACAAAGAACCTGCTTCCAAGGACAGGTCCTGTCCTCCTCCTCAGCTACAACAGAATGAAAATTTGCTTAATAAGGACACAGGACTAAAAGGACATTTTCTTTACTTAGATCTTGCCAGATTCCTTAAAAAACAGTGACAGGACACATGGAAACTTAAGATAATCTCTTAATTGTCAAGTGCTGTATTAACCACCCTGTCCTCTCTCCTAAATCTCCAACCCTGTGGATAAATCCTTGATAGGACTTCAGCCAAAACACTGAAGCATTATCACATATGAGGCAAACCCCTTTCCCAGCCTTTTATTGAGGAAAAGCCAAAGGAGCAGCAGAGGTCCCTTCTCCCACCCCTCATGGCAATCAGAAGAACATCCCACCCCCGAGGGGGTGGCACAACTCTTCAGTCTAATAATTATTTTATTTACCCCTTCCTCGTTCTCTAGAGAAGCAGTAAAACGCCCAACCAGCTCACAGCTGATTGTGTACAACCCTGAATCAAACTCGCCAGAGTATCCTGGGGGAAGAGAAGGGGAGAGGACTGTACTGTTCATCTCCATTTGTCCCCTCTGGATTCAGTCCACAAACGAGTGTCTGTATTCCACACACTTCCAACACCAAGAGCCATTTCTATCCAGTGCAATGCCCACTGCCAGCAATGGACATGCCACAATAGCCAAGATGCCATTCCAGGTGCTGAGCCACCCGAGGGCCCAGCTCCTGCCTCTCACTGCTGCCAGCCCAAGGAAAAAAGCTGTCACCTCCATTCCTCTGGCTCAGGAGCTTTCCTGCTCATGTCAGTCCATCTTGGCCACAGCCCTTCTGAACTGATTGTGCTGTTTTTCTATCGCTTTTTTGTTTGTTTGTTTTTTATAAAAAGTAGTTTCATCTGCGTTCAGCTACAATTACAAATGAGACAGAGTCATCCTGTCTTCCACCAGCACAACATCTGGCCCAAACTGGTCTGTGCACTGCTTCACTGTAGCGAGGATGCCGAGGAGCCGCTGGTCCAGGGCGTCCAGGTGAGGGTCGGAGAGCACAGGGGAGATGGGGTCGTGAGACATGGCAGTTTTTAAGGCAGACTTCAGCACTCCATTCTTCAGGTAATTCAGCCTGTTCCAGGTAGAAACCCGGATGCTGCAAAAGAAACAAACACACAAACACATCAAACCGCTGTCCGGCCGCGCTCCTGTCGGGAACAGCCGAGCCAGACTGCTCAGGGGGCCTGGCACATCAGGAATGGAGCCTCATTGCACCAGTGGGTTTGGGATGGGAGGCTCCAGGTGTAACTGTATTACAGGCAGGATCCAAGTGAAACTTGGAAACTGAAGAAGAATCAATCCCATGTGATGTAATTCTGACGTTACACAGGAGCACTTCCAGCTGTGAGCAAGGAATGTCTTCAGCCCTGAGGCCTCCCCAGGCACAGTTTGAAAAGGAAGGCAAGGAAAATCAACAGTCTGGCTGTTAATTCAAACAGAAACTCAGGAAGAGCATCACTGACCAACAATTAACCACAAAGTACAAAAGGCAGTTGACAGAAACTCCAAGAAAATGAGCTCAGCAGTGATCTTTCCTCTTCACTGGCCACTGAACTCATTCATGCTGTTGTCATAACCAATCTCAACTGTCGTGTTCTGTGAAGTCTCTTGGGATTCTCCCCCAGATCTTTATGTTTTAGCACCACTGGTCTAAACTCTTGGTTTTCATGTGTTGTAACAACCCTACAGTTAAAACAGGTACATACATGAATTCGTATATGGCATTTGCCTGGTACCAGAAAGAAAGGATACCTGAAGAGCAGGAAAACTGCAAAGTCTGTTACAGGGATAAAGTCTTTTGGTTGCATTTGGGAGAATACAGATGACAAAGGCTCCAAAATACCCTCAGTAAAGGAGGAAATTACGCCTATGTTAAAATTAATGTAGTGAAACTACAGAATTTGAAAATCGACTGTTCTCCCTATGGATTTTAAAAGAACCTTGCAGAACATAGGCCAGGTGTACTGCAGAGTCCATGGAACCTTGCTTAGTGGAAGTAGGATGAGAGCTCAGGCTTTCTGCAAAGTTCCCAGATTCCACAGGCCTTGAGGAATTTGAGAGACAGAACATTTCAAGGACAAGCTGAAGGAAGTCTCAACTAAATGCTTAATTTGGAACCTTACCTTGAAGTATCAGAATCAGGAAATGAATACAACAATATTGTTCATCCTGGAAATTTTTATAGAATCCTAGAATGGTTTGGGTTGGAAGGGACCTTAAAGATCATCTCATCATTCCACCCCCCTGCCATGGGCAGGGACACTTCCACTATCCCAGGTTGCTCCAAGCCCTGTCCAACCTGGCTTTGGACACTTGCAGGGATGGGGCAGCCACAGCTTCTCTGGGCAACCTGTGCCAGGGCCTCACCACCCCCTCAGGGATGAATTCCTCCCAAATATCCCATCTAACTTGGCCCTCTGCCAGTGTAAACCCATTCCTCCTTGTCTTGTCATTCCAGGACCTTGTCCAAAGTCTTTCTTCAGCTCTCTTGGAGCTCTTTGAGGCACTGGAAGGGGCTCTAAGGTCTCCCCAGAGCATTCTGTTCTCCAGGCTGAAGCAGCCACAGCCTGTTCCCACAGGAGAGGTGCTCCAGTCCTCAGAGCATCTATTTCCTAAAGGGAAGTAGCAATGGCCTGGTGAGAGTGGACACAGAGAACAGATATCAACAAGTCACAGCCTTTAAAAATAAAACAAACAAAACCACAGCTCACAAGGCCGAAGCAGAAACAAAAACCTGCAAAGAAACTACAAACTTGGGTTGGAAGAAGCCTCCTGAGCAGGGGGTTGGAGTCTTCTTTAGAAACAAGGTTTGGAAATGATTGAATTGCCAGACATGTTGAGTCCTTCCCTTCTGTCAGGGACAACTCAAAGTGGGATGTGAACTTTTCTTTGTCAGGAGCTGGATGGAAACAGTTGCAGATGCAAAGTACCTGCCACACTGACCTTGGAAAGCTCTGGACCAGTGACCTGGAGGTGAGACCACTTTCTGCACCAACCACCTGCTGTACTGAGTTCATGGAAATGGATTTCTCAGCTTCTTGGGCAGTGACAATACATCCAACAGACAATACCTCAAAAAAGCAAAGCACTGTGTAGCCAAGCAAACATTTTCTGGTTGCCAGAACTTCAAACTTCATTACATTGCAAACCTAAGGACACCAATGGTTTAAATGAAGTGAACAGCACCCCTGCATTTCACTTACATGCAGCACTGATAAAGAGGAGCCAAGATGCTTCTTTCATCCAGGGCAGGGTTTCCAAAGCTGAAAGGCAAAATTAAAACCAAGCTGAACTCCTAATGTTGTTCTCAACATCAAGAGCTTTGTATAGAATCCAAACAAATCAATAGTAGGCAATTTCATGCTCCAGGAGATCAAATAATTTAAATTAAAATATAAACAGGTCATGACCAATCACAGATGTAACTCTCAACATCATCAGCTGATGTACCAGGTAAACAGAAGAAGCACCAGCATACCCAGTTCTGTACCAGACCAAGGCACCTTAAAAAGGAATTTCAGAGGAGCTGAGAAATGGAACTCATCTTGTGATGCAGGGGGAAGGAATAACTGGCATTATGAGCACAGGGAAAGGGAACTTTGCCTGTCTGACACAGCTGGACAGGGAAGGAACCAAACAGCAACAAGTAACAATTAGATCAATAGTTCCACTAACAAGGTGATCAACCTGAACATTTCATGCCCACAGAAGGCTTTCAGAGTATTTCGAGCTTCACCTAAATACATGCTGGTTTTATTTTTTATAGTTTCACCCTCCTCAAATATCATTCTCAAAAAAGAACTTTCCCCTCTATAACAATAAATTGCTTTAGGGATCTGGCTTTACTTTGCAAAAATAATTCTGTTTTTAGTAGCTTTAAAACTGGAATAGGCTCCCAGAGAAGTGGTCATGGCACCAAGGAGCATCTGCTCTTAAGCCACATGGGTTATTTTCAGGTAATCCTGTGAGGAACAACGACTTGGGCTCAATGATCCTTATGGGCCCCTTCCAACTTGAGATCTATGATTCTATGAAAAAACTGTGCCCCTATCCCTTATTTCAAAGGGGCTTAAAGAACTTCACTTAAGCTTTCAAGAAAATTTACTGGGAGTCTGTAAAGCCCCACCAGAAATGTTTTCATAATGCTCTAAGAACCCACCATAATGAAGGGACTTGACTTCAAACACCACTTCCAGTGACTAATCCATAAACTTCCTCCGAGCACATTGTCAGTGCATAAGAGAAAGTCAATTTTTGCCAAATTCACCTACAGCAGCCTGAAAGCAGCAATAATGAAGCAATCTCAAGGTGGATTGCATCCTGCTGACATTACTGAACAGGCTGATGGCTCAATGCCCAACTCAGCCACTGTAGGTACATCAGAAACAAAAGAAGGAAGGATTTTTAACCTAAATTACACCAGCCAACATACAAAAAATTATAGCAAAGACGGAACAACTCACATTTTAAACACATATGCACTGTAAAGTCTGGCCTCAAGAAGGGCTTCTCATCAGTTTCTCTCACTACATACTTCCTTTCTGTTTGGGTAGTAGTTCATGTCCACAGTCAGGACATCATCATTTCAATATCACTTCTATCTCCACTTTAAACTTTTAACCTTTTAAAGACATAGTAGGGATATCCAGAGGGCAGGGAATGCCAAATTATTCAAAAACACATTTTTAAAAGATCTACTTTTACTACAGCACTCACTAATGCTGATTAGTAATTAATAAAAGTGTAAGTTTTCGGTCTTGCATAACTAAAAGCCTAAAAGGAAAGAGCTTTTCTGAGGACAGGAGGAGAGACTTGAGCAAACCTTTGAAAGTTGCTTGGGGAAAAAAGTTCATCTTGTGCTAATTGGGGAGTTCCTGTAGTTTGAGTAAGACTTTGCCCAAAGCAATCACAGTGTCCAGAGCACAGGGTATAATCACAGAATCCCAGAACAGTTTGGGTTGGAAGGGACCTTAAAGATCATCTCATTCCAACCCCCTGCCATGGGCAGGGACACCTTCCACTATCCCAGGTTGCTCCAAGCCTTGTCCAACCTGGCCTTGGACACTTGCAGGGATGGGGCAGCCACAGCTTCTCTGGGCACCCTGTGCCAGGGCCTCCCCACCCTCCCAGGGAAGATTTTTTCCCTAATATCTCACCTAAACCCACTTCCTTTCAGTTTAAATCCATTCTCCCTTGTCCTGTCAGCACCACAGCCTTTGAAGAACTCTAATATTCGGTAATTTCGATAAGAAGGAAAGCTTAGCACAAAAGATATTAACGAAAAAAATTAGCGAGAGCGAGAAAACAAAGACAAACACGTGCCCTTGTGCTCGCCACTGCCAGGCCACCAGGCTTTCCCTCACCTTTTGGCATTGTCCAGCAGGATGAGCATACTGGCTCCTTCATCATCCTGGAAACTCTCGTAGTGGTGCCGGTCAGCGTTGCCGATCAGGTAGTCAAAGATGGCTGTGTCGATGATGTCCAGCAGGCGAGGGCCCGAGTCGTAGGGGGAAGTTTTCTTCACAGCATCGCAGTAGCTCTCGTCATATTCCCACCTGCAGCCAGAGAGAAACCAAACCAGCCTTCAAGGAACCTTCACTGCACACCAGTGGGATTTACAGCCGCCCTTCGGTCACTCAGGAGCGCACAGGGTAAAGGGGAGCACAGCAGCCCAGGCTGTGTGAAGGAGGAAGAGCAATGTTTCAGCTGAAGGGCAATTCCTGCATTCACATCCCAGTGTATGGAGCAAGCTACACTTCCAGTGCAAGGATACACATAATCTTCCTATGGAAAACAAGGTCAGAGTTTGCTTCCTGGGTGCTCACAGCTCAGCAGTGGCTGGGCTGCCTCACAGCAGGATTACTGCCATGACTTGCCTTCCTCAACTTCCATCAAAGGCCTTTAGTACTGTTTATTTCCATTGCCCTGACCTGCTTCCATCACTCTGGCTTTCCAGAAATCCTCTTAATTTCTAGTTTCTAATGCAAATAACCTCATTGTGGGTAGTGATGAGCCCCTCTGTCCTGAGGAGAAGGGATTCATGTGTGTTCATTCTCCTTCAGAGTTGTCTCTTTCCTCCCCACTTCCCTTCCAGAGTATTTCACCTTCTTCTCCACTGACAAGATTTCAAGCTTCCCTCTTATATCCTCTCCTTCTACACGTACTCTTGTAACATGGACCTCATGATGTCTCAATTCTCCAAAGCTAGGATTTTAAATGTTCTCATTTTCTTCTTTACAGCTTTCAAAGCTATGCAACACCACCACCAAAACAGCCAGATCTCTGGTGTATATCCTTTCCATCTGTCAGCCTAAATAACAAGTACATCTATAACATCCTCCATGTAAGGACTGAAACAATCCTTCAAAAAATAGCAGTTAAATTGGAAATGCCTCTAACCATCTGTGACTTGGAAACAGAAATGGAGGAAACAAGCTGGAGAGACTTATTGACATGCTTAAAATTACAGACTCATAAAAGTAGGTAGATCAGGATTTAATTACTAGAACTGCCACATACCCCACCTCATCTTCTAGTGGTCTGGAGCCTGAACTCCCTTTTTCTTTCCCCCAGGTATCTAAATTCTCTCGGCCAAAAATTTATCTTCTCAATGTTTTTGCTAATAGGTCACACATGCTCCTCAAATGCTGTGTCTGGTTCCCTCTCTCTTTTCCATCAATGTCCAACTCATATTCAACTTGCAGCACAAATCCACAAGGCAACAGTCTCAGAACCTCCTACTCCTCATGCTGGATAAATTTCTCATGCTGCATTCCCTCTCTCCCTCAGGTGTTTCTCTTTCTCTCCTTTTGCTTTAGAATATTAATATATCTCCTTGTCACCATTTTTCAGACATACTATGCTCTCTCTCCTCATTTTCTATGCAGTCCTTTCGAGACAGACACTTATTTCTGATCATTTATATTGTATTAGCACAGGTCTTGGAAGGGCAAGGATTTTATCTATTACACCTCCATTAAAAATCACTTACGCTAATGTGACTCTATGAATTATGTTCAAAAGGTCAACTCAGGACAGAGTAGAACCAGTTAGAGCAGGAAAAAATTTCTTACAGTTTTATTTTTTCATAATTAGCAGGCACAGAGAAAAGAGAGCATGACACCTAGAAGGTTTAATTCTCCTGATGCTCTCAAAGGGAAACGTGCAGCATGACAAGGTGCAAAACACCAGAACCTTGTAACCCCATCTGAACAAGGCAAGAGCAAGTTTAACTACAGCAAATTTAAAAGCAGCACAGGAATCAGGGTAAATCCCTGTGTAAGGAGGCAGTTTATGATGAAAACCAGCCTCTCAGTAGGAGAAACACCTCCAAGAATTCAGCCCATTCATTCCTGCAATGTACCATGTACTGAACACAGCTAATTTTGACCTGCTGGAAAGGAGAAAACATCTGCTGCTCAAAAATCAATCTGTGCATTTAATGCTCTAAAACAATTCAGTGAAGCCTCTGGATGAGATTCTGTCTGAGGACAATCACGTCATTGGAAATCAATGGATACTTTAGATCAAGGACTAAAAATCTCTTTCTAATCACTTGTTCGTGACACAGATTCGGAAAAATTTACTAAGCTCAAAACCATTTGCTCTGGTCATGGCAAAGACATCCCTGACCCACGTACTCAGATGTGTTACATCTACTGTACAAGATGGATAGAGCCCACATTTGTTGCTCTTTAAGCATTCTTTGGATGCTGAGCACGGTCACCATGGTATCCAAAGCAAGGGGCTTTCCTGTCCCTACCTTCTTAAGCTGAACCAGCTCCACAACTCTGGAAAAAACCTACAAGGATCATGAACTCGGGTCTGGCAGAAAATAGCTCAGTGCTACCACAGAGAGGCACAGTGTCAACAGAAGGTCCAGTGGCACAAGAGGGGTCTTGGTTTGCCCACAGCCAAGGTTTTCAGAGCCTGGGGTGGCCCTGCCACGTTCTCCTACCTGGCAAGTTTGCCTTCCCGGTACGTCCTGCCCCAGGGGTGCCGGTGTTTCTGGAGAGGCCAAACGTCCGGCAGCCACAGAGTCACTGACCCCTCCATGATGTCCCCGTCTGCACAGGCTGGCTCTGTTTCCCTGCAGTAGTAGCACTTCCCATAGAAGCAGGTGTTATTGCCTTAAAAATAAAAATGAAGAGGTATCAAAGCAGCAGAACTTAACCCAAGGAATCCAACTGAAATTGACGAGCGGGTTGTTGCAGCGCAACAGGATTTCACTGCATTTGGCCTTGTGCTTCCTGACTCTGAGGGAAAGGCTCAAAAGAGATTACACAGACATCCATTCATTCAGAGCAATTAAAAGCTAATATTCAAAGGAGAAAATAATTATATTTTCTAATGACTTTAACACACAGAGTTAATCCAACATTGCACTACCAACAAGATTCTGTGATCCCTTTCTAGTCCTTAGGACCTTGACTTTGCAACCTTAACACTGCTTGTTTTTCACATACTTCATGTGTCAGAATTTCCACTTCTTTGAAAAAATTGACCAAAAAAAGACAAGTTAAAAAAGAACTCAAATGGATTTGGAGCCCTGAGACCTGACACCCATCTTAGTCACTTGAGCAGAGGAGACAGAAACAAGCTGTCGTTCTTACATGATGTAAGTATGTGAATCTGTCAAAGCTCCACCAGTGCCTTCTGACAGGAGAGGAGCAACAAAACCCTGCAGCCTTTAGTCTGCTAATGCCAGTGTATCCTGTACCATCAAGTAACTTACACAGCCCAGATTAATAGTTTCATCTTTTCTGTTTCCCCCTTCTAACTTGCCTCTGCTTGACTCTCGCCACGTTAAATCCAGTTCCATGCTCACAGATGTTCTTCCAAAATATTCTTCAACTATGTCTCACTTTGCTGTGATTCCAGTAATTCTCTATCTTTTCTTCCTTTGGCTCTACATCCAATATCCTCCTCAAACCAGGCCCAGCTCATCCAAGGACGTGTTTTTCACTTTCCATCCTTACATATCCTCAGCCAGCACTCCTTTGGTCAAACTTGGGCTCACAAGAGATCAAAACCTTCTCCCCAGATCCACCCATTTCTTTGGTTCCTGTTCTACATCAGCAAGGAATCTAAGGAAAGGCAATGAAAATTTCTGGAGCCAACTTTTCAAGTCAGCGTTTCTTCTAGAAAATAGCTTGTCTTGGCTGAAATTCAAAAAAGTAGGGCCTGCCTGAGGCATGCTCCCTTCTGAATGCAAGGAGAGTTTGGGAAGGCTGAGCTCCTCTCATCTGGAAGTTACACCTTGTAACTGGCAGTGTGAGACTGCCAGCAGGGCCTGTAATGGGCATGTACACATATTTACCAGCTGTAATGGACAATCATCTCTAGAGACTTCTGATGAGAAAACAAAACAAACAAAGGAAGAGTAATAATTGGACATTTTATGAAAGCCTGAAGGAGTTAAGACTGCAGCAGAAGTCATTTCTTGTGCTTAATGACCACCTGGTAGGAGTTCACATTAGTAATTCCCATTAAGTGCCCTTCGCAGCATTATTGCTGTAAACAACACAGGGAAGTTCTGACATGTTTGGTTCTAAATGCTCCACAGGCTCTGATGGCACAAACAGCATCTAACACCAACTGCTGTGTCAGCTCTACAAATTATCCCAAATCACCACTCTTGTTCACATTAAATACAATTTTAATGTTTTTCATTTTGGGTCTAACCATAGACTTTTCTAACCACCTCTCAGAGCAGAGGGAAAAATTCTCACTCAAAAAAAAAAATTCCCATCTGTAACAGCAGCATGAAGGAAAACAGAGCATTTACAGAGGGAAAACTACTTGAGAAAACCAAGCCCTCCTCCCCCACCAAGAGGGGTTGTACAAGACATCTCTTGGTACAGAAAGAAACTTCCCAGCTTCCTGCATCACAGTTAACTGTTCTATAGCTCTGTCAGGTTCCCACAGCTCTTTTTCCCCATCAAACATGTTTTTACTGGGCTGCACAACCCATGGAATGCACTTACCCACAGTCATGAAGGTGCCCAGCAGCTGCTCTGTGGCCACTGGTTTGATCTCCGTGCGCAGGTTCACAAACCTGCCAACCACCAGTGGGGCTCGTCGGAAACCCAGAATCCTGGTTTGGGGGGAAAAACACAACGTGGGAATTTGCAACACAGGCAGCAGTTCAAAATTCAAACAAACCAAACCCAGTGCTCTGTCAGAGATGGCTGACACCAAATAATAAAGCTGGAGCCCTGCAGCAACCTCCTCTCTTCTCCGAGCGAAGTAAGGAAACTAATTTTTCTGAAGTGCCTGCATGATAAACTGGCTTTACAGGCCATCAGTGACACTCCTGTATCAAAGCATTTACAGGAGAGCAACACAGGATGCACCATGCTCCAGCTCTCAGAACTTGGACCTCACACCAGAAATATCCATCATGTGTCTCATGCACAGCCTGAAGCAGTAAAACCATATGGCCTGTGGGCTGGTCACCTGGAAAGATCATTTATAATTTGTGGGAACCACTATCTGTTAAAATGTTATGTTTAAGCCCAATTCAATCACACTTGAAAGCAACCAATCGAGGAGTTGTTTTCTTTGGCATGAGGAGGGAGAAGGGAAGAGAGAATGGTAGAAGAAAAAAGTGAATGCCTGAAAAGTGCCTGGAAAAACAGAGGTGGGAAGAACAACCATAAAACTTGCAGTTACAAGCTCCAGGTTCCACTCCCACGTCTGTCACAGCCTTTGCTCTGTGACCACAACTGACTTGGGTATTTGTAGTGGAATTTTAGAAGTGCTTAAAGGTGTACAAAGATCAGTACAAATTTGAAGTCTCTTCACCTTCAAAGTGTCTCTTCACCTCCACAGTCTTCCTGAAATGAGGAGATTGAGACTACTCATTTATTCCAGATGAAACTGCACCTCTAACAGCATCTCATAACTATCAACATTCATTGTTTGGCATTTTCTGTCCCATTCCTTGTATATCCTGTATTTTGTTTTTCTCCTGTAATTACACCTCCAGCTCAGGTCCACCAAACCACCTGAATACAATTTATATATGAATAGCTGTTTTTCCTCTAGGATGCACTGATTCGTATTTAGTCTAGACAATAGTCCTCATTTTTTAGTGTTCTGGACATGAACTTAACACACACATTTAGTATTCCATACTCTTCCACAGAATTTGGTTATGCTCTTTCTTCCCTATAATTAACTACAGTAGTTTTAGTGTTCATTCTCTTTTCCAAATTTAAAAAAAAAAAACAACCATGTTAGAATCTTGCACAGATCTTTAAAATGAAGTTTCACAGAACAGCTGATTTTTATTTTTGGCTTCAATGTGGTATATTGGCAAGTTGAAAATAGCTCAAAACTGAGGTGTATTCTTCAAGGAACTCCTTTTTTTCTGATAAAGTGTTTTCCAAAGACACTAAAACCAGGTAAGCCAGTAGTTCCATACCTATCCAAGTGGAAGGCTGCCACTTCTGCATTGTGTCTGTCGTAGCCAGCATAGGGTTCTCCTTCCACTACATAATCCCTGGCATATCTGTAATTGAAATAAATCAAATGAAGTGATTCTATGCAGGGTTTCCATCAATTTTGCTGTTCAGAGTAACAATTTAATAACAGTCTCTGGGTCACTTTTCAAACGATTGCTGATGGGAGAGGGAAAAACCATCAATGAGATTAAAGTGTCCAGGCTGTTGAAGTGGTAAATAAGGAGAAAGGTCAGTGATGCACAGTGGTCTCCAGAGGTTGGGAAGCAGTGACTATTCCAACTAATGAATTTTAATCCAACCATATGCCAAGTCTCACATCTAAGAACAAAGAGCACAGAGCCAGCTAAGGAACAGGGGGCTATTTATACTGGAAAGCAGCAATTCCACAGACGATTTTGGGGTTTGGATTGTACACTAACAGGAAAACACAATGATATTGTGGAAGAGATGGCAAATGCAATCTTTAGTAGACAGAAAATCAGGAAGTGTGAACCCAAGGACAATACTGGATGTAAACAGAGCCTTTTTTCTGATGAGGAAAAGACATAATGAACAGCAAGAAATAGAAATGAGGCAGTCATTACAACAACAATGCTGTGTTTTGGTCAAGTGCCAGGCTTTTGGCTTCCTTTTTCATCTTTTAATAGATGTTACTCTAGTCAAGGCAAACACCCATGTGTGAGTTTCCTCACATTTGAATTAGTTTAGATACTGCTTCAGCACCCTGCTTCAGGTGAGTGAGAAACACCACAATCAATACTGAGCAAATGGGTGAAATGCAACATGTTTTCAAACAAAATAAAGAAAATAGGTAACCTAATTTGGCCTGTTTCCATCTATGCATCAAATTGTGTAAACTGGGTTACTTCCAACGGACTTTGGGTTCAAGCAGTAGGAAGAACAATGTAGGAGAAGCCAGAGAGCTCTACTTGGATGTTTTAGCCCTGCTCAGAGAAGATGTGGGATGAGACAACAGTCCCTTTTCTCAGGCTGAGCAGATGCTTCAGCTTCTCTGCCAGGCAGCTCAAAGGGAATTCACCAGGGCAGGACGGAATGGATTTTATGGGATAATTTGCTACTTATACATTAATACAACAATGAAGGAAAAAAGACCCATAAATAAAGTGACGACTGAAGGCAACATTTACCTCTTGGGTTTGAAGACAACCTTCTGTCCTCCTTCAAGTATTAGCAAAGCCTTCAGCTGGGTCCCCTTGTAGCCCACGTCAGCTTTGATGATTTTCTTGGTGGTCATGGCGTGCATGACAGCCCCCAGCTCGGGGGTCTCCTCGGGATACACCTCCCGGGGCACCACCCACTGGGCCGCGATCTCCCAGGGGGACTGGAGCGTGTGCTCCAGCCGCGGGTCCAGCTCCACGCGCAGACCCGCCAGCATGCGGTGGAAGGCGCGCTGGTCCTCCCGGTTGGCAGCCGAGGTGTCCAGGTTGTCAATGAGGAACACCTTGGTGAAAATGAAGATGACGAGGAGGATGGCCAACAGCACGACCCGCTGCTTCAGCTTCATGGTGCCCTTCAACCCTTCTGCCCTGACCCTTTCTTCCGAGCGTTACGGGAAGTCTGTTGGAGATCAGGGTGAGGAAGGGGGTGTTAGTTCATGGATTTGGTTCCTAACTTGCATTGTGAAAGAGGTCTCGCCACTGAAGCATCTCCTGGTACCCCTAAAAATAAACAAAACACAAACTTACAACCCTGCAGAATCAGGTTTATGCCTGGAACGTAAGCCTGCACTAGTGGACACTTGTATCCTAAAGCCCAAACATTCCTGTTAAAACACATGGGATTTGCTGCCTTCCTGCAGCCTTTCCATGTTCTGCACAGAAGGGGAAATTTTTGGATAGCATCTCTGCACAGCTGGAATCATGGCAGCTGCAACTACCATGGGCAATGCTTTTTCAGAGAGCTGTAGTTTAAGGTGATGGCTCCAATCTTCCACTAGTACAAGACCCCATGACCACTGGTCACCTCAAGATGTGGCCCTGCAAAAAACCTCCCAGTAGATTTTGAGACAGCTGGCCACCAGTGAGAACAGCTGCACAGCCTACCTTCCTGGAGGTACACAAGGGCAGGACAGACTTAATTGCTTACTGTCATTATAATTTACTCAGCTTTTTTATTATGCTCTTAAAAAAAAAAAAGAGATGGGGTGAGGGATGACATCTTCACTTCCTTGTGGTTAACTAAGTACCTTCTGCAGTCAACTGTAAAACTAATAACCACAGAAAATATACAAAGTGTCTGCAATCTCAACATCAAATTAATGAAAAAAAAAAATCTCAAACCACTAATAGTTCCTATTCTCAGCAACCTCACGCACATCAGTTAAAGCCACAGTGGGCTGCAACACATGTCTGCCCCCTCAACAAACCTTGGCCAGGGCAGCGTGAGCAAATAAGGGCCACAGAACACATCACCAACTGTATTTCAGTTATGAGGACAGAAGTTACCTTCCTAGTTTGAGGTGAATGTAGTCAAACCCAAGTGGAGAGTTGGGTTTGACACAGGCACATCTCTCAGGAGCACTGGGAGCCAGCAGTGACTCCTCTTTGCACCAGCTCCCTGAGCTGGGGAGGACTGATACAGAAAAGCCTTCTCATGAGATTTAACAATAAGAGTATAAACCAGCCATTATTAATCATGTCACTGGAAAAACAGGTCACACAGGCTAAAGTCAATTTACCAGCAGCAACCACAGGACAGCCAGGTGAGGCACAGAGGTCACGGCCATCAGTGCAGCATCCAGCTTGGGACAGGTAAGAGTGTTACTATAAAAGGACATTCAAACCCAGAGGTGACTCCACAGCACCTTGACCAAAATCACATTAGTTCTAGAGCAGCCCAACAAAGACAAAGCAGCTGAAGCACTTCACCCAACCACCACGAGGGACAAGGAAATTCAAAATAAACTGTCCGATATTCCCGTTTTCAAAATCCCTTTTCTCTGCACAGTGACCAAGCTGAGCACTGTCCAACTTAGAGGTGACACTCTGAGGAGGCAGCAGATTGTTTTGCCATCATCAGCATCATCCTGCCTCAGGTGACAACTCAGCTCAGTTTGGTCCTTTCCAAGGTACAGATTTTGCCTCAAGTAATTCCTATAGAACCTGTCTGCTGGAACAGGGAAGAAAATGAGTCTCCTAATCATAGGATTAGGAATATGCTGGGTAGGAAGGGACCCATCAGGATTATCAAATCCAACTCCCGACCCTGCCCAGGGCACCCAAATAATGAGTTAAAACTGACAGGTGAACCAGTGGTTCAATGCTGACAGTGACCACTCACCCCAATAATACAGAGACCCCAGGAAGGGCAGAAGGCAGAGTGCAAGAGGATGCTTCAAACTAGGACTGTGGGCCCCTGTTAACTGAGTTTAATCTATTGGAAAATAAGGGTTTGTGCTCATAGTGAAAGGCAAATATGGAAATTAGAACATATTTTATTCATCTAATTCTGTTTTGGCAGCCTGTGCTTCTCCAAACAGCACAACAACCTGCATTATTACCCACTGCAAGCACGAGCGTGAGAACAGAGACAAGGAAGATGCACCTGACCAAAAGTCCTCATTCCTGCAGATACACTCACCAAAGGAGAGATCCCTAAATAATATTATTCTTAAATTTAAGCAGGCAAGCAAAGCAGATCTGGCTTTGCTTGTAACTGCATTGTAACTGCATAATTCACTTGTTTGCAACCAGTAGTTCTGAATAATTTTGAGCACTGCTGTTATCAAGATCTGCTTCCATTTATTTTTAAAGTCCATTAGAGTTTGTAAGGAGTTACACAGAAGAACACAGTTCATTTCAGAACAGCTACTCCTCATTAGGAGATATGTATATATGTACACATACATTTACAGAAATCCTCCCAGCCCAGTGTTGGCCAACTAAAGCAAAGGGCAGGAATGTTCCACACCTTTGGAGCTAAAGCTGGGCACTCACTTTCCCAGACTGGTTTTCAGGAATGCTGAGTTTCTCTAGGGACAATCTTGGGAGTGGAGGGAAAAAATATAACGACAACCACTTCAACTAAGTAAATGACCTTTAATTTATCTTTTGTGACAGCTTTGAAACTAATTTTGGTTGAAAACCTCCAATGAGGTAAAAAGAATTTACCAAAAAAAAAAAAAAAAAATTAAATATTTAACTATTTGCTGGTGAGTTGGTCCTGACTTTTTACTGACATCTGAGGACATGAGCCATCATTTGCTTTCCTCCAACAAACACCAAAATACCCCAGAGGTTGCCATGCAGGTTTCCCAGGTCACCTGCAGAGCCTGCACTTTGCTCCTTGGGTGCCAATGTTACATTCACTGTTCCACAAGCCAAGGGAATTCTTTTATGGAGACCTTTTATGAACAGGTTTACCACAGGCAGCAAGAACTTGAGCTTTGCTGTTTTAAACTGAAGATGGCAAGAGTGACAGTGTTGAGGTGGTGTAAGAAAATATTTATGCAGTTTTGGAAGAAAGTGATTTGAAAAGGACATTTCTTCGGAAAAGACTGGGATTGGAAAAGAAGATTATGAGAGCTCCACAAGTGTAAAGCTGGTCCTGGAATGAGGACAGAGATGGGAAAGGTGGCCATAGAAACAAATGAAATAACAACAAACCCCCAAAATTTCAAAAAGGAAAAAATAAAGTGAGCTGTGAGCAGAACTCTGTGGAACAAAGGGCAAAATGGTCTCAGAAAATGACAAATGTAAATCCAGGGATAATCTCAGGAGGAGATCCAAAGAGGAAATAGTTCCACAAACTGGAGGGGGTGAGAAGATAAGGCAAGGGTCTTCATGCTTGACAGAAAGGGGTCAAGGCACTGAGAAACCACTTACTTCTCTGTAGGAGTCATGAGAATATGGGATGCAGAAAATGATGCTCTTTTAACCTGAAGGCATCAAAGAAGGAAAAACCCAAACAGTTTTCAGAAGGATAATTTAAACCTCCAATGAGAGCTGACAGGACACAATGACAGAACGATCCCTGTGCACCTCCAGTCCCAGGACACACATTCCTTTCTGCTCTTGGGATCAGCTGCTGATGTCTTAGCAAGGTCAGGTAACCATAAAAGCATTTTTTTCCCTTTCCTGTTTTTCCTGAGCTTCTGCTTAGCATTATCTCCAGCTACCACTACTAAACAGAAGACATAATTCAAAGAGTTGCTCTACCACACAAACTCCATCTCTGTGTTAGAGAAGTACAGAAAACCTCACTTCCCTCTCTACCATTTCACCATATTCCTCTATCAACCTTGAGAAGAAAACAGCCAGAAGTAAACAACCCTACCAGCTTTTTAAAGCTCTAGTCAAGTGGCAGGTTTGCATAAGAAATGCTTCTTGTTTTTTACTACCTCTTTGACATATTTCCTCATCAGTTTTGTCTCTCATTACAAACAGGTCTGTGTTCTCAGCAAGTCAATATCCAAACAATGTCTCCTCAGGATCATGGTGGAGTCACTGTGCACACAAATGCTTGAATTAAAGCATGTCCACTGACATTAAATACAAACATCACACTACTTGACTCCCTTTTAAAAAAACAGCATGAAACTTTCCTGTTAAAAAATCACAGCTACTATAAGTAGCCTAAAGAGTTAGCAGAGAAATACCACAAAATATTTTTTACTGGAGTCACAAGATCAATGCTGTGCTACATATCACGATCTTATTTTTGTATCTTGCAGCCAGAAAGTTGCTATCTCAAAAATTGCATGTACAATTTGCATGGATTTTGTTATGCTCCAGATGACAAATAAGGTCTGAGGGCAGGCAAAGATTTAGTTAGGCAGCAAAAGTACACAAAAAAATCATAGTTCAAACAGACACTGATCTGAAATAGATATGGTAAAGTACACTTTAATTCCTGCTTAATGCATGTTTTTTTCTTATATACACTATATCTTTTGGGATCACCTATCAAAAGGCCTTTAAAAGTTCTCCAGTAAATCCTGGAAAATGCCTTGAAGAAACAGCATATACAGTAGTGACATTTTCCTCCTCCCAAAACATACTTCAGCCTCACCAGATCAATCTTCCTCCCATCCTCCCCTCTCTGGTCAGCTCCTACGTGGCTCACGCCTCTCCTCTCTGTGTAAGCCTTGTTATTCCAGTTTCCACAGGCCTTTCCTTGGATTTCTCAGACTCATTCTGTCACTTCCACTCTCTGTGTGCTGCCTGCCTTGTGTACAGAGTTTAGTCATCTAGTGCTCAAGGCTTCCCACGTATTTGCTTGTCTGCTATTTCTCCTCCTCTTTTCCTGTTAAAACCCTCGTTATCTACAGGCAGGATCTCGGTGACAGCCTGTGCTCCAACTTTCCGCACGCACAACTCCACCCCCGGCTGAGAGCTACAATACACAGAAATATGAAAGACTACCAGCATTTCAACCCCTGCATTATCTCTGCCTGCACCTGTAACAATCAGGAACTACCTGAGAGAAACAAAATCATTTTGTCCATCTGCCTGCCCACCTTGCCCCGTTATATCCCTTAGTAACTTCAGGTCCCATTACCCACATTTCTGCCAAGTTTGTCAGAGGAGTATTTCCATGAGCCTTGCAAACACCCCAGGCTAGATAGAGGACAGAAACCTGGAGAAGCCTAGGACCACTGGGGAAATATTATTATTCCCAGCTCCAGCTGGCCATTCAAACAGGAACACCTGACTCATGTGGCTGCACAAATAAGGATGGGGCAGACTGGGATACAGGCAGCACCTGGGAGCAGGGCCCTAGGCAGGGAGAAGCTGCTGGACACCCAGGTTGGTAGCAGCCAGGCAGGAGCTGCTAGGCTGGGATGTGGCAAACAACTCAGGAAACCAGGCTGCATTAATTCTCCACTTGCCATCAAGCACAGTTTCCTATGGAGACAGTTTCTATAATCACACTTTTCACTTGGATCCACCGGCTAATTCCAAACACACCTGGGAGGACAGTGGATGATTTAAAGACAGGGTTTCTGTGTTTATTGAGAGCTGGCAGCTGGAGAACCCTGTGGGAAGGGCTGCAGCCTTGGCTCAACAGTTGTCTGTTCCCCTCAGCCATCTGGGCAACCAGTGTGCACACAGCTGGAATGGGCAGGGAGATGGGAATGCTGGCCAGGGAGGGAGAGACTGGAAGCACTGCAAAGTGGAATGGCACAGAACACAGACAGGAGGCAAGGATACTGATAGAGAGGGTGCTGGGATCTCTCTCTAGAAAACAGGTGGAACAACTCTCCCTTATCACCATCCCAGCTACTGACATTCCATGTGACCACCGTGGGTCAACAGAGCGAGCTGGAAACATTTCAGGGGGACTTGTTCCACTTGGAAAAGAAGCCAAAGCAGTGAGAAAATTCTCAGTTTTCTTTTTCTCAACTTGACATTCTTACGTTTATTCAGCTCCTACAAAAGACGAGCACCAAAAATGTAACCAGGGTCCTTGTATCCATCTGACATTCAGCAGCAAGGAGCCTGTCTCTGCTATAGGATAGTCCCAATCCATTTCCCTCACTCCCAAGGAGCTGCAGCAGACAAGGAACCAGAGGACACGGGATTCTGGTGCCAGAATCTGAGCTGACAACTTTGTATGAGGAAACAAAATCCGTCTCACCCTCCTGGGACTTTGTACCGCAAACAGAGGCAAATCTTGCTGTGACTATGTAGGTCAGACTTAAGGACACAAGGGTTGCACAGAGTCATTTTCAGATGAAAACAAGACAAAGTATTAATGCCTGTTCTGCAATAAGTACCAGGTGGGTTCTATTCAATCATCTCACTGCAAGAGTAGAATCTACATTTTAGAGTTTACTCTGCTTGCTCAGCCCCCAAAGCACCACAGATGTTGCAGGACCAGGCCCTCAGCAGGCACAAACCAAACAGCTGCAGTGCTTATGCACATCTATATCCAGGACTGATCCAAAGAAGGACATCCTTTAAAAAGGGTTAAACCCACGGCTCTGACCGCCAGAGTCAGCATTTCTACGAACACACCTCTCATTTTTCACCACGGGACAATGACCTTTGCCAAGCTGTGAGTGGCACCCGAGGAGAGCCCGGGGGCACAGGAGATGCTCAGAGAGGCTTCAGGGCTGTGTGAGGCTCTGTCCTCAGCTCAAAGAGAGCATCCAGAAGAGGAATGAACCGCAGGAGCACAGATAAAAATTCACATCTGCCAGAGCCGCGGCCGTGCAGCCCCAGCGGAGCCCGGGCAAAGCCGGGGGTGTCCGTGAGCCCGGCCCAGGGCTCAGGCCGAGCCTGTCAGGAAGGACATGGAGAGGCTGGAGCACGTCCGGAGAAGGGCAGCGGAGCTGGGGAAGGGTCTGGAGCACAAGTCCTGTGAGCTGAGGGAGCTGGGAGGGCTCAGCCTGGACAAAGGGAGGCTCAGGACGGACCTTCTCACTCTCCAACTCCCTGACAGGAGGTTGGACCCAGGTGAGGGTCGGGCTCTGCTCCCGGGGAACAAGTGACAGGACGAGCACACGGTCTCGAGCCGCGCCAGGGGAGGTTTAGGTTGGAAATCAGGAAGAATTTCTTCACAGAAAGGGTTGTTAGACATTGGAATGGGCTGCCCAGGGAAGCGGCGGAATCACCGTCCCTGGAGGTGTTTAAGGAAAGACTGGACGTGGCACTCGGTGCNTGAGGGAACTGGGAGGGCTCAGCCTGGGCAAAGGGAGGCTCAGGACGGACCTTCTCACTCTCCAACTCCCTGACAGGAGGTTGGACCCAGGTGAGGGTCGGGCTCTGCTCCCGGGGAACAAGTGACAGGACGAGCACACGGTCTCGAGCCGCGCCAGGGGAGGTTTAGGTNGCCGGCCCCGCGCTACGGCTGCGGTGATTTTGGGGTGAAACCAAGGGAATTGACATGTTTAGTACACGTTTTTCAAATTTATATTGAAACTACTTAGCTCGTAGACTCTGCGGGAGCAGAGTGTGTGGCAAAGCGTCCTGTCAGACGCACTCGGCTCCTTCGATTTTAGAATTACAGAATTATGATTTAGAATTATAACCCTATTATACGGTACTATTATAGTATAGAGCCCTATTATACTACTATATGCCNCACCATCTCGGGGGTCCTTTCCGACCTAATCGACCCTGCGATTCTACGCGCCGCCGGTCCGGCCGCAGGGCCCGCGGGGGCCCCGCCGGAGCTCCGCGGGGNCCGTCCTAAACAGTACACCTCCTTTTAAAATCCGGCATCAATAAAGGGGCGGGATGCTGTGCATCCATAACAACGGTGGGATTTGTCTGTGCATCCCTAACATCCATAAGATTTTTATCTCTCTCTCCCCATGCTATTGCAAATAATATATTAATTTTTTTTCCCCTGAGTTCACACTCTCCTGATATAAAATAACGCCCCAGCGCTGGTTTAATTTCGCAAACTGGAAGTTTGGCAGGGGAGGCGGAGCAGGAGACACCGCCCGGCAGCACAGAAATGTGCTCCCAAAAACATCCCAGCGGGAGCAGGGGCTGCCGAGCCACGGATATTCCAGTCCCACACAGCCTATACATCCCCTTCCTCCACAACTCCCCGCTATCCAGAACATTTTTTTCCCATTGTTTCTGCTCCAATTGCTGTTCCCGATCTCTTTTTGTCCCTTTTCACAAAATCACAGACTCGTTCCAGGTTGGAAAAAGTTGACTGTAATATCTTGGGCTACTCTAAGACTGCAACAAATCCTGCACTTGCAGACTGGCCTGTCTGAAGTGGAAAAAATAAATGTTTCTTTCCAGGAATTTTCTGCTGCCCTCCTCCACTTTTAAGACTCTGAATGAAAACTTTGAACAGGACTTTTTAAAACCCCTTTGAAAAAAAAAAAAATCATACCTAGTGCTTTATGACTTCCTGCTCCAAGCTTCTAAGAGCTGCAAGAAAACATCTTCACAGACATCCACACAAGGGATACTTCTCTTGTGCAATGTTACTGCTGGAGAGAAAGATGCTTAAATATATATATATATTAATAGCACAATTTCATTGTTATGGACTGCACCTCTGCTAACTCCTCACCCAATTAAAGTTTTAAGCCTGACTACAATTATGGCTTTAATTATTAATTAGCACGTTAATATTTAAGTGCCAAGGAATTGTCTACAACTATAGAAACATTAAGAGCTAAGAAGTGGCCAAGTGCTTGGGAGTCATGGAGCTGGGCATGGTGGATGGCAGGGGGAGCAGGAGGAGACAGGGTAGTTATGATGGGCCATCAGCTCCTGAAGGTGATGGGCTCCATTAGCAGATTCCAGGGAGATGGAATGCTGATGGAGCTGGGGCTGCCTACAAAAATCTGTAGGTCGTGGGAACAAGGACTGTCTCAGGCTGGAGAACAAGGTCTGGCTGGGGAAGAACAGCAGTCAATGGCCATCTCAGAGCTGGGGCTGGTGTGGGAAGGAAGCCAGAGAGGCTGTTAAATAATTCTGTCTGCTCCAGGAAAACCTCTGCGTGCTCAGGAGCAGAAAGCCTTAAATCAACATACACACTGTCACCAGATGCTGCACAAATCTTCCTATTCAAAGAGGTGTGTGATCCTGGCAAGAGACTGAAATCAGATTTATACAATACAAAAGAAATTCCTGAGTCAAGGACACCACTCAGACTCAGTGGAGCACAATCAGCATTGCTTTGCAGAAGGTATCTGTGTAAAACAAACCCGTGTGTCAGTGGAAACAATAAGCTGAAGTTGCAGAAATGATTTCAGACAGGGTGATGCTGAGGTCAGGTGTCAAGCACAGGCTCTCTGATGGAATCTCTTCAACTAAATAGGTGCCACCCCCAAGTCTCTATTCCTCCCTGCTAGACAGCAGTGAGAACAGGTATCAATGCCTTGACTTACTTATGAAGAGGAGTTCTTGGATATTGTGGAACAGGAGCCATGAAAGAACGTCAGAGAGATGAGACAGAGACTAGGGAAGGACAGGGCAGAAGATGAAGTCACCAGAACCAAATGTCTGCCTGCTGACAAGTTCTGCCTCAACACTCCTTAATCTGCTTCAGGGAAAAATCAACAGGGTTTGCATAGGTACTTTGAGCTACCTGGGTGATTTTGCCTGAATCAGATTAGGAAATGCACACCCCAACTGCTCCCCAGACAATGCTGGATACAGGAGCTACAATAAGAAACTACATGTGTCAGTGTTTTCATAGAGCACCACACCCTGAAGCATGAAGTTAAAGCAGATATACAAGAGATTAAAAATCATCTTACAGTACTGTCAGGCTTATTTATACTGTCAGGCTTATTTATACAGTTGTAAGTGCATAATTAAATATTTGGGATTTTTTTCCCCTCCAAAACTATATTTAACTGGAAAGACAGAAACATACATTTAACATTTAAACTTCCTTAATTGCTTTTAAATGTCACCACAAATTAAACAGTGTTTATTTGCAGTCTAATTGACAGCAGCACCTGAGCACAAAGGCCGGAAGGAACAGCAATACACATTAGCATTGCACAAGCTGATTTTATACTCTCTGCCTCCCCACCAGCACCTCTGTGTACCTTTGATGGGCCCTCTGCCTCCTCCTGACTGGTTTTCTGCATGAGAGCTGATGAATCCCAAATTCATTGCCTGGTAGAGCAGTCACCAGCTCACTACACACCAAACCTCCTTGTGGAGAAGTGAAAGAGTACTGAGTCCTTGGAAAAAAACAAACAAAAGGCAGCTGAATGAAGCCCAGATGTTTTTTGGGGTCTCATGGAGCATAACTAGTACCCTCTGCATCCTTCCATCAGAGGCCAGGCCAGGAGAAGACTGAGAACTTGGGGATCATTAACATCTCATCAAAGCTGCACCACTGAAAACCTGACAAGGGCAGTGGTGTGGACATTTCAAACCAACTGAAAGATTAAAAACATCCCCTTTTTAAAGTCAGAGTAATTTTAAGTTAAACTGCAAGTCTAGTTTGGTCATTTCATGAAGCATCAGCAACCAAAATCAACTTTTGGAAGGTAGAATCTGGTGTCCCGGCCCATGGGAAAGGGGTTGGGAACTAGATGATCCTCAAGGTTCTTTTCCAACCAAAAGCATTCCGTGGTTCCATGAATAAAAGCAGTGTGCATTGTTCTCAGCCCTGTTTAAAATACTAGGGTTCAGCACAGCCTGGGAAAAAGAAAGGGATAAGAGGGCCTGCCTTGCTTGGAAACCCCCCCCGAGACAGATGGTGCCAAGGAAAAGGGGCAATACTACAGTACTGAGATTTTCACTAGAAATAATAGAAATGTCAGGGATATTGGATAAAAGCAATTCTCAAGCTTCTCATAACAAATCAAGCCCAAGTACAACTGAGAGGTGAAACAAATCACTGTGCCATAATAACAGGCCAGCCAGGCTTTTGATCAACTTTCTCCTGCTCTTGTACCTGTCTTTTAGCCCAAAATAATTCCAGATATTTGGATCATAACTAGCTGACTTTAGAGCAAACTGAGTAAGTCGTGCAGAGGCTCTCACTGTTCTGTCACTTTCTCAGCAGATCACATGGATGTCTTTTTATTTGTGTGACCTTATCAGATTTCTGGTCTGAAAGTTCCTTCTTCTTCACATGAGCCTTGTGAAGCTCAGCCTTTGTGAGAGAGAGAGGTCAGAGCAAGGATCCTAAACACAGCCTTGAGAACTGACCTGGAGAACTTCAGTCATTTCATCCTGACCCCAACTTGGTTGTTGACACAACAGCTATGGTTTTGAAAAAGGCTTCTAATTCCTTTCCTGGTGAGACAGGACATAGCTCAGACTTACCCAACCCTTATCTGATGCTGAGTGTCCTCCACGGGTACCAGGTGACACTTCCTTACAGACAACCCCATTGGTGGTTTCCCTTCAGGGCTGTAGGTAACTGCTGCAGAATGCAGGGTGGATTTCTCTTTTGTTCAGAAGAAGGCTTTAGTGTTGTTCAGTATCACTAAATTCAGGAGACAACCCAAAGGAAATATGCTTCTGTGAACAGCAGTCCACAGGACAAAAGTTGGTTTGGTGGAGGAGTAACCCGTGGTACCCCATCCAAAGGTGTGGATATTGCATCTGGAGCAAACCAGGAGAGGTTTTAGGAGTTTAGGGACAGGGAGAGAGCAAGCCTAGCCTTTTGGGACTAAGCTATGCACATGTCAAGGCTAATCCTATTTCCATGAATGCTTCCTGTCTTGGAAGGTGGACTGTCCATAAGAATTTTGAAGTGTCTATAAATAGTTGCCATCTCCCAGGTTTTTATGAACAGGCATGCTGGGTCTGTGCAGAAATCCTTTCCTTGGTCACTGGGATTGGGCTCACTCTTGAAAAGGAAGCGACTGCTTGGCTGGTTCAGTGCTCCCTGCACTGCTCCCTGCAGGAGCTCTGCACAGCACATCAAATACTGATCTGGGCAGAGATGAAAGCACAGGGCTCGAGGGAGGGTTCACATGGCAACTTAGTGATGTAAAACCATACTGCAATGTGGCCACAGCCCTGACATAGCCCTTATTTTGAGAGGTGAGGTGGGATCTTTAAGCCTTTGATACAATGGAGCTCAAACTTCCTCTAGGATGGAAAGCATTTCCAAAGGTGGAGTGAGGGTCTAGCACTGAGGCTGATCAAACATCATCACTCCTTCAGTGGGAAAATGATTCCTGAACTCTAAGACCAACTGTATCCAACCTTGCTCACCCACAAAACCAAAGATCAACAACTCCAGCTCTAGCAATCTGAGTTTACATGACAAATCATTTCTGCTGCATCATCTGTCTCTGCCCATTTGTCTCAGTTCCCCCTTCTGCAGACAATGTAAACACCAGAGAATTAAACACCTTATCATTCTTGGAGGAAACTAATTATACCAGGCAATTCTCGAGGTGAATAGTGCCCTTCCAGCACTCAGGTGTTTCAGACAGAGGATGAGAAACATGAGAGGTCCCAGAGTGCCACTGCAATGCTGGGCTGCACTCTCAGCACCAGGAGCCTCCTCCATAACCATCCTCTTCTTTCTGATCTTTAACCCTCCCTGTAAATGGGAATCCTGTGCTCAAAGGGAAACTGGTCCCTTTGCAGCTGGGATGCCCTCTGGCCAGAGTCAGCACAGAACACAAGCACAGGGAGGCATAAGGACACACTCCAAAGAGCCAGACCATCAGCTCAGTGACTTGTAGCAAGAACAAACACAAACTTGCTGCTCTGCATGTTCAAAACACACATTTAGCATTAAGCCTTTTAGCTCTTGCATTTTTAAACAACAGTCCAGACTGGAAAGGAAATAATTAGCATCCTGACTTCACCTCAGCATGGAGCAGCTCCCTCTGATGCTCCAGCTGTGGAGAAGAAAGTCCTTTGGGAAACTCAGCAGGCACATTCTTCAGATCCTGTAGAATATTCCCCATCATTCTCCTTTTGGCAAATGGGCTTTTGTGGGTTTAGCTATAAGATGAAAAAAAAAATATTTCTAATAGAATAGATATAAAGGATTTTTATTTTTTAACCTGACTTAGAAGATGACGAAACTTTCACTGGAAAAAATTCAGCTTTTCCCTAAAGGAGGACATGAAAAAGTATAATTAATGGCCTACAGGATCAGGAACAAGGATCAGCAAGACCTGCATAAGGTCCCTCCACACGTCTCCACAGGGTGTCAGTGTTATTTCAAATTTGGGTCATTTTATGCTGGAATCAGATTAATTTTCTCACCACATTATTTTTATGAGTCTGCTCCTCAGAGAGCAGCTGCCACCACAGCCTGCTTGTTACAGAGCTCCCACTCTCCTCCTGTATTTTTCATTCAAATTAAATTAAATTCATTCAATTAAAATGAAATTTCTTACAACAGGGTGACATGGTCAGGGTTGTCTGGGGACAGTGGGAGACTTCAGAGGGATCTGGAACAGGGTTAACACTCACCACTCCAAATCCAGTTTGCTGGTGGGATTCCCAGTTGCTGCTGGGCAATGATCTTCCAGCAGATGATGCAGAGCCCTTTCACATGCACCTACCTGGGGCTCTACATCCTTTCCCTGACAGGTATGTGGCCACCACGAGCACCTCTGGCACTTCAAGAGATTGGCATGACCCACTCTGTGTTTTAGAGCCATTTGAGAGCTG
This sequence comes from Calyptomena viridis, assembly GCA_013390005.1. NCBI lineage: Eukaryota > Metazoa > Chordata > Aves > Passeriformes > Eurylaimidae > Calyptomena > Calyptomena viridis. Next base: position 324,138 of record WEIV01024485.1, read on the forward strand.
ACTGAGGCAGAACAAAGCTGTTTAAGTTGACCCTTGCCAAAAATTATTTTCCAGACACGTTACTAACACGGCTGTGCTGAAACAAGGTCCCACTGTACTCTGGCAGCTGTGGCAGATGTGTGGTGTGACACACAATATCCCCACCGACGTGTGCACTCCGAGTGACTGCCCAGCCCGCTCCAGTTCCTTTGCAGGGCTCTGCTGGCATGCCCTCAATTCCAATGTTCCCCTTCCCAGTGGCTTTCTTCAGCTTCCACTGGTCCAGTCTATCTTCTGCAATACTTATATAATAGTTCCCATTCTAACCTGTAATTATGAGAGAGTAATTGGAAGCACAGATGGTTGGATGTGCAACAGGGATGAATCCTGGGTCAGGAACTTTCTACAATTATTGACTACTCAGCATTTCAGTTCTTTATCATATTATTCAAAAATGTGCCACTTCTTATCAATTTTAAGGACATAATCCCAAAGAACTTCTGCCGAAAGCAATACTCAAGAACATGTCTGTATAGTGACAGGCAGCATATTATGTTAGTCCTGCAGAGCACACATTCTGCCTCATATATCAGGCAGCACTGTGACAAACAGTGGTATTTTTCAGCAGAACTACCAATTTAAGTTGCCCCTGCCATGCTTCTATTATTCTCCCACCCCTCTGCCAACGCTTCACTTGTGCCAATATCAGCTCTACAATAACCCGAATTGCAGAACTGACTTAAATTAAAAATAATCTGGCATCAAGGTCAATCAGTATGTACTTAACCCATATTAATTATCCCACCTAATTCACCAACTGACTGCAGAGTAGTTGTGTCTTCAGAACAAGCGTGGGAAGAGTGGTGGGTGGGAAGGAGGTGCTGGACACTCAAATCAGTGCTGTTGACAACAGTGATGTTCAATCTATGCCCTTGGAGTTTGACTTGCATCAGAGTTACAAAGAGGTGAAACCCCAGATCTCCCAAAATGCCTAAGAGTCCAATTTCCCACAGATCACAAAATGGTTTGGGTTGGAAGGGCCTTTAAAGCTCATCTTGTTCCCCCTCCTGCCATGGGCAGGGACACCTTCCACTATCCCAGGTTGCTCCAAGTTCCATCCAACCTGGCCTTGGACACTTCCAGGGATGGGGCAGCCACAGCTTCTCTGGGCAACCTGTGCCAGGGCCTCCCCACCCTCATAAGGAAGGTTTTTTCCTAAACTTCAGGATTTTCATGTTTCTTCTACATAAGCAAAGAAGAACAATAAATGGCAGCCTATCCAGAGAAGGGCAATGGAGCTGGGGAAGGGTCTGGAGCACAAGTCCTATGGGGAGCAGCTGGGGGAGCTGCAGGGGCTCAGCCTGGAGAAAAGGAGACTCAAGGAGGACTCGATCACTCTCCATCACTCCCTAAAAGAAGGCTGTGGCCAGTGGGGTCAGGCTTTTCTCCCAGGTAACGAGTGATGAGATGAGATGAAACCACCTCAAGTTGTGCCAGGGGAGGTTTCAATTGGATATCAGAAAAAATTTCTTCATGGAAAGGATTGTCAAGCACTGGCACAGGCTGCCCAGGTAAGTGGTGTACTCACCATCCCTGGAAGCATTCAAAAAACATGTGGATGTGGCACTTGGGGACACAGTTTAGTGGTGAACATGCTTGTGGTGGTGGGTTGATGATTGGACTTGATGAACTTAGAGGCCTTTTCCAACGTTAACAATTCCATGACCTTAAGAGAGCTGTTTCTTCCTGCCTTCCCCCACCACAGCAGAGCAGGGCACCAGGCAGAGGAGCAGCCTCACAGCAAGCCCTGCTCCTGCTCAAAGCTACCTGGTGGACTGCAGAACATAAAAATATTTTGGAGCAGCTGCACTAGATGATGGCAGAGAAGGAATAGCGACTGGGACCGCTGCGGCTCTTTCTTAAGTCTTTAAAAATGAAACATCATGGCAGCTATTTAGTATGGGTTTTGAAAATTCAAATATTGACAGAAGGAAGTTTTCCAAAGGATGCCAGCAGCTTTTGCAGCAACCCCAGTAGTAGAAACACTGTGGTGTCAGATGTGTGCTGCAGCACAGACCAAGCCCACAGGCAGGAGAACTTCCAGCTGAGCACAGCAGCACTTTGCCCTCCTCCAAGATGTTTGACTGTGCACTGGAGCTGGAGGTGGCAAGGGCTGGAGGGTGGAAGGGAGAGGCTAAAATGCCCTGAGGAACTACAATCATACTTGCCAAATCCTGCATTTTACTGGAGAAGGGAGAGAGTGACTTCACTTTTTACCTCCCCTTCCCCACTTTCCCTGCCCCAAACAGACAGATGTGGCTTTGCGAGAAATTAATTACAGATGGAGGCTAAAAAAAAGGGAAAAAAACCCACTCCCAACCACAAGGCTTTTTCCTCTGCAGACTTGAGGATGGATGGGGCGACCTGGGAAAACTGGCAGATGGAAAACCCATTACAGATGTGAGGTTTGGAGAATAAGGCTGAGGGACAATTTGAGAGTTGTAAATTTTAACTTTGGGGGTTTAAACGCATTGCTTAGCAACACAAAACAAATAGGAAACAAGAAGCCTCACGAGAGAGATGCTTAAGTATTTTAGAATCTCTGTTTGAGGTGAAGACTACATTACCAGAGACTTGAGGGGCTGCTATTCTCAACAGCTACAGTCAAGTCAGAAAGAAAATGGGGACTGCAATCTCATTTCTACACAGAAAAGTATTTAATTTATTTTGGTCAAGAAAAATTGTGATTTATTTGTTCCCATTCCTGCTTTGCAGGATCAAAATACGTGGTGCATTTTTAACTATGTTGCTACCCAGGAAAGATTCTCATAATATGTTCAAATACATGCAGGAAAGCTGCTTTACTAGGCATGTATATATTGTATATGATCATTGCTACCATATGTCTGACCCTTGCTACATGGTCCAATGCCTTTTTATGCTGTTGCATAAATCATCTAAAATTCCTGACATCTCAAAGTATGCCAGGGGGCTCCATCTCCAGGGAGGGAAGGAGAAGGGTGAAAAAGAACAGATCACCTGGAAACAAATGCTGAATATTTTACACTATTTCTTGACCATGAAAAGGGTAAGAGAGAAGGGGAAAAAAAATCATTACCAGCTTTGGAAGGGCAAGTATTACAGTTTGGGCTTTTTTTTTTTGATCCACTGAAACATTGGAAATACCAGGCAAAGAAAAGCACAAAGCTTCCAAAAAAGCCTATGGCCAAAACCTCCCCTTCTGCAGCAAAACATGAAGGGAACTCATTAAAGATTAAAAAAGAATTCCTAAGAAATCAAAACTCGCCATATAAATTCTTTTCTTCTAAGAACCTGTACAAGAAGTTCTTCAAGTACATAGATATACACAAACATTTACATACAAAAAAAGGTAAGCATCATGTAGTTCTTTGCCTTATTTTGGGATGTTAGCCCACAGTATTACCTCTGGGATGTGCTGAACTGGTAGGAGCATGTTCTGATCCTCTCCTGAGCTGCTGAACATGACATCATTCTGCTGCTTTCATGAAGGAGGTCCACATTAGTGGAGTTCAGAAATAACCCAGACAGTCCCACTTGGGTTTGCTGCTTGAGCTATAAGAGATAAGCCAGGCCCATAGTTGTGGGGTTTTTCCTTTTCTTTTTGTTTTTTTTTCCTATCCGAAAAAAGCCAAAAACGCAAGCCCAACCATAAATAACTTGAAATAACTAACACTTGCAAGAGTTAAAATCAGCAGGAAAGCTCCTTGGCAGCTCAGAACTCCAGGCCAATAAAACCAGCTGTTCATATATATATATATATGTATGTATGTATATATTTAACCTTCAAAATCAATGAAAAAACCCAGAAATATTACGGACACATCTTGCTGAATCTAATGGCCAGAAATATAGAGAGCAAAGAGTACTTAGAGAAAAGGCATTCTGACACAGAATTCCAGTTTGGGTTGGAAGGGACCTTGAAGACCATCTCGTTCCAGCTCCCCTGCCACTATCCCAGGTTGCTCCAAACCCCATCCAACCTGGCCTTGGACACTTCCAGGGATGGAGCAACCACAGCTTCTCTGGGCAACCTGTGCCAGGGCCTCACCTCCCTCACAGGGAAGAATTTCTTCTTCACCCCAGGCCCAAATCTACCCTATGTCAGTGTGAACCCATTCCTCCTTGTCCTGTCACCCCAGGCCCTTGCAGAGTCTTTAGTTTACTAATGAAACCAGTCCAGAGTTTAAAAAAACCCCAACAAAACAATTTGAAATTTGGATAACTGGCACTGGAACAGGATGCCCAGGGAAGTGGTGGAGTCACCAACACTTTCCTGGAAGTGTTTAAGAAATGACTGGATGTGGCACTGAGTCCTACGCTTTATCACAATTTTTCTAATTATGTGATTATGTAATTAACACTTGGCTTCGTTTGCTGTTCCAAAAAGGTGAAGTATCAACTTACAGNAATGATTACTCTTTACTTCAATACAACATAGAAGAAGGCCTGGAAGGGCTGCCCTGGTATCACAATTCTTCTAATTATGTGATTACGTAATTAACACTTTGCTGTTCCAAAAAGGTGAAGTATCAACTTACAGGCCACCTGAAGCTGGAAATGTGACAACCTAATGTGACAAACATCAGTATATTTTGAATATATTTTGAAGATCTACCCAAATATTACAGGTTAAGGATGAGGGAAGTAAATATTTTTTCTCATCAGTTTTATATCAGCACTACATCAGCTGAAATCATCAAATGTAAATACCATGGACAAGACTCAAAGATCCAACTCCACCCATGGTTAATGTCCTGGCATGAAGAGATATTCAAAATCCAACTAAATACCATTTTGTGGGTGTGCTACAAAGACAGGGTCAATCAGCAGACAGTCTCTGCTGCTCTGTATCTGTACCTGCCTGAAAGCCAACATTGAGCCATGTCTGGAAGAAAGGCTTTTGAAACAGCTTGATCTGGGGCCAGAACAATGATGTACAAAAATCTCCTACAGGGAAGATTTCAGATACTTTTAGCTTGGCCTGGGACAGGAGCAGGGACCATGAACAGGCTGATGGTAGAAACATAGTGTTGTGGGCACATGTTCCCTTTTCCCACCTTCCTATCCAGGTCTATCAAGACTCTTTTCTTCTGCTGTCCTTGCAAGACCTTTTTTTTTTGGCTTTGCAGATCTAAAAAGTGAAGGGGCACCTTTCCAGTCTCTGAATCAAATCCTAGGTTATTAAATCAACCACATGTCTCATTTACCAGACTCAATTTGAGAAAATACCTACTGAAAAAGATCTTTGGTAGATCAGCACCAGCAGATTACCTTAAACAAGGTCTCAGCAGCTCTAAGAAGTTTTCTTTTCTACAATCAGTTAAAACTATTTGATGAGATGGTAAATATGTGCCAGAAACTGATGGTCTTATGTAAGCACAGACACCCCACTGCTGTTGTTGCTGCTAACACCACCACCCTGGGGTAACATTGGCTGGAAAGTTTTACAACATTCCCTCAGATAGCCAGGGGTCAAGTTTGCTAGGATTAAAAAGACAAGGAAGCCTGGCATTTTACACCATTAAAAAGCCCATATTATTTCCTTTATTCTCCTCTCCAAAATTCTCGTGGGTATTCACTGCATAAGGCAAGAAAACAAAACAAAATACAAACTCATTATTCCCCTTTGCCAGCTGCTTTTCCTTGTGATGAAGCTTCTTTTTCCATCATGTCCCCTTCAAGATGCATTGTGAGACTGGCCTGCTGCAGCACTGCTGCCCAGCCTGGCTTGCCTTTTTTCTGGAAGAGAAGGGCACAGAGAAGGCACAGTGAGAAGTGAGCCTCACTTGGTTGGATTCCTTCCTGGATAAAGGCAGGAACTCCTACCAAACCCCACATGCTCGTGGCCAGAAGCATTTCCCTGGCCAAGGATGTGACACCAGGTCACCTGATGCAGGGAGCTTAACTAAGGGAGAAAACCCTCAGAGAGAGTTTGAGTGAAACCCTTGAGTGAAAACAGGCTGCTAAAAACTGCACTCGAATTAAAGAGCATTATAGTGTGGAAACTGAAGTCTCATCAGATATTCCACTGGAAAACAGAAGGAGCAGCTTCTCCAAGTGCGAGACAGCGCTGCTGCTCTTGGAGAGGGAGAGGGAGCGAGCAGCCAAGGGGCTGGACAGGATGAACAAGCCTCACTTTTTTGGATGCTGCTGAAACTTGCCACTGTTGGTGAAACCCTGGCTTTGACATGAGCTTCGGGCAGAGGAGATAGATGTGGGGCAGGAGAGATGATGGGGAAAAGGAGCATGGAGAGAGATAGGAAGGGAAAGGGGCTGCTCTGTTCCCAAAGCCCTGACTGCCCCATCCCTCCTGAAAAGGCCCCTTCAGCCAGACCTATCTGTCAGCCTCCCACCTGCCCTTCAACATTATGATGCTCTTTGATTTTATTCATTCCTGCTGGAGGTTTTTGCTTAAACATAAACAGCAGAGGATTTCAGCCGGAATTAAAAAAATACAAATAAAAGAAATAAGAAATTCCCCAAACCTCCAGGCACATTTTAAAACACATTAAAAAAGACACAACAGTACCAGCTTCATACATACCACAGCTGCAGTGATTCGGAGCAAAAGTCAGGAAGGTTGAATGTGCTACTGTTTTGTTTTAAAATATGGACTTCACATTCAGGTGGGAGATCTCTACAACAGTAAAACCTGAAGGAGAGAGTGAGAAATTCAGTGATTCCCACCTTGATATTTCTGTTTCTCCACATGCTGGGCAGGCTGGACTCCAGGAGAGCAGAGGCTTTTGTGAGGTCTCCAGGACTCTGGGAAACACAGGCAGCTTTACACTAGGATTTACAACCAGTAGGTGAAGAACAACTCTAAAGGTGTTTTATTACTTGTGATGAGGGACTATCAAAGAAGCCACAGGCTACTTTGCCAACTGTTTGGTGTTATTTCTTTAGCTCTTACTGGCAGCACTCTTGGCTATTGCTCTATTTTTCTTTTCCCTCCCACTTGCTTATCTTTCATCTTCCAGCCTCCAACATTAACTCAATTGCAAAGCACTGTATGCTGGAAATTAATCCACACAGATGCCGAAGAAATTCAGCTGCTAAAAAAAAAAGAAAAAAAAAGAAAAGAGGTAGCAGATCAAGCTCCTGAAACAGAGGCCAGGACTTTACCACAACACTGGTTGTACAAACAGAAAATGAGTACTTCAGTTGTACTAAATGAGTTACCAGTAAAGGCAGAGGCTCTTTTGCACAGATTTTGACATTCCTATTTTCTGGTTTGAAACACAGCCAAAGGATGAACAGTTTTTCCTTTGGTAAGTACAGGACTTGAACATGCCCCACCTTGTGATTAGCAGTAGTATCTTTGTTTCTTGATTCTTTTGACATAATGAATGGAATCAGATAACCAAGCACTGTGTGGAAACTATATATAACTTACCAGATTGTTCTGCTTTTAGGATTTTTCAAATACTGCCCAAAATAAAAGCTCAACGTGCCCCATGAGTGGCACATGTACAATCGCTGTGAGAGACACAGATTTGCCAGATTAAGAAATGCAAATGAATATTGACTGACACTTTTTGCACTTTTTGACACTTTTGGGCCTTTTATGTGAAAATAAAGAGGCCCAAACCAGGTTGGTTATGTGTTACAGCATCAATAGAGATGGACTGGCTGCCTGTGTAACTTAAACAAAAATGAGGAGAGAGAGGTGGTGTACCCTGTTAATCTATGCTGGAGGATTTAGAAGCAAATAACATCTATTAATCTTTTCTAGCTTGTATGTACAGATGTTTTACTTTTTGCAACACTATTTCAAGTCAAACCCAGATGGTGTAAATCAAGCTGTAATGCTCATTAAATGTATTAGCAAAAAAAGCATGTATTCCATCCCTTCCAGCATTCCTAGCAGTTCAGCAGGGCACAGCACTCACCCCTGAGCAGGGATTGCAGGTGGCACACTTGACCCTGGCAAGGAAACACAGTTCCAGCAGTGGATCCCTGCAAAGGACTTCTCCTCCAGCCAAGACTGAGACTTCCAGACCAGTGTCTCTGAAACAGGAAGCACTGGTGTGTGTAAAATGAACCCACTTTCTGGGCTGACAATAGCTACAAGTATTGGACCATGTATGTACATCTTTTTAGAAACAAATATATTTTTTTCCTCTCAATTGTTACAAGTTATTTTGGAGTTACAAGGCATTTTGGATACCAAAAGTGAATTTTAAAAGTACTAACCATTTTTCCTTTTTTTTTTTTTGTAAATTCTACCTTCACCAAGAAGTCTTGATGTTTATAAAATTCCCTTTTCCATAGATGACATTGTTTCTAGTGACCATTCAATGCTATACAGACCACTATGTAAATGACCAGTCAAGCCCAAGCAAACATCCACCTTGTTTTTCCAATCCCACCATTACTTTTATATTTACTTCTGTTTATTCTCTATTTTGAAATGCCTTTTCTTGGTCTTGGTACCATATCAACTTGTTGCTACGATCCTTTCTACTAAATTGTTTAAAAGAAATACTTATGCTTTTATGTAATAAAATGTCAAACCCCCCCCCCAACAGATAGAAAACTGCAGCCCAGTGTAAATCATGATGGGACACTGATAATAAATGAACCTTATCCATGCCAGATAAAACAACAAATCCTCATTTAACACACCAAATAATTTATCCTTAGCCAGAAAGACACTCAGTCAGACATTCAAACAGCCGTCTTTGTACACACCGAGAAGCTGCCAAGTCTCCATTCTTGAATGATCTCATAGACTCTGGAAAAAAAAAAAAGAAAAACAACACATTTTACCATACTAGCTGAATACACAGGGGCAGAAAAGGATTGACTTGAAAGTATTTTAGTGGTTTGGGTCCTAGTACAGACTTGCAGACAAGTGTGGGGAAAAATTACGACGGGAAATATAACAGACCTAAGCAAAATCTCCTTTAAGTTTTCTGGCCTGCAATGGTGCTATCAGTGAAGAATAACCACCCTTAAATATCTACTGCTGTTCTCTCCCCTACTCACACCAAGCTTAACTCATACTCATTTCTCAACCAAGGAAAAGAGAGGCTACTTGTAAGAGCCCGTAGTGACAGGACAAGGGGGAATGCGCTCCCACTGACAGAGGGCAGGGTTAGATGGGATAGTAAGGCGAAATTCTTCCCTGGGAGGGTAGGGAGGCCCTGGCACAGGTTGCCCAGAGAAGCTGTGGCTGCCCCATCCCTGGAAGTGTCCAAGGCCAGGTTGGATGGGGCTTGGAGCAACCTGGGATAGTGGAAGGTGTCCCTGCCCATGGCAGGGGGGGGAAGGTTCTTCCCAAACCAAACCATTCCAGGATTCTGTGAAAATGTTTGCAGCAAATGATAACCACTGTTGGAGAAGTGTAAAAGCAGTAAAGCTTCCCTCTGAATCACCTGAAAAAGGTGATCAGTTTTCATCTATGATGCCTTTCCCTTCTGGTGTGAGGCATTGCTGAGTTAGAAGGGGAAGGAAAATGGGGGACAACACGGATACAAGCAAACAAGGGGACATTGATCTATGTGCTGCTACCTAGGAGAAATATCTGTGTGCAACACTCAGTTGGCTTGGGCTTAGCACTGAGCACAGATAGTTACTGAGCTCAGCTTGGTTCCAGCTGTGTACACTGGACCTGATCCTCCACTTGGGTAAATTTCCACAGCTCGATTAAGCTGTGAATGATGACAATTTTACCAGCTGGAGACTGGTTACATTTGGGGTTTCCAAAAACACTGCGGTGCCTTTCATCGTGTGACTGCACAAGTGAAACCAGCTTTGAGGTTCACCTTGCCCTGCTCAGGTGAGACACAGGCAAGCAGAAATCTCAGGATTAAACACCAACTGATAGGTTTGGATTTCAACTTTGCCAGTTCCTAGGTCAGGATGGGCTGAACTTCCAAATGTGCCACATACTCAAACTCCCAGTTGACAAGAGGGACTCAAACAGTCCATTATAGCACTGAAAGTCTTGTCTCTGCAAGTGTTAAGCCAGGCATCAAATATGCATAACCAATCTTAAAAAACAAAAGGCAACAAACCCACACAGGCAAAAGTCACTTGCTTTGCCTCACATAGTGAATAAACTGCACAGCATGGAAAAACAGGAGGGAATGTTACAGAGAATGTGAATTTTCTTGAAGCCTTACCTCCTGTTATCTACAGTTTAACTCAGTGTCTCACCATCCTGCTTTTCATGAACAAGGAAAGCGACATCAGATGTGAGATTCAGCTCTGTCCCAGCATCTCTCACCCCATCCAGCCCTTCTGTGCTGCTCCCACGCAGCGAGGCCTCCAGCATTCCACAACACTCACCCACGGGATGGGATGGCAGCGACACTGCCGTGTGTTCTGTGTATCTGGGTGTGTGGGGCACAACCTCAGCTCTGTGTCTGTGTGGGAATGCCCAGTGTAGCTGTGCCAGGCCATCCCCACCCCCTGCACACCTGCAGGTACTCCACACTCAGCCCATAGCTCTGGAACCTCTCTCTCCAGTCCTCTCTGCATAAATCAAGCAGCAGGGAGGCTCAGAAACATGACGAATACCTTGGCTGGAATATCTCCTGCTGTAAAGACACAGGAGGAAGGGGGATACTAAACTAACCTTGCCTTGGATGGAAAAGCAGCTGGAATTTAATGTTCTTGGAAGCCAGCCCTGGCTGTTCAGACGTGGATCTGCCAGGGAAGTCCCCAGCGGAGGCATTGCTCATTCTCCAAAACTAAAACGTCAAGAGAAAGCACTGGAAATCATTAAAGCACTGTGTTCAACATGTCTTGAACAATCTCAGACAGGGGAGGGGGGAAAAAAAAGCCTCTTGACCACTAACAAAACAGAGACAAATTCTCAGTGTTAATACAAAACAGGGCGGGGGGGACCATCAGCAATCTGAAGTGGAATTTTGCTTAATCATGTCAATCTGAAATGACACAACATCAAACCAGCCTTAAAAAAATGACAAGAAGGAAAAGAAAAATAAGAAAAGATATATAAAGAGAACTGTGTTTGCCCTGGGCTTTCAGGGTGCTCACTATTACAGCCCACCCTGTGCAACTGCCCTGCACCAGCTACAACCCCCACACGTGGCAAACTATGCTTGAGCACCAGGAACTCCAAAAGGGAAAGAAATGGTGATCCAAGAGAAGGCAGCAAGGAAAACCCTTCCTAGCAGATCCCACAGAAGCTGTGGCTCGCTGGCACAAACCCCACTTAGAAGTACGTCACTCCTTTTTCCTGGGGTTCAAATTAAAAAGAAAGGAGGTCATTTTGCCATCTGCTGCTGAAGTGCAGCTCTAGAAAAAGCGTGTGTGTTTTTATCTCACACCAGTTTAGACACACACACCAACTGGTTATTATGAAAATACATTCCTGGGTGAGGGGAGATTTTCTTACAGATGTCCTGCTTCTCCAAAAACTTTTCTACAGGTGCCTTCTACATCACTGACACAAAGGGAGAATCAGTGTGGAAATATAGACCACAGGCACCTCCACCTTTCATTAGAAATAAAAAATGACCAAGTCATTCCCACCAAAATAACTAAAAACCCATCGGCCATTTCTGAAAGAACAGAGGGAAATTTGGTAAGTGGCAGGTTAAATTGGATAGGTTTTTCTGTTTGATGGCAGAAAGATCTGTATGTCCTAACAAAACAAGGTTCTGTATTTCATGAATTGGGTAAACTGGTTGCTCAGTGTTGGCTAAACTGGTTGCTTACTGTTGGCTGATCCAAGAGGTGTCAGAAACAATTTCTCTGTTTCTGTGTGATCCAGAAAGCTCTTGGCAATCTCTTTTGGACAAAAGCTGTATCGAGGAAAAAAAAAATCATTGTACTCAAAGTGTCAAACTCTCAGGAATCAATTAAATTCTCCACATTAGCTACACTTGATTTTTTTTTTTTGCCAGTTAAGATCAGTAGCACTTCTTGGAAAACACAGGTAACAACGTTTTCCTGAGTGGTCACACTGAGAAGTGCTGCAGGCTGATGAAGCATTTAAGTCTCATGGCAACAGAAACATAGATTTATCCTATTCCCTGAATGCCTGGAGAGGTTCTGCCTAAAAAGCTGCTACAGAGCAGATGGAAGGGACAGGTTTTGAGGGAGGCTGGAAGATGACAACCCCCAAAAGCAGCCCTGAGGGTATCCTGGCTCAGCTGCTCGACTTCCTTGAGGGCTGGGGAAGGAAACAGGACAAAGAGAAGTCTGAGGTACTAGAGAGGATTTCCCCAATTTGTTTATACACATGTATTAATGGACACATTCCAGCAGAAAAGAGAGATTGCTTTAAAAAAAAAGGTATCAACGAAATGAGGAACAGCCTTTGTGCATTGGGATGAAACACCTCTTCCCAGACTGGGCTTCCAAGCAGAAACAAGCCACATTTATTCCAATATCTAGCACCGTACACCGGGTTTAAATTGAGAGAATTAAAAAAATATTAAGTTTTATCCTCCCACTGGCTGACTGGTATAGCAATTTTCATCTAAAGCAGCAGCAGATCACCAAGACAAACATATTCACAAGGATTTCCTGTCAAAAATCACTCTAATACAAACATATTTTAGTGGCAGAAAAAAGCTCCCTACTGACACCAGTAGAACACTATTTCCATTTAAAATGAAGACCGTGGCAACTTCAGTTTTAATGGAAATTAACGTGTGCTGGCACTGTCAACTGACTGTAGAGCTACTTGAAGGCTTTGTTTTTAATTTGAAAAATGAAACAGGAATGGGACATACTGTCAATACTTTTACAGATCCAATCCCACCTTCTGTGTGTGCTGATGGAACCCTTTCAGTTCTCTATTCACATGACTTCAACTTGGGTTGCTACAAGAAATGTGTTACGACTTCAAATTTTCAGCCTGACCTTTATGGAAAACTAAAAGAATACTCTTCTGTAGCTTGCAATTAATTATATATTATTGACTGTATAAAATACATGTTTGTCTGTTGTCCTGATGAATCTTCTAATATCAACAAAGGAACCAGAGTCCATCTTTGGAGAAGCTGCATTAGTTAAATTTGTATTTTCAGAGTAGCTGAGACCCCTATGATTTAAATTAAGATAAAGAGAGGCTCAGAGGTATATGCAGTCTCACATTCTCTGATGTTCAGAGATCATAACTTGAAAATTCTTATCTTGCAAACTCGAATTTTGATAGAAAGCATAACCAAAGGAAATCCTAGGCTACTCTGTGTAAGTGGCAGATTTCAGGATACAACTGGACTCAAATATTTTGTACTGCTGAAAAACTAGTACTAATATGCTATTTTAAAAAGTACCTTTAGAAGCTCGATTTTCCTTCACCATTTAACAGTCTGAGACTGTTCATAAGAGCCCACAGCCCAGGAGAGACTTCCCATGTCACCAAGTTGTCTCATGGCCCTGCAGACAACTAGAACTAGTAGTGTAATTTCTTTCAGGATCTGATTAAACCCCGCCAAAAAAATTCCCCATTTAGGGATTGGTTCCCACTGTTCCTCTGAGGAGCTGTAACAGGAACTTGCCCTCCTTGGCGGTGTGAAACATTTTATGTACAGCCAGATTATGCACATTTGTTCATGTGACAATATTCTCTTATTTTAGATGTTTCTTTTCCATTTCTTGCATTCCAGGATATGGGTAAAGAGCAGCTTCAAGTTTCACAATGTGGGAATAATACATTTTTGAAATACTAAAGTGAATTAGGAAGTAGATTTAAAACAGTAACATAACCTTAAAATATGAAGTGTTGTGTGCCTAAATAGCTCTTTTTAAAGAGCCATGAGAAATTAAAATTCATCTAGTTACCAACATTCAAAATGGCATTGACTTAATCCAATTTGTTATTTCCTTGCCAGCAGCATATTTTTGCTCTAATCTAACTGCCTATTACATTTTCATTGCATATCCTTGACACTGATGGAACAATACTGGGTTGATATCATCAGAGCACTCAATGCCATTATCTAACTGTAAACGACAGGCAGAATAATATATTAAAGAACTTGTGCTTAACTGTGGGACTGCATGAGAGGAGAACTGGTCTGATGCATCCCACAAGCCTCCTTTGGAAGCTTTTCCTTCATGCACAGCAGGAGGAAAAAAAAATTCACTGTACTGTATCATTTACATTCAGCACTGAAAACGCAGCACTTCAAGGATTAAATGGCAACACAAAGCACTGAATTAGAGAAAATAATAAATGTACAACCCTTGCAGGGTTTGTTATCTGGTTTTACTCTTGAAAAGAACCAGAATACAGGGGTGAATTAAGATAAACCTCTTGTACTTTCCTTTTTATGCTTGGACCTAATAAATAATTATTTCTTTACCTTTTTAATTTGAAGAAACTATTTTACTCATATTTTCCATGTTTATGCAAACAGAATGGCACAAGGACCAAAGGGTTACAACTTCTGAGACTGGCAGAAGACTCAGCAGGATCAGTGGGCTATTCCAGAGTTATCCAAAAGCATCATTAATCTTAATAAACCACTTCTTGGGAGCATTACTGATGTAATTGGAAGCTCTTCAGATCAGTAAGCTTTGTCTACAGACTGTTTTTTTAATTTTTGGTATTATAAGCTTCGAGTGCAAGAGATTGTTCTGTCTGCATGGAGCCCCACAAATTCCCTGGTGTTCCATGTCCACAGACACCCAACAGTCCTGGCAGTACCAGGATTTAAATGATTTAGTTTGCCCTGCATTTTTCTTGGGCTGACTGAGACATAGGGCCAGATCACTGATGGGCTGTACCCCCACACATCATCAGTGTCAAAAGCTGTGAGTTAAATCAGGATAATGGATACACTTTTGCCAGAAATACCAGAGCAGATGTGCTCTGGCAAGTTCTTCCTTGATTATTTTATGCATTTGTTACCCACTGGAAAGGGCACTGGATATAACCTCAGCAGAGCTGGCCTGTTCTCCACACTGGCACAGTTACAGCTTGCTGATATTCCAAACTGGGCAGCCAGGCATCACCACACTCCTGAGGAACAGCTTCCCCATAAATCTTACAGCCATCAAGGTAGTGAATTTGACAGCTCTCCTTTGGACAAATGTGACTGCAAGAACAGCAGCACAATTAATATGATTTAAGCAAGACGTTGTTTAGTAAACATCCATTAGATGCCATAGAATCAAGCATGATGTGTCTATGTATAATGGCTAGAAGATATTCTCAGATAATAAAATGGCCAATATATTTATCCTGAAAGTGTTTCCTTATTCCGCTTAGGTTCTCTGAAGGAACCTCATAAATGGCATAATTAGGGCCTTCCAGCACCTGAAGTGAGCCCACAAGAAAGATGGAGAGGGACTATTTACAAGATCCTGGAGTGAAAATACAAGGGGGAATGGCTTCAAACTGAAAGAGAACAGGATTAGATTAAATATGAGGAAGAAATTCTTCCCTGTGAGGGAGGTGAGGCCCTGGCACAGGTCGCCCAGAGAAGCTGTGGCTGCCCCATCCCTCAAGTGTCCAAGGCCAGGTTGGATGGGGCTTGGAGCAACCTGGGGTAGTGGAAGGTGTCCCTGCCCATGGCAGGGGGCGGAATGAGAGGCTTTAAGATCCCTTCCAACACAAACCATTCTGTGATTCTATGAAATTAAATGCAAAGCTGTTGTGCAAGAACCCTGTGCGTCATCATTAAATTATGTACTTTGACTTCTAAAAGTAGGTAATAATATACAGATCTCTCTGACAAGATTTAAACCCAGATTTAACACAAAGGCTGGGGTATATATTTCATATTGGCTCTGTGTTGGAGTGTTCATACCTTATAGGTTCTGCTCTTTGTCATCTTATGTGCACAGCTTCAACCCCTTTTGGGAAAAAGAAAATATTAGCAGAAACATTTTCACTATCAAGACATCTACATATGGAATGAAATTAATAAAATGAAATTGTAAAGCTTGCAATACATAAGCTTTAAGGAGTCAGAAGTTCCTCACCTGGCTAAAAGTTCACTCTCCTGCTCGCTGTAGGTTTACTCCTTTCTCTGAAGCCTCTGATACAGGTATCAGAGGAATTAGAACAAAAGCAGCACTGGTGTAACATAGATGGAGAAGTGATTTCTGAGGTCAGAGTGGCTCAGGTCTAGTAACTGCTTAGACACAGTATTCTGGGTATGTAGTGCAACTCCCAAGTTCATAAAATCCTTGCCAACACCGAATATCCCCAAATCCAAAAAATATAACAGATCACAATTATCCCATTTCAACTGTCTTGCTTTAAGCAAATCTTAGATACATGTTTATACTCCCTACAGAGCATCCTGCTGTTTCTGCACCAGGAACTCAAGATTTGCATTTGCTTTTCCCAGTTCTGCCATACACCACTACTGAGTTATTCACACCACCACCAGCCTGTCTCTAAGCCTCTGCTCTGGGACTGCCTCTGTATGAGGCAATGGCTCCCTCCTCTCATGAGCTGTTCCTACATTCCAGTCACTGACACATGACAACAGTCCTGCAGAGTCAGGCACTGACCAACACAGGCCACAATCTACCCTTGGCTAAAAGGTGCATCTTCAAGCAGTGAATTAGTTCAATGTTCAGCTGTATGATGTGACCTTAAAACAGTTCAGCTCCTTATCCCTTTTCCATAATGAAAGGGAAACACTTCCCTACCTGAAAAGAAAATGAAGGACAGATTAGCACTTTGCTGCTGGCTGTGTTCATGTACGAGGTCCCTCTTTAGCTTAATAAATGGCTTGGACTCATTTTGTGGTTTGCTACACATTTTTTAACCTGAAAAAATAGGCTTTCATGTTTCCCTTTGCAGATCTCCTTTGAACAGACCCTTTTTAATGTTTCAGAATCAAAACTACATCATCTTATATGCTGGAATTTTTCATCAGGTGCCTGACATGCTCCATCACATTATACAAATCTTATAAAAACCATTTCTTTTACAGAGCAAGATAAATTTACAGACCAAAATAATTTAGTATAGTTTTGCACAGCAGCAAGAGTCTCTTGTACCAGCTCAGGAAGACAAGCTTAAGGTTTTATTTGGGATCTGTATTTTGTCCTTAAGTACCAAACTGAACTAAAAATGGGGTACTGAAAGAGGGAAATGCCAGTGTAAAGGTAAGTATTACCCTCATAAGGATGTATGTTTCAGTAATAATGCTCAATTTAAGTGAAAAACTAATAAAAATATTACTTACACTTTCAAAGCGTGGATTCCATCTTCTGTATTCAGTTTATTTGTTGTTATAAAACCCATGTCTCCCCTCTGTTCTGTCAAGGCCAAAAGGGTATCATCTGCTTACATTTTTGTTACATAATATTCTCGCTTAGAAAAACTGAGCATAATATATACATGCTCATAATATCATTATATATATATATTATGCTTTATTTCCTACACCTGTGGGTTGGTTTCTGTTTCTCCCACAGATGTGAATCCCTCGCCCCCCCTGTGGTTCCTTCACATACAAAAGGAAAAAAACCAAAAGTGAAGTGACAAAACCAAGGCAATTTCAACTCCTTCTTACAATTTCTAAAGGAACACACATTGGATTCAGCATATCCACCTGGTGGAACATGGCAGGAAGTATATCCACAATGCAGATCATTCCAGTTGGGAAGCAAGGACAAGATGTGGTGCCTTTCCCCTACCTGTGTTCTCATTCTGTGGATTGGAGGCAGCATTCTGAGAGACAGGAACATAAGGAAAGAGGCTAAAGGAGTCCTTGATGTGTTCCTTGATTTGGAAAACAATAAAACTAAAAATAGTGCAATGAACTCTCACTTCAGCCACACAAAAAGAGCTTTGAAAAGGAACAAGAAAGGAAAACAGAGATCACCAGCTAATTAATTCTGTGTTTCTTTTCATGCTGTTGAGCACAAAGCATTTCCTCAAACTCAGTAATCTGGAAACAAGAAAAAGGAGGGAGTTACAAAAATCTACTTTATTCCTTCTCTCTTCGTAAATACATTTGAAACAAATTGTTCCACTAAGGAGAAAAGGAGAAGGAGCCCAAAGCTCACACTCTGACAAGCATTTCACAACCTGACCCCACAGCATGGGCTGCCTGAGCCAGTTCAGTAAGGCTTCACAGAGTTACAAAGGCACAGAGAGCAGAGAAGCAACACCCAACAAAGAGCTAAGGAAATACAAGGCTTTACATGCTATTCATTCATTCCTCATTTTTAGTTTATCTTCTGTGTAGTTGCTCCTTAAGAGCCAATCTGCCTGATCACTGCTTTCAGTGAGTTTAAATTTATCACATCTTTAAATATAGAGACAACAGAAAAGAATCTGATAAACTACCATGGAGAGAAAAACCACATCATTTAACAGAACCATCTCTGAGACCAAACATAAGTGAACATGAATGAACTGTATTTCCCTGCTAGTTTTTGGATTTCTTTTGTACCAGCAGACAATGGTATCTTTACATGCTTCATTTCAGAGGGTCATTGAAAAAAAAGCCACTGAAATTCCAGTTGATCTCAGCACCATTCTGAAAGACAGTAAAATTCCATGTTGCAAAACCTGGCTGTGGTCTCAATGCAGTTTTTTAAATGAGAAATTAAAACTTCAGACACAGGCCATCTTTTAAATCATTTATTTCAGTAGGAAAGATTTTTGAAACCTGTTCTTAAATTCATTTAAACTAGCTTATGCAAACACACAATTTTCACACGCACACACAGAATAAAGTATTAAAAAAGGTGAAGGATGGAGGACAAACTGCACGTCCCTCAGGGAGATCATAATGCAATTCCTCTATCCCTAGAATGCCTCACACCAGCAGGGAACATTAAAAATGGCTTGTGTTTACTGCATGACACCTTGATCCCCCTTCCAGTGATGGCTGGTCCTTACAGGATTATTACAAAACCCATCTGTGGTTTCCTGGTGCTTTTCCCACTTCAGTACAGCAGTATTGAATGGAGCCAGAAGTGCCAGCAAGCCAGGCACCCCAGAACCCTTTATTTCAACATTTAATCCATTTATACTGCTTTTCAGCTTTGCAGACTCAGCTGTGACCAGCTTTGGAATGGTAAGAAGTTCCTTCAGGAAACACATGTGAAGGCCAGAACCCACCCAAATTAAGAGAAATAATAGGCTAATCAAACACACCAAGGAAATGGAGCATTTATGGTGCTTTTAGTCACTCAAGAGCAAGACCAGGCTGACAGCCATGCCAAGATCTGCAGGAACTTGCATTTCATTACACTTCAGACACCTTTTTTCCTTAGCAATCTTAACTGTGAGAAAACTTGTCAGCCCACTTCTGCATCAGGCACAGCTAGGCTAAGTAATTTGTATTTTCTCCTTTGACCCAACCCTTTCTATTGTCTGTGAGGATTCTTAGAAAGCATTCATTTTCAATTAAGATTAGTTTTCAAATAATCCTTCCAACATCTGAATTTATAAGAAGACAATAGTAAAACTGCTGTGTTTTTGTAAGGATGTATTCCAGGAAAATAAATATTTAATTGCTTAAGAACAACACATTCTTTCTTTCATTTCCCCTTCCAAAGCTTCCAAAAACAGTCTCTTGCAGTTGTTTCAGCAAAGGACAGTGCACACAGCATAGTCCACACAGCACTGGCACTAGAAATACAAAACTGAGCTTTTGTGATATCAAGACTAAGATTTATCCAAGCCTCCTCTTTCCCAAAACAGTTTTTTGCTGTGGTATTCATTACACGTTAACAAAAAGCTTGTAAGGAGTAAATCTCATAAGAATGCTCTCCAGTGTTTACATCAAAATGGGAGAGAGAAAAGCAAAGCTCCTTTCTAATAATGTGAGCTCTTCAGCTCATGTGGTCTAGACCATGACTTGGACTACTCTTTTCAGTTTTCCCCCCTACTAAATCTACTCAGAGACACACCAAAATGAAAATAAATTAATGTTTAAAAGGTCTCAGCTACTTCTGATAAAAGCTGAACAAGCCCAAGCTCTGCATCTTTCCTAAGAAGAGGCTGTACAAACACAGAAAAAAAGTCATAGTAAAGCAACTTGAGCCACAGCTCTTTCACACTGACCAAAACAACTGCCTGCTGCAGAAATGCAATGGCTGTCAGGAATGTCACCCCTTGGCCCATCGAGGACACAGCCTGCAAGTCTGCCACGGTGGGACCCTCAGCACTGAAATAAAGGAATTGGTCTCAAAGTTAATAATAAGGCACTGACAAAAGTCCTCCTCAATCCCAAGCATTCACCCTCTTGATGCATCACAAATTAGAATGATGGCTTTTAAAAACCAGGGGTAAGTAACCCCTACAAACAAATTCCATGTCCACTCGTACAGATCCTTTTAATGACAACTTTCCCAAGCCAAACCACCTCATGCACAAGACACTTTTAGAGAGAAATGAAAGAAAAAGTGTAGTATTTAAATAATACCAAAACTTTCACAACCTGTCTTTGTAGGGAGGAAAGGCAATTCAGTGATGTGATTTTAGTACCAGTCTGGGGTCTTGAGGCAGCACATAGAGCTGGCCATGGAAAAGAACACAACTACTAATGTGTTAGAACATTAAAAAAAGGGACAAATAAAGACATAAAATGCCACTGACAGAGCCAGAACCAACAATATTCCATGTTTTACCTTATCTTGATTTGGACAAGATTTACCACAGGTCACCAAAACCACAAGATCAACCTGCCTTTTTTCTCAAAAAGGACCTTGACTTCTCATGTGCCTCTGCAGCACAAAACCCTGCAACTGCTTCTGCTGGGAGGGAAAGGATTTGCTGTTAACATGTGTTGTCTGATACTAATAGAGGAGGACTACTGTTGAAAATATACAAATGCAAACAGAGGAGGCTGATGTTGCAAGATCAGATTAGATTAATTGACTTCTAGTGAGGAACAGATAACTAATAAAATCCTGCTGTGGATTTTAGTGTTTTCTTTTGCTCCCAGTATGTTTTCAAATGTGCACACTTCTCTACACATGATTTTAAAGCTGGGTGCTAAAGCTCACTCGTTAAGTATTTATGTGCACTCATTTAGTATTTGTAGTTTTAATGCCTATAAGTTGCACCTAAATACTTAATGAATCATAATAGCTTGAGTAATACTCCTCTGGCATGAAATGTCTGCAAAATGAAATATGTGTCTGGGATGAGCTACGTTTATTCAAACTATCAGAATTTTTAAAAAATACATCTCCTTACTTGCTTTTTAAGAACACTGGGAGAGAACTCAGGTTTGACAAACCTAGCCAAAAGTAGCATGGATTAAATGAGATAAAAGTTAGCAGTAAGTATTCAACCACCAGTGCAATTTCTAATCCACTGCACCAATTCCATAAACCAGACATTCCCTGTTGTTCAATCATAGAGCATACTTTTAGCTCAGCTAAAAATCTGGTTAGCTGATTCACATTTACATGTAAAGTCTTGCTAGAAGATGTACACTGAATAATTTTTGCTCATATGCCACCAAAACAATGAGCTGCAAGGGGCATCTTTCATTTCAAAATCAAAACATTAAGAAATAAAGTGGAAAATATTAGCTGAAGTGTTTCAGCTGTTATTAACAAGATAAAGAACTAGAGCAACACATCAAAAATAAAAATCAAACTGGAACTGCCAACTATCTGAAATAGTCTAGATGACAGTCTTACCTGAATACCATGAGCTTGTTGCTGTCCTTGTTTCCCCAGCACTGGTTTCAGTTATTTAATTTTTTAACTCTTCTCAAAAAAAAAAAAAAAAGAGCATTACTATGTTCCTTACAGTGTATTTGACTTGCCTGAGTCTTTCCAAGGCTTAGCTGAGGCAGCTTTCCCTCAGGGAACAAACCCACCACCTCTTTCTGAGCACCATTTATCTCAAAATATACATGTCAGTGTCTCTGTGCTGCCCTGTAGAGCTACGTGGCTGAACAGGCAATAAACAACTGAACTACTCATTGTAACAAGTGCCAAAAATGCTTTCTGTGTTGTCATTACTCACTCCAGTTATTATGGCTACACATTTTAAGAAACTCCTCCCATGATAGTCCATCTCTCCCATATCTGAGTGTAGAAAACAAGCAAGAGTAGAAGGCCTAAGGACAACAAAAACTGGTAACAGCAACAATTCATTAAAGGATGATTTGTGAACTGTCTTCCCTGCCATCCTCCTACCATAAAACCTAACTCAGAACAGCTGGAAAAATAAAAAAACCCTGACATGTCCTGACCTGGCTCTGTCCTTAGCAAAGCTGTGCTGTCAGGCTGTGGCTCCCCGTTGCATGTTTCCTTTCACTAACAGAAAAACAGATACAGTTATGCTGCAATGAACCCACAATAGCTTATTTAAAAATTCAAAATCCACAGGCTATTATTCACAATGCTTAAAAAAAGGACACACATTATAAAAAAAAAAAAAAAATCACTTAGTCGTTGAGAAGAAACACACATTAAGCCATTTTTAAAACTGAAAAAACCCAAAACTAAAGTTGTGCAAAGTCTACTCAGTAACACTGATCTATGAAGATGTTGTCTTTACTATACACCCAACGTGGGTAAACCTGGGAGATGTGTGAATTGCAGAGGGATTAAGCACAAGCAACCCCTTCCCAATATTCAAGACTTCAGGAGCAGACCAGACTATTCATTCCCCATTAAAAAAACAGCAACAAAAAAAAAAATCTCAAAGGCACCCAAATTCTCATAGTGCTTGTGGTGTAATTCCAACAGAAGCATCTTTCTACTGTTTTTCTTTCCACCAAGAGCCAATTCAGAATAATTCTTGGAAATATAAACCAGCCTATTTCCCTTTACATCATCCAACCAAGTGGCTGGGTTTTGTGTGTTTTGGGTTTTTTTACTGTGAAACTGAATTATCCTTCTTTTTTGCCCGCCAGAAATCAGAAATTAATCATTTCCATTACAAGATTAATTTGACTCTGGGAAAAAAAAACAACCAACAAACCAAAAGTGAATTTATAGGCTTCTACTCAGATGCAATAAACAAACTATACATTTTCCAAATAACAACTACTAGTAGAAACCTTTATTAGATAGTCAGAGAACTCTGAAACAGACTGGTAGGTAGCTTGTTTCTTTTTAAAAAGGAGAATTCATGGTGGAATCTGCAAGCGTTATTTACGGCCACTAAACCACAATGTCAATGGAACAGTTACTACTTTTTCACAGACTTCAAAGTTCTGGTATCAGAGTCATATTTTGGACAATGTTTCCTTGCTTTACAAAGATACTTTTGAAGATTAAAGAAAGACTTAATCATCCAGGAAACTAGGTGATGTCAAGGAAACCCCAATAAAGCAAGAATCAAAGCCTTAAGCATCAAACACACACATAAAGCACAGCTCCCTTTTTACAACCACAATGTTTTTCTCTGGGAGTAATTTCAGTGACCAAGAATGATTCCTGCCAAGGATGGAATTTAATGGCCCACACCTCTTCTCTCCTTAGGTTATCCTACCTTCTAATAAATTAGTTTTTTTGCCTGAAGATCAAAAGAGCTTCTGCACATAAGGTCTGCTTTAGGCCATGTTATCAACACCACACAACGTCAACTATTTCGACCAAGACAGATACTAAAACCAATTATTGCCAAATGAGAACATGAAAGCTTTGAAATTGTGCCTCTATCTTTTTAAAACGTCCATCTTAAGTGATATTATGACACACCACACACTAACAGTGGTCCCTAACTGATCATGAGCACACACCCAGACAAGTCTCAGTGAGCTGTTACCCAGGGGTTGGGGTTTTGTCATTCAACTGTTGGATGTAGGAGAGTCACAGGTGTAGAAACAAATGGGAAGAAAACACTCAGTTCTGACCCAGCAGTGCTTTCAGTTTTGTCTCTCACACACCCCCTGACTGCCCCCAAACACGTGTTTTTAACGTACCAAAAGCAGTTTTTGGCTCAGCCTCTGTGCCACTGTGGGGCATCTGGTTCCCAGGCAGGACCAAGCTCTGCAAACTTAAACTTCACACTTGCAGGTCTGAGAGAAGTAACACTGCTCCAGGCTGAGGGTGCCTGGGACAAGCTCCCATCCAGAACTTCTGCTAGAGTCTAAACATCTCTAGGACATGTAGTACCTCTTTTACCTGGTTCATACATAGCTTTTGATACAACTCTTAAATACCAGTTTACCTGTTAAGAATGCCTAAAAAGGTGAGTTATTTTCAAAATTAGTATAAAGTTAAAAGAAAACTCAAACTAGCTACAATCTATTTAACTCAAACACAGCACCGCCAGAAGTTTCACACACACTATTTGGTGTTTCATGTTGGTTTTCCTTTCACTCTTTAAGGCAGTGGTTTCCACAGGTCAGTTCAGAGAACATAACGAAGCATGGTCCATGGCAATTCATGTTGCAACTCCATTTCTAATCTGGGGGGACTCTACTCCCCAACCAGTAGTGGTTTTGTTCAGGGCTCCAGAGTTCAGAGATTGAGTTGACAGGCTCTGTTCTGGCACAGATACAGCTGGCACATTTTTCATCAGGACCTCGTTCTCAATTATGAGATGGTTCAAATTGTCCTTTTTTTTTTTTTTATTGGGCCTGTTATTCAAAGGTCATCAAGTTGGCAGGAACCTGAAAACAAAAATAGAAATGATAGAGGAATTTCTGTTAAGTAGTAGCTACTTACATTCAACTGTTTCTCCACACTAGACACCTGTTTGAATGCACATTTTTCTGTCTCCAAAAAAAGGGGAGGAGGAATATACCTATCATTCAGCAGCAAAAATATACTTAGACCTGTAGAAAACCCATGCATGACCAAAATACTAAACTGCTGTGGGGTTTATAATTTTATTATATGGCCACAGAACTTATTAATTTGGATGACATCTAAGATTTAAGTTGTCAGCAGAACAACCTTAACATGATAAATCTCAGCATTGAACTACAGAAGCAGAACCCTCTCACTTGAGCCCCAGCTAAAGAATTCTTGGCACACAGATCAGTGATTGATGTAGGCCCTCTAGTATTTTTAAGATTAATTTAAAGAAACGAGGCATCAACACTTGCCTGGGCTTTTCCCATAGGAACCCTGAATTGCCTGCTGCAGCTATCACTCCCTTTCATGAAGATTAAAGCCAGTTTGCAATATATTAGTTTATATTCCCATTTTTTCCCCATCAGGAGTTTGCCTGACAGCAACATCTCTTGTTTACTCAGGTTATTAAAGAGCCACCACATTCCTTATGACAGTCAATAAATACCCAGTTTGGTCAGATTTGAAACAAGCATTTCTTGCTTTGCATCTGATCCTGATGGTTTCCTTCCAACTCAGCATATTCTATGATTTATCATTTACCTGTAAGGCAAAAATGCTCAACTGGGCTGAAGTTTCACCATTAAAACAAAAAACAGTATCTATTAAAACAGTTCTCAGTATTATTCAGCTGGGTAGGTGTTTATACTCTATTGAGAACACATTTAAACATCCAACTTTTCCATGGCAGTCATGCTGTTAACAGTATTAAATAGTATTGTGAAACCTGACTGAAGAAAAGCTGTTTTCAGAGGGCAGTTTTCAGGCTTGCCTGGAAGTCACCACTTGCTTGCAAACTCTTTGCCACTATTCCCACATTATCCAGCCACTGTCTCAAGCATCTTCATGGAGCTTCTGCAACCCTCCCTACTCCTTAGATCTCTCTTGGAAGCAGAACTGAACAAGAAGCTCAGATGGATCTAGAAAGGTCTTTTTGTTTGCCCTTTAAATTCTGTAGTGTTTCTGCTCTGGGACTCCATAAACAAACATGCAAAGGAAAAGAGAGAATTCAGGGAGACAAAGTAACTTAAAAAGGATTTTGCAAATAAAAAAGGTCAGTAAGAATTTATAAGGGAAGAGCATTTAATGGGAGTTGGAGAGTTATCTTCCTTTTTGATTCATGGAAAATGCTGCTTTTGCTTTCAAAGACTGCAAAATATACCAAATTACTTTTTATGCATTTTAGGAACACATAACAAACAACAGAAAATAGGCAACTCCACGATCTGAGTTACCTGGAATTGGTATTGAATGCTACAGTTTACAGCTTTTATGTAAGTGTACAAATAGCCTGTTTGAAATGGGCAATACAAAAATACTGCCACTTGGACAGGTATTTTAGAGCCATTTCCCCAATTGCTTTAAATTAGCCTCAAGATGGCCTCCAATCTTTCTTCATTACCACAGAGTTTGCAAAGGGACAAACAGAGGGAAATCCATCAGCATGTGAAATGGATGTAGAGGCTGCTCAGGGTACATTGCTCTTCACACAAAGCCCTCAGTGACAGCTCGAGGATCCACCAGTTCTGAGCTCTTAAAAGCTCATTCCTTTCCAGTGTCTTGCTCTCACCTGTTGTCTGTTGCTTTGGCAGGCAGCACTCAGGTGTTTAAACCAGAGCATTGCATTCATTCTGTTTCCAGCTTGAAATTTATACGAATTTCCTAAGTGGGAAAGAGAAAAAAATAATTATGAAGAAACACTAACAATGCTATGCATTTAAAACCTACCCATATTCAAATACCTCTAAATGAGAAGATTATGAAAAGATTTAATAACAGAAGGTTCATGTAACTTTACACTTTGTCTGGGATAGGTGCAGTTATTTGACCTAGTGAAGAGAAGTTTCAGCTTGCCTGTCTTCCTTTCCAACAATTCTAGATTTCAACTAATGCCAGTGTAAACCAGGAAGGAACAAAACGTTCCTCAAAACCATACAAAAATGTTGTTGTTCATTGCCATCATTACCATTTGTTTATAATATTGTAATTTTTTAATGAAGTGCAAGATACCACTGAAGTGCTACTTTGGAAAGCTACGTTTAAAAATTCCTAAACATATTGATCCAGTTCAGACTCGTGTTTTCAGTGCCTGGTGTTACATAGTATTTGCTTGGGTTCAGAAAGGCTGAGTGTTACAAAAGCATTTCAGGTTGCTGTTGCAGAGTTAAAGTTGACAAGCACTGAGAATTCACACCTCATATCAGTGGTGCTAAAATGGATGTTTGGAAATAAAACGTACTAAGACTTGTAATTTTAAGCTCCTTTGTCAGAATTTCTAATAATGCTCTTTCTGCACAGTTTGAAGTGTTATGGAAAAGTAAGATTTTCTTCAGGGCTTAAGCTGAAACCAGGGCACTATGTTGGAGCAATGAAAATCCACAGGATTCTCCAAAACACAGCCACGATCTCTTAGGGATTTTTCCTGGTAAGAGCACTACATTTGAGCAGATGGTTTGGGTTTTGGATTTCATTTAGTGAGGAGAAGGGACTGGTCAAGCACCTAGTGTTAGCTGAACCTTTTTTTTTAATGTTACTTACATTTTCACACATGTGAAAATGCTTCCAAGTGTTCTAAATATACTCTGAAAGAATGCAGATGAACACTTCCAATAAAAATCACAACTGGAGTTGTTAAGACTTTGGAAAGTTTTTAGAATTTAATGAAGACTCCAAGGATTCTCCATCAATTACCGTTTCCACGGCATTCTAAAGGCAAAGATGACACGTTGGAGAGCAGCTGAAATTGGAAGGATGTTACAGGATGTTACCCTTCACTCTCTCATTTATTTACTTACTAATGACCTCAGCAAAGCAGATGTTTATTCTGGGAAGCACTGCACTCTTACCCTTCTCAGAATCAGTCAATAAGAAGAGATCTGGATGCTCAGGGTCATCTGCCATCATCACCATCCAGCCCACCACTGACACGCTCTTGCTCGGTGTGGATTTGAACTGGAAATACAGAGAGTAACAGTCAATCCAATTCAGAGTAAAACTGAATTAAAACATGAGGCTTCAGCCAGTTCCTCTTGGTGACACTGTTAATGACTGAGTAACCTCCAACTAAGCATAGCACTTCATAAAATTAAGAAAATTAACAACATTTATATGAAGTTCGTGGAAACGGAACTTACCAAAATGAATTATATTCAAAGGAAATTAAAAGGAATTATCATGATCTGCAAAAACTTGTCAGACATCTAAACTGCACTGCATGAATACAACAGTATTTCTCACCACATTATTGCACATTTGAATGTACAATATAGTTAAAAAAGTAATTGTATTAATAAATGCAAAACTAATCCCTCTGCTGTTAACAAACAGAAGAATTCAACTTGTCTGTGTTGTAATTATTCCAAGTTAACATGCACTAATTATTATAATAACCTGTAATTACACACAACATGAGTCCCGGGGACAAGATAACACAACTGTGGAATTAATTATTATGACCTGATGAAGGAAGTGGATCAAATGAGGACGTAGATTCAATAGACAAATGCCTGGAGCATCATGTGCTCATCAACAAGGTGTTCAAACTGATGGGGTTTTCCTGTTCCAGGTGTTACTCACGCACTGACAGGTAACTCAGGCCCACGCACAATACCATTCACCTGGTATCAGTATTATTTTCTACTTCTCAGGCTTCTCCTCTCAGTTCCAGGCTCTGCTCACTCATGAAATCCAACTTATTTCCAAACCACAAGCTTCCTTCTTCTTGGTTTCCTTGTTTGTCTCTTAAGAGACCCTCTCCTTACTTGCTCAGGCAGTCCCATCCACTCCCCAATCCCTAATCCATTCTTTCATGTCTTTAGCTGCCAGATCTCTTCCTCCCACATTCATGGGGTCTGACAGAGACTTTTTCCCTCAGTTCCAGCACTCTCATCCTCTGCAGTGCTGTGCCTCACTTCTCTGCCCAGAAGGTCCAGCTCTGTTATGAACTCATCCTTATCAGATGTGTCTTCCTCCAGCCTTGTGGATTCCCATTCCAATCTCTTCATTAGCACAGCAATTTTGATCTCTCTTTAATTACATTATTACAAATGATAAAACATCCTTGAGATTGTTTTAAGTCATTAATCTATAGTTCTACAATAGTTTTAATCCACATACATAGCAGATGTACAACATCAAGCACCAAGCTACTTTTGTTGCATTTCAGAAATACTGCTTTAGCATTACAAATCTAGAACTCTGGTTCAAGAAGGATTACTGCTAGAAAGTTTGGGGGTTTCAGGAGCAAAGTAAGAGTTTATAATAATGTTCTCTGCATGGGAATGCAATTACTTTATAAATAAAATTCCACTGCAAGTCTAATATCAGTTATTCTAATCTATGCCACAGATCAAGTGAAGACCTGGAATGTCATAGAATCATCAGAGAATCCCAGAACAGTTTGGTTTGGAAGGGACCTTAAAGATCATCCAGTTCCACTCCCTGCCATGGGCAGGGACACCTTCCACTATCCCAAGTTGCTCCAAGCTCTGTCCAGCCTGGCCTTGGACACTTCCAGGGATGGGGCCAGCCGCAGCTTCTCTGGGCAACCTGTGCCAGGGCCTCCCCACCCTCACAGGGAAGACTTTCTTCCTAATATTCAATCTAAACTTATTTTCTGTCAGTTTAAAGCCACTATCCAGGTAAGTTCATCTGTCTGGGACTTGTGCAACCAGCTACATTTTAAACCTTAGCTTAAAATCCATTAGAGCTTAAAATAAACAAACATCAGACAACTATGTGAAACCAAAAGCATTTTAACCAAGTTCAAAAGAGTTTAAGAGTCCAGTCTCTCTCTAGATATATATTAAAGTTACGTAACCCACTGTCTTTGGGGGGTGGACAGATGTGGTAAAGCCTCAGAAGAGAAGGAAGTAAATTATAAAGCTCTATCAGACAACATTTCATTACAGTGAGGGCTGGATAGCATAACTCCTTTCCATAGAGAAACTACAGTTTCTTTGAAGAGTCAGTAAGTAAAGTCAGTCTGTAATAACAAAACATTAGGGTATTTTATCTGAAAGAGGGATTAAGGACAAGGAAATGGAATAAAACAAGGATGTAACTCCTGACTCCCTAAAAAAGTATATATTCAGGACTTGCTATGGGTCCACTGACAACATGGCCTCAGAAAATAAAATTATACAATTTATACTTAAAAGGGACCTGCAAATTGCAAACTTCCAAGTATTAACACATCCTTTTCAGTGATGGAAATCTGAGTCACAAAGCAGTTTTAATATGTTGCAGATCAACACTGTACCTCTTTGAATGGCACACATTTCTAGAGTTTCAAGAAAATAGCACCTTGGGGCTTTCCTATCTTGGTTATACATCCAACAGGTATCCAGTATGTGACACTGCCATGCAACTCAAACTGCTGGAGCTCCTTGTTTCATTTTGTTCAAAACAATTAGTCAATCCTGGTACTTCTCCAAAAAGTAAAAAGCTCCACACAAGGAAAGCATTTCCTACCAGCACCAATCCGTCATCGCTTCAGACACGTCACTTTCCTTCCCTGAGCACGGCTGGATTTGTATTCCATGTTTACACAGTCCCCCAGGGCACCTCATTCTCTGCTGATGCACAGAGCCTTGCTAACAGCAAGTCTGCTTTGTTAACATGAAGGGAATGAAAGCTTCATTCTAATTTAATGTTCCTGGTTCCTATTTGCTTTTTGTAATACAGGCCACTGGAATGACTCTTATTATACACATGGAAAACTGCACAGCTCTGGCACAAGGCTTCACATAACTGATTCTTGTTGCTGTTGTTCTGAGCTCAAAGGCAAGTGTCCATAAATCTTTGAGTCGAAGACTCTGAATTAATCTGTGAACAGACTTTTCATTCCAACCTTTTAGCACCTACAAATCTCCTCCTCCACATCATCTGTTGAGATTTTACAGCTTTCCATTATTCAAATTATTTTCTCAGCGGTTCAACATCGTCCTTAGAATGACAGCATTCTTCATCAGGGTATTTCAGTGAAAGTGCCTGAGCCACAACTACCAATTGTTCTCGACTGCTAATAAATAGATCTAATTCTAATTCTAACATGCAGTGGAAGTCTTGGAACAAACAAGAGCTCGTGCTCAAGCATGAGGCTCAAAAAGTCTGTTTCCTTTCCAAGTACCTACAAACATGGAAAAATGGCTCATGCAAGCTATGTCATCACAGAAACTGGCAAGATTCTCCAGTGCAGTCATTATAAACAGTTATTTTACAGGTGTATGCACATTTTTCAGGGTTAATGCATATTTTCAGACTAAGGGCAAGTGGCTGCTCTCACTCTTGAATTTTCTAAAGGTGTGCAAGTGCTACAGTTCAGAGGCTTTTTTGTGGGTATCACTTCAGGACATGAGGTAAAAAGCACTGTACACACATTCCTCTCAGACTGTGCTGTACCACATGTCTGTGCTCATTATAAACACATTCATTATAGATAATTCTCCATTACTGCAGTAATAACTGAAAGCCATTCACTCTTTAAAATCAAGGCTAATTATATGTACTACACTTTCTTAGGGGATGCAGCACAACAAAGTTTGTCACATGCAGGTTTTACAGCATCTTCCTCCTCTCAGCCACATTCACATCTAGAATACACACAGAACTGGATGCACTCCTACATACTCCAGGTATGAGAAGAAGAGCTGGCTTGCCCGTGTCTAAAAGGGAGGGGATTTCTTGCCCTTTTTGCTGAATTACACTGGGATTTTTATGAGGTAATTTTCCAAAGAGGTTGGCTATTATAAGCCTGGAAGAGCTTTGGCTGTTGGCACTTTTCAAGTCCTCAGCCTGAGCTGCCTGGAGCAATTGCAGCAGCAGAATGGTCAAAAGCATGCCTGTAATCAAGACACGTTCACCACGAGAGCTCCAGCCAGGAAACTTTATATAGCAGACTGACTCTTTTGTTGCCAGCATTCCCTTCCATGTCACACAGGCCTTGAGAAAGGAAGCAGAAAAGACAGATGTTTAAAGGGCTCCAGAAGATGCTTGGAATATTTTGTGGAGGTAAATCACCAATGCATCAATCTTTGAAAAAGAAACCTGATTCAAAGTAGACACCATCTCCCTTTCTATTTGGACAGTAAAAAACCCCCTACAAACCCTAGATCTAGCATTGAATCTCTATTTTGCAGAGCAAACCTCTTAGGAATATCACTGGATAGTATTTGGAGGATGTACTCATGCTCCAGCTATCTATGGACAACTCACCATCTGCACTTCATTCTCTCCTGATTAACTTTTTTTCTGAAGATGCAAACTGATGTGAACTGAAATGAGACACTCGACAAGTCACCTCCACAGACTCCAGAACAAAAACTGAGGTTTGCACAATAACCCTGCAGTGAAACAGATGGAAATCTATGTCCATGGACAGCCAGGCTCAAAGTACAACACGAGCAGAGCAGCTGAACAAGTTATGACCACCTATTCTTAGGCTGTTTAATAAACTGGAGCCTTCCCCCTAATCTCTGACCTCAGGCTCCCAACAGGAGTTACCAGTTTATTTTCCACCTTAATTTCAGCATAAAGATCCTACTCTGTGCTATAACAACCTCTCAAGCAGAGGTTCACTGTGAGCATTCACTGGGAACTATTTGTCTAAATAAAAGACAACCCAAACTAGCCAGTAGTTATTACAATATTTTCATCTTGACTGCACCTGGGAAACCAAATCAGAGACTGAGGCTTCACAACAGAACAAAGTATGTCCACTGCCCCAAAAAGCTCAAAGGAAGACATGAGCTGTGTACAGCCAAATCCAAGGTTGTGCTGGATAGTTCAATCCAACTGCACAGAGCCAACTATTAAAACAAATTAATCTGCTCCAGCAGTCATTGCTTTTAACTACCACTCCTGCTCCTCCCTTTCCTGGGAATTGCCTTGCTCAAACTGCACTCAGTATTTGCCAGCCACGAGGCTGGCAGGCTCCTGGAGGGAAATCCTGCCAGCATCCTGGACTCAAATGCCTCCTCACCTCCATCTGCAAACTCCCTTACTGGTCAGCTGGAACATCCCTGGACAAGGAAACAGGAGAACATGGGGATGGGACACAGACTTTGCCTTTGTAGGCACCAGCCTCTGTTCACCAGCAGTTCAGTTGTTGTAGGTATCACATCAGTGACTTGGGGAATATGAAAAATCAGTTCAATAGGTTCAGAAAATAATTCCTGAAGAGCACTCTAAAAGGACATCACTGCATTTCAAGGCAAAGTAGAGGCTTTTGCAGTAACAGAGACTCAAGAGGATCAGTACCAGACTTTTTACCTTTTTCCTTCATAAAGGGCAAAACCATTTAAATGATTAAAATTGTTATTCTGAAGGAAATGTGTAAGCAAATGGACCACAATGATAATTCAATATACTTAATTGCTCAACAATATAATTAGCCACTATGCAATTATTCCAAGTTCTGTGTTTTAAAATGTTAATACAGAGGAATAATAAGCTGAATGAATGAATAAAAAAGCTTCTGAATGAATAGGTACAAGTCTGGTAAAGCCCTCACATAATTTTGTGATGGACAGTGGACAAGAGAAACTCTCAAATGCACATTCTATTCTTAAAAGAAAATCAAATGCTATTTTGGTACAAAGCCTAAAGGAATCATGGCAGTAACAGGGAGACAAAGTCTGACGTTACCAAAAATTTCTTTTCCATTTCTCAGTGTTTCCAGAAAAAAATAAGCAACTGTGAGTGACATAATGCCAGCACAAGCTCTCTCTTGGTGCTTTTTCTTTAATACTTGGCATTTCTGCTTACAAGTCTGCTCTTCCCAGTTACCTTTCCTTTTAATGGGACTGTATCCTTCCACAAAGTTTTCACTGGAACCAGAAACAAACACATCCAACCACACACACTTCTCCCAGGACACCCAGGAGACAGGATGCCTGGCTAGTGGACCTGTAGCCTGGACTAGTATTGTCTAAACTGGCAAGATAAGTTAAGGAGGATCTAGTTTTGATCTCACCTAAGCAAAGCTAGTGGGGGTGCATAGCAAAGAAATCATGCAAATATTTCTGCAAGTAATTGGCTGTTATTAAACTACTTTGAGTATTAGAATATTGTTTCCTAATGAACTTCCAATAAAAGTGGAAAATAATACATTTTTTTTTGTAGATTAAGACAACATTACACAGTAACTTCAAATATCCAGGAGCCTACTAACTAGAAATCTTAAGCTTCAAATCTCTACCCTCTGAACATAAAAATGGTGGGATATGAAAACAGTATTTTGTACCAAAAAGAAATAAAGTCCCTTTCACAAGGATTCCATAAGCTTTATGCAAAGCAAATGTTTTTCAGTGACAGTTGTCATAAATTAACCTGAAACACTGGCCAAGGCAACTGTAAGTAATGATTCTGAGAAGGGAATGAACTCAGAAAAAGATCCAAGTAACTCAATTTTTACCCAGTTTCTTAACTGAATCATTATAATTAACCAGGAACATTAAACAGGAACCATGCACATCATAACATCTCTCCTTCCCCACATAAGCCAAGTATTTTTAGCTTCTTTCAAATAAAGTTGCAGCAAATAAAAGGAATGCCAGCATCATATGATAGATATAGCAGCTCTCTGCTGAACAGATGAAGTGTTTTGTACTCTGTTGCAGTTAATGAAATACAGGATTACACAGAAAAAGAGAACAGTCTCATTTTACCACGTACATGAAATTAGTACATGTTTAATGTTGGATGCTGTGACTTCTCAGTCTTTTCTCATCGGTGCTTGTTGGGATTTCAAGTTGCTGCAAGACTCAGATCATCAAAAGATGGGGTTTCTACCTTAGAAAAGGGACAGACCCACCAATACAGTCCCCTTCCTTACAGACCAACAAACTCAGAGAGGCACATGGCAGATGCAAAGCAGATGTTCTTGGTGTAGCATATAAATGTAAATGATATTTCCCTGGGGTACCTCCATATGAGGTGAGTGACTGACTGGGAGACAGGACAGTGCTGACTGGAAGTCAGTCAAGGCCTGAACTACTCTCAGTGTTTACAGCAGGAAATCCCATTTGATTTTTGGCAGATGACACTGGAATACTCCTGGTTTACATACATGTTTTCTCTCTGTGGCCTTCAGGGATTTTGCAGCGTAGTAGAAGAGTTGGGTTCCACACAGTGCTACCCAGTATTTCGTCCAAGATGCTACCTGGGGAGAAAAGAGAAAAAACCAAAGTGCAATGGCTAAGTGAAGTGTTTCATAACACTGAGCTGGGAAACAGGAGGCATCACATCACCCTGCAAGAACATGACAGCACTGACTGCCCAGCCAAGCCATCAGCCACGTCTCCAAAGCTGCTGTTTGTTATTCGTGCAGGCCTATGAATGCATGAAGAATCCAGAAAGCAGAAAGAACATGTGCCTTTCCTCACTAAGCTGAGAAAAATGTTCTGCATCTCACACTCTACTTCCTGCAACCCCTACTGAACACTTCATTGGGTCAGAGTACACCTGTCCCTTTTCTTGTCCATTTTAGGTACTGGATAAGGTATCCTCATGAATATTTAGTTATGATTTACAATTCATAAGCATTTGCAGAGCAAATGTTAAGGGTTATTATCTAGTGATAAACTGTTAAGATTTACCTACTGTTAAAGGAAGACAACATGACCCTCTCTTTTAAAGTCATCAGTAACTGTAGAAAACTTTTTGTAGTGTTCCCTTCTCTCCTACTCCCTAGATTATGGGTACAGCTTTCTGAACTGAAGAAATGCACCAAAAAGAAGAATGAAGACTCTAGCAGTGACCCTAACTCTTAATCAGCAAGGCAGAGATCTCAGACACTTGAATTAGTTGCCCAATGACCACTTCAGTATATTTATAACTGGGCAAAGGAAGAAGGTGAGAAAATTAATTAAAGAAAATATCTTACTGTAGGTTTTTTGCCTTCTTTCAACAAAGTCTTCCTCCTGAGAACACCTTGAATAGTAACTGCTCCTGGATACAAATGAACAGCCAAATCTTCAGATTCTAGGGAGCTGAAAGGAGCATGTGAAGACTTGTGTGAAAAAAAAATACTTTTCCTAAAGTAGTTTTCCAACCATTACCAAAAACTAATGCAAATACCTTGATTGCAATTTATAAATGTCAACTTTTTACTTATTTGACTTCATGGTGGAAAAAGACTTTGAGTGTTGTGGATTTCACACTCGCAAGCAAAAGTGATCAGAAAAATCAATTAGCCAAGCAGGTAATCCTTAATTAAAAAATCAAAACTCAAAACACAACTGAAAGACAAGAACAATTAATTTTAAAAAGCAAACTTTTGAAGTGCATTTGTACAGTTGCTGTATGTGTTAAATCTCTTCTTCAGCCCTCGCAAGAAAGATTTGAGTATTTTTTGGTTAGAAACACTGGAATCATTAGCACATCAAAACCAAAGCACAGCTCAAACATGCACAATCTTTAAAATATCTGAAAGCAAGAAGAGTGGGCAGGAGTAGGAATAAAGAGTAGAAACCCAAACCACAGCTTTAAAGGTGTTTTAATGCACCTGGTGCTCCACTAATTGTCTGCTCTATGTAGGATGTAAGAGCAATGGGCTGAAACAAATGCCAGATACAGCACTGTGAAAAGAAAACTGAGCTTGATTAAAATCACAAAGCTGAATGGCTTAAAAACCATTTTCAATCAGAGAAAAGTTACACCAGGAATCATTTCATTATATGTCAGTCAGAGTATGTGACTAAAGTGCTGAACCCAGCAGCTTTCCAGAAAAGCCAAGAAATTGAACAGCACCTGAAAAATCATTTTGAAGTCAGGATCTGCTGTTTCATCCACCCTGACAGCCATGATTGTTCAAAGTAAACTAGAAATCTAGCAAACCTTTTCATTGCAGCACCTACTGAGGATGATGATATGGAGACAATTTTGGACACTGACAGATGTGAACATGAGTTTAACATCACAAAAGGTTCACAGTTAATGGCCATCTCTTTCCCAACTACAGTGCCACAGAGCTGGAGAGAGAATTTGGACTTTAATTAATCAGAATAATCAGTTGTGTTACTCTGTCAGCTTGCCAATAATATTATATATAATAAATTTGGGGCAGTTTGAATGTGTTACTCATTTTAGGCATATCTCTGATTTCAGGGGAGAGCAGCAAAGAAATTCAATGCAGAACTGCCAGCAAACAAAACATGTGGAATGGCATCCATTAGCACCAGAAGCAGCTTTGTTGTCCCCATGAGAACTCCCAGCACTGCTCCACAGTGGCAGGCAGTGCAAAAGCTACCCTGGCAAAACATCTTTAAGCCTTGATAGAAAGACCCAATCGTTCAGAATTTGGATTTGCAGACCAGAGTGAACAAA
Source organism: Calyptomena viridis (assembly GCA_013390005.1). Lineage (NCBI taxonomy): Eukaryota > Metazoa > Chordata > Aves > Passeriformes > Eurylaimidae > Calyptomena > Calyptomena viridis. The sequence continues at coordinate 361,167 of WEIV01024485.1, forward strand.
AGTCCTTATGGTGATACAGATTTAGTCACAGAAGAGAAAAAGTTTTAAGTCTGAAGAAAAAGGGCTCTACCTTTATTTTGACACGCAAGTTAGAAAGGTAACATCCAAAAACACCCACTTCATTATGAAACCAAAGGGAACCACCAACACCAGAGGGAAGGTGAGACACCTCTGTGTGCAGTGGATTGTACCTGCTGGCCTTCATGTGGCCTCGATGGCCATTTCGTGACACTCTTGTCCCCGGACCGAGAGAATGGTACAACCTGTGCCTGTTGGATTCCATTATAAATTGTATGTGTTACATATACTTTTATTCACACAAACAGCACGACTGCTAAAACAGCACAGAACTCTTGTGGTGTGCATAGCACAAAGCCACTTCTTCCACACAAGAAACAGAGGAGAATTTCAGAATGGGAGACCTAAACAAGTGGCACTGCCATGTTTCAATCTGTACTCAGAAGAGCAGACAGCAGGCAAAACAGGCTTAAAGAAGGGATACAGGAAAGGTCAGCAGCATTTTACAAGAAGAATGAAAGCTTTTTGTCATTTTAGGTTTTTTTAACCAGCCCAAACTATTGCCTTTGCTGCAAGAAGAATTACCAAAAAGATATTAATGAATTACCATCTACTAATTTGTCCCAGAATTTGCCATCATTTGTTTCTCAACATTAACAGATATCTGAATTTATGAATTATTTTTTAAAATCAACTCAAGATATAGGCAAATAAAACAATAATTAAGGAGAGAAAACCATAACATGAGCTGTGTATTTGTGTGGACATATATTTTGCATGCAAATTAAGTCTGTTTTCTTCTTACCTTTAAGCTTGTTTTTTTGCATTACAAGGAGACTATCAGTCCTGGATTCCTGCTATTTCAGGGCAATCTATTCAGATACACTCAGGATGACAACCAATGAGACTGAAGTGTCACTTAGTACACTGCCCTTTATAGGATGTAACTGTCAGGACTTGGAATTTAGTCCTTCCAGTAATTTTGATTACCCTGAAGGGACACTCCAATGCTGAAAGCTCTTTCTCAAGTTTCAAACTAAGTTTCTGTTGCACTTAAAAGCAAGCAGTGACTAGTTCTCACCCCTTCTGCAGTCCCCAGTTACAAAAAGGAGGGCCAGGAAATCCAACAATATTTGTTACAATTCCTTCTGTTATTTGGAGAATCTGTGTGTGGAGGATCTTGTTCCTTCCCCTTAAGCATATGATGCAGATTTGAGCCTTAGAGCACAAAGACTGTCACTAAATCACTGGGAAATCTTGAATCCTCACCTGGACTGCACTGAAGGCAGTCACTAATAACCCTGGATGTATCCAAATTTTGCCAGAATTGTTAATTCCAAACAACTAATGCCTCTTCCTCACAAAAAGACTTTTATAAAGAATGGAAACCCACTGTACAGACCAAAACTAGAGACACCCCCTCTCTAGTTATCTTAAATTTCAACCCTTGCATGTCAGTGTAATAAATTCCAAAACGTGCTTCAGCATCATATAAACCAAGGAACAGCCTCAAGGTTGCTGGATATCTCTAGGAATTTCACACATGGTGTTTGGAATGTCTGTAAGGAACGCTATTCCTCTCTCTGGAATCAGGCAAGAGAACTCACCCAGAAACACTTGCAGCTTCAAACAAGGTTCTCAAAGAGCTCTCTCAGGAGAGAATAAAGTAGGGGGGCAAGTGGAATTTGGAGGAGGAATCTTCTGACTGTTTGACATGGAGCAAAATCTTTGACTGAGGGAGTCTGGGCCTGTCCTTTTTCATTAGGACAGGAATGAAAAACCTCTGCTTTGTCCCAAAAGCCCACCCAATTCTGAAGGGCATTATCATGAGTTTAAACCTGAGGCTTACTAAAATTTTTAAGTTTCTTATGCTAAAAGCACCATTTTGTCTAAGCCTTTTCCATATAACTTTTTATCTTTGAGAAATGACTTGAGTAACTCTGTAAGGCAGCAGGGAAGGAAAAGAAAGAAAACCTATTGAATGTTGTATGTGCTCTGTGATGCAGCCTGCAAGTCTGAGAGTTCCCTTCTGACCCCATTTTCTTTCTGTGCCCATGTGGAATGTTCCCATTAATTACCTAATGGAATCATGTATGTATCCATATTTATGGCATGAAACAATCCAAGAGTTCACCTTTGGCACAGAGAGATTTTTCAAAGACTTCTTCCAAAATTAACACAGAACTTTAACTGCTTCAGTGAGTTCAAGCAGAACATAAGCTTTGTAGTAACAGTTCCTGACTGAAGAGAAAGGTCTTTGACAAAAATTTCTACACAAATTGTCAAAGCATGACAGGAAAAGCCATCCATGGCAACTCTGAAGCCAATGGATTATCTGAAATTGTGTTATAGCAGCACGTAACAGACTGTGCTGTGCATCTTACTCAGCTGTGGGAAGGTGAAGTTTCCACCTTTTTCTGTATTAAACTACAGCTGTTGGTCTTTTCCCACACTCTCAAATACTCCATGGGAAAGGACTGAAGTGGTCAGTGTCCCCTGAACCTTTGCAGGTATTGGACAAGGAACAGCACTTTAGTTCTGACCACCAAGTCAGACCTTAGCAAGGGGCATTTTTGTGTTTTCCCATGTAACACAAGGGCAAGGAACAATGAAGGGAAAGGCAGACAACAGAGACAAAAGGTGACAATGTCAATGACAGGAGAGCAAAAGGGCCATGAATGGATGAAGTATCTCAGGGAAAGTGGAACTGAAAAACAGATGGGTCACATGAACAGCACACAGGATACCCACACATACAAAAATCAGAAAAATCATTTGGGGTCTAATGTTTTTCTGACTGAGCTACTTAAAGAATGTGTGCAATGAGTAAGCACCACCTGGATAAAAGGCCTATTCTATCAGCTACTAGGGAGCAGAAGGTACTTCTCTGCTGCTTTAACAGATCCAGTGAACTCACCACAGGTTTTTAATGTTCTTATGTACAGAAGATCTGTAGGCCATGAAAGAAAAGCATCATTTTCAGGTTTTTCTTACCTTTCAAATGCAGGCCAGGAAGTCTCTTCACTGAGTTCAGAACCATCACTGCTACCTAACAGAAAAAGGCAAGAATGAATGATACTTTTTTCATCATCTACAAGCCATCTCTTACAATTATGTCTGTTTCTCCACAGAATATTTAAGATGAAATGTGCAAAAATATTTTAGTAATATACTACAATGAAAATACTTTGTGATTTGCTTTGGGAATTTGGCATAAAGTGACGTAGAGATTTGAAGGGACAAGGTCTAGGTGCACATTAGGAAGTTGAAGAGAAGGAGCACTAATAAATGGGAAAGACATTTACAAAAATTAAAGAACACTGTAAATGCAGATTTGTCTGATTAACACAACAAGCACTTAAAAATAAAGGTCACTTATTGAAATAATTCCATGTGAAGTCATACATGGTCATGACAGAGGTGCAAATTCGTTGCTAAATCTCCAATATATGATTTGAGAAGCCTTAAACATCTTTTTAAAGCTATCTCCCTCTTAATCCATCAGATCACAACAGCATTATTTACTTTTGTGCTTTGTAAACTAATCCAATGTTACCACAAGTATTTTATTTTAAACACTGAAAGTAGTGGAAAATCACAAAATCCAAATATCTGATGCATCCACTCATGGCAGGCATGTAAACAACACAGGAACTTTACAATTACAGTAAATCCCATCCATCTGAAAATGAGTATTTAAATACAGACACAAGGTGGGTGTAACTTGTAATATTGTTAAAAATCAGCAAATATACCTCAGTACAGAAATGCTGTTAACAGAACTCAGTAGCTTCAGTTACTAACTGTACTACACACGATGTTCAAGGGAGGAATTTATTCACAATTACTTTCAGACAAATCAGAAAACAAACAAACAAACTGAATCATTGCACCTTCCTAATGGGTTCCCTCAGAGAAAGAGCAGCTGAAAATGGGAACAAGTTCCCTGCAATTTTATGCAGAAAATCAGCAGGGAAAAGTGGTGCCCTGAAGAATAAAGAGAATGTGTACAAAGTAAGTTTGGATATTCACTAAGTAAACACAGAGCAAAGATGGAGGCAATAAAGATTCACACACAGCAGGGGTAAATCCAGCCAAGAGCCATGAAAATCTCAGCATGGACCGAATTTCTCTCTGTGCAAAATCCAAAAGAAAAGACATGCCTTTATCTGCCAGCCAATTCAACTGAGATGCCTCTTTTGCAAACATTAGCTCAACATCCTCATATTATCAAGCTCTCTAAAGGATACTAGATAATTAAGTCTCAGCTTATGCTGAATTTTTCCTAAAGGAAAGTCCTAACCTGGTTCACACCAACATTACAGTAAGAGAGATTTGTAGAGCAGAAGGAGCTCAGAGATATAAAAGTGATATTCCAGTGGAGCTACTGGCTCCTAAACTGGGCATAAAGGGCTGAAAGTAGGGGAGTACAATATTCAACAGGTAACCTGGAGCCTGCTGTTAGTGCAAAAGTCTTTGCAAAGTCCCAGAACAATTCTCATCATTGCCTGGAAGACACAACCATCACTTAATGTTTTCATCCATGTTTCTACATCCACGTCGGAGTGAGAAACAAAATGATTTATTTCATCCTAACAAAACCACAGCTGCAGTCTCTGTGAGGCAAAATACAAAGTCTCTTCAAATAAATAAGTAATAAGGTTTGGGGATGAAGAGACAGAGTCAGAGATAACAATTCAGAGGTAACTTCAAGCAGGTATTCTGGGTAAGGGCTTCCAGCTGACTGTCTGTGAAGAAAGACTGTTTGTAGTAGAATCTGTGACAGTGAGACATTAAAGTGCTGAAATCCTTTTAGCAGGTGGCATGACAATTAGGAAAGGTAGGTTTCAAGCATGATGATTTCTCAGAAAAAGGCACCCAGCAGCCTGGACTGTTGTGAAGACAAGAGTGAGTATCTTAAGCCATCTAAACCCCAAGGGGCACAGATGAGAGAAAAAACGTTCTCCTTGCACATAATTGAGATTTTCCCTGTGGCTACTTGGAACAATGTGTCCTGCAAAATGGTGCAGCAATTCCTGTCCAATCATTCAGCCAACACTCAAGGTATTAGGGACACTTAGAATCCTATTTATTTTCTTATTACTGCTCAGATTTCACTTTATACTAACAAGAAGTGCAACTTTAATATGACTAGAGCTCTATTTGATTGAGGCCACATGAAACAAACCCACACAATTAAACCCCTTTGATAACACTGTATTATGAAGTAATGCTTTATATTTAAAGTAGGCTGATACACTAAAATTCTACCTGAAATGACATTTTGATGGCATCTGTATAAGCTTTCCTAATAAAGTTATAATTCAATTGCTGTACTAAGTACACTACAGAAAGATTTAAAAGCTAGTGTTGCTTTCTAAAAATGCAAAGCAAGAGATGAAATGCCACCTGTCAGAAAGTGACAATCCTTGCTGCAATATCATTACAGTTAAAAAACTTAAATGAATTTGGGGGCTTCGTAAACAAAAAGTTTCAATTAAAAAGTAAAAATCTATACAGAAATTGCCAATTACACTTTTAAAAGCAATGTTAATTTTGTAAAAATATGGGGATAAACATCACAGCTATTGAGTTAACATTTATATTGATGCCTACACAGGTTGTAAAGAATTGTAACAAAACCTTGACAAGGTTGAACTTGAGCATCTGACTATCCCTCTAACACCCACATAGAACATCTCCAGATTCTGAAAAACTCTAGGAGGTATTTTGCACAATGGAAGTTCTGATACCAAAAAAACCCCTTTCCTGAAAAGCAAAAGAATATACCTTACACCCCTCTTTCCAAAACAAAACAGAGGTAAAAGGGACTGTTTTAATAGAAGTTAGATGTCTAGCCAAGTTCTGTTTAAACATTAAGTGCACTATTTGACTGTCACCTCAACTGGAAATATTTCATTCATTCAGTACTCTAAAAATATATCACCTTCTTAAATTCTTCTCAAGTATGTACTCAATATTTGAGTTTTTCCAACAACCTTGTGCAGGTCTTCAGGTTAAACTTCATAACAAATCCTAGGTAGTATGAGTTCTTTCCATTAATGTCCTAAACAAGTTTTGGCTTTATGTAAGAAGACACTTAACACAAGCCACTACCATCAGGTTTTCGGAATCATAAATAAAATTGAGTATTTCTCATACAGGATTAAATATATAAAGTATTTGATTTGTGTTTATCTTTACATGAAGGCTTTTTCCTAGTTTAAGGAATAATGGCAATGAGACAAAATGTTGGGGGTTTTTCGCTGTGCTGGTGATTATCTGAGAAAGCTCAGGATTGTTTATGGAGCTCCAGCACTGCAGCTGAGTTCAGGTGACAATTTTCTGTTCCCATTTGTAGAGGTGCACAGGCATGTCTGTGCTGCAGCCACCAGACAGGGTAAGGTTGCCAGTGATGTGACAGGGAATGCCTATGCTATTCCATACCCATTGCACCAGTCAGTGCCCGGAGTCTGGGGGTACTGAACACTTAACACAGGCTTCCTTCATCCAGAAGTTAGTCCCCAAAGTTAAACAGGTGTTAATATAAACAAACCAACCCCAAAGAGTTTAAAAAGTATTCAGACTAAAAATTCTTTCCCCTTCCCAAATCTGTCATTGACACTCTCTTGGCTCCAGTCTCACAGTGTTTCCAGAGCTGGTGAGTGACCTGATAGAGCCTGAAATTCTAACATGAAAACACAAGAAATTGGTCAAGAGGCCTGAACATGAATGGCTGTAGCACATTGCAGCCCAGCTAACACCATGGAGATGTACTCCATGCTTCCCAGTCGCCAAATGAGGCACCTACATGTGCATTTTTAATCTGCAATATTATACAGCCCTTTTTATTTACCCTATCACTAATGAAGTAATTCACAATAGCAGCACAGGGTGTCCAGATTTAGGGCTAAAGACAGGCATCTATATAGTCATTTAAAGGAAATATATAAAAAACCCCAACATATTTCTTCTGCCTGAAACCCTACCCAAACTTTGATCTGATGACTCAGAGTCCTAAACGCCTGAACAGCAAACTACAGGGTGAGGAATGAAACAAACATGGGCTGTGTAAAGGTCTTCCCTACTGTATAGGCTGCCAAAACCCCTGAAAGTAAAAGCATTCACTGTATATCTACACCTATACTTCATTTATTTAAAGAGAAATATAATCCCTTGTAGAATTCAATAACTTCGAGGTGGTGACTTAATAGAGGAATTCATTAAAATGCTGATATTCTTGTATGCATTTCATGCCAGTTTAGGTTTGGAAATGTACTGCTCTTACAAAGGCACTTTCTTACATTAATTCACACTGATTTAAAATATCTTTCCTTGACTCTGCAGCATTAATTCCTCTGACTGCATTGGAACACAGGCTAATGTTATTCTCAAGTGATTACAACACACGAACAAAGGCAAATGTTCAAGAGCCTTAGTTTTTCCTTTAGAGCTCTTTTAGAGCTTTCATCCATATCACTGTAGATTAGGAAAAATAAGTGGGGAAAAAATAGTTTGAGAAAGAAAATACTCCCAACTTAGAACAGAATTTGCATCCAACACTGCTACAGATACAGTCCATAACTATTTCCTTTGAATTTTTCAACACCTAAAGTTACATTCTCAATTTCAGCAGAGAATTTAAATGTTTTTAAAAAGTATACATTAGACAGCACTCTTAAAAAAATAACCTCCTTGGCAAAACGACCTTGCATCCCACAGTATTGGTGCTGTAAGAGAAGAAAAGCCACACAGAAACAATATATGCAAAGAGGGGCCTGTTTTACACTGTCCCTTTATTTCTACAGAATTATAGGCATTGTAAACACACCCAGCTTGAGAAAAGAAATTCATTAATGTAGCAGAGATGAATTATAAGAAATAGTGGAAATTCAAAGTTTCTGAGAACATTATTGAAACCATCTGAACACTGCTGCAAAGAGCACACAAACTATAAAGAAATACTTTACAAGTATAAGAAAAATGGGAATTAATAGAAAACCATATATTCTTAAGAAAAATATCTTATGAAAGAAAGCAAGTTTCATGCTATTTCTGAGTGGAACCACAATCTAGTAAAAGCATCTTAATTTATCCTACTTTTAGGTGAGGAGATGACAGCAGGCAAATACAGGCAGGAGAACAGGTGGTAAGTGCAGGTGGTTCCTTGAACCCAGCCAAGAGCAATGCTTGGACCTCAGCAGGGTAAGAATGTACACAGTTACCTCATCAAAACACAGCCAGGGCAGAACAAAAACACATTGTAGCTTTAGGTCTGACAGATACCAGAGACTGGGGGTTCTCAATGAGCTCTGTCTGCACAAAACAGATGTTTTTCACCACTATTCGTCTGCCTTTGTTTTCACGTGTTGTCTCTTAAAAACCTCTTTCCAATCAACAGAAAATCAAGTGGGCTTTTAAGGACTCAAGTCATGTATAAACTCTTTTTAGCCACCCACCTAAGGAGGAGAGGAATCATAACCTTGGAGACCTTAATTCTCTATGTGATTATAAAGAGCTCCAATTATAACCAGCTCAACTGCAACCGTCTACATTATGAACCTCTAAAACTTAGAAGAGACTATTTCCTCTTGTTACATTCTTGAATTCAAGAGCACATTTCCCAGATGATAGTATAAAAAGGACTGGACAAGTGTTTTTTCCTTCTAATTAGGATAACCCTGGCACTGCTGGAAAAAGATTGCTCACTCCTGTTCAGGTAACAAGCACCTATTCTGTGAAGATGGAACCAGAACCAGAACCTGTCCCTCACTCCAGCATGATACACAACCATCTACTGGACACAGTCCCATCGCTCTAGGAACAAGAAGTGTTTTGCCTCCAGCACAAGAAATTAATATAAAAGGAACTATACCTTTAATATTTTTTTAGTTCTAGGTTTTTTTGTTAAATGTGCACAATCAGCCTCCAACCCCCAGAAAAGGTAAAGGTGTCTGACCACGGCTGTCATGTCACAGATCAGCCTATTTTCAGCAAATCCCATGCCTGGCTCCCTTTCTGCACTGCTGCTGCTTTAGGAACCATTCACTGCAACAAAAAACACCCACTTAGTGTATCCTTCCTATCTGAAAGGCTAATTGAGGGATAAATTTTAGTATGCTCTGCACCATTCCCAGAAGGGACTGTCAGTATTTCCCAGCACAGCACAACCAAAATTGTCCATCATCACTTCAATGTGTGATTTTAGTTTAGAGACCCACAGGCTGAGGGGTTCCTATAGACACTGCTGTTCCATTGCTGCTGTTTAGGTATTTAATGTAAGGGCAGATTATATCAGATCCTCCAATATGAAAGGATTGGAAAGGTCTGAACACCTCTGAGCCCCCAAAACACAAGAGTGATTTAAAGAAGTATCACAGTTGGCTTTAAAGGCACATTCAAGGTGCTGGCACAGCAGAAACTCTGTCCATGTTTTGAAGAGGGATCATTTATCCAATAAGTTAAGTCCCATATAGGCTTATATGTAAAAAAGTACCCCTGTTTCTAGAGCAAGAGGTTTAAATCCAGGTTTATGGGCAAGGTGAGGAATAACACTCTCCTCAGTACATACATTCAGAAGACATTTTTCTGACCATCTTTTGAAGTTGTGTTGTAGAACACCATAAACCCCCTCTCTGCTGCAGTGACTGTACTATTTCCAAGCCCTGAGTAAACAGACTACTTCAAACATGATGGAGGAACTCAGCAGCTTCAATCAACTTCCTTAAATCCTGCTGAGGCAGCAGCACAGAATGCCAGACAGCTTACATTTCCAGGAATTCTGCAGCAACAGATACTGCAAGCCTCCAAAACTTACTCCCTTCCTCCATACGTATTTCTAGCACCTCCACCAATCTTTTTTGTCATGGAAATTTTCAGAATCAAGAAGCAGCAAAAATTACAATGCTGCTGGACTTCAAAACAGATATAAAACTTCAGTACCTGAGTCATGGGGAGGCTGGAGGTGGAGGAGAATGGGAGAGGGGAAGTTCTAACCACAAATGCTGATCTTGCACAAAATGCATAGGGTTGCAGTTTCACAAGTCATTTATACAAGTCTTGTAAAAGTGGCAATTTTGTTCCAACTACATCAAATCAGTAAGGTCATGGCTGAGCCAGAGAACAGAACTGAAAAACTCGGAGATGAGACAAAGTAGGAAAACACTGTATTCTCCAAAATATCTAGATGGTGACTGGTTCTCAACTGTACCTCATGAAAAACTGCCTGCCAGCTCTGGCAAACCTTCCCTGCTATGCTCCAGTGGAGGTAAAGAAATAATTTACCCCAGAAAAAAGGATCAACTGTAGAGAGTTTCTTAGATATTTAGATAGAAAACATCAGTAAAATACTGCCCTGAGGAAAGGGCAATGCTCTATCTCAACAAAGGTGACAAATGTTTGGTCTAATTCTACAGAATTACCTATTAATTTTTTTTTAATTATTACCTCTAGATATTTGACTTTTTCCAATTAAATATATAATGTTCGCTCTGGATATGACCTTCTCCTCAAGAAAATACATGTACAGCTCCTGAAAACAGCATAATCTGAAAATCTGTGACCTTGGTTCTCTCTAAAAAGGCTAAAAGGCAAAACTCATTTTAAAAATATTAAGTTCTCCAATGAAATGCATAACACCACAAAAATTTATTACCATAAATGCATAAAAAACTGAACACCACTGAATTTTATCAAGCTAATAAATCTGAGTAAAAGGAGTGTTATAGGGGTTCCATTTCCCAGCCCTGGCTGCAAACAGGTGGATCTGAGAGGTACTTGCCCTGCTCTCCCTTCACTTTAAGGATCTGTGCATATGAGGAAATAAAGAGCAAGTCATCACATAAGAAATTCAAGAGCAGAGGTTCCCCAAAAAAATGCCACCCTAAATATAGATAAATAACTTACTAAAATTAAGTAGATTCTGACATCTGGAGGTATTTGAAAGTTAGATTTCTATTTAATCCTGCCCAAGGCAGAAGTATTTAGAAATTAAGCTCTTAAAACTGTTAACAATTAACAGTTCTCACTGTTAAGTCAATATGGCATTTTAAATAGAAATCTTACCATAAAACATTTTAAACTTGGCCTGATTTAGGGGGGAGAAAAAAAGAGAACAAAAAATCATGTCCTTCCACCTCCACCAAGGCAGAGGAACATCAGAACAGAACTGCTACAGGTACAATCACCAACCAATTGTGCTAAAACCTTGATGAAGAGAACAGATACTGCATGGGTATGTTTGCAGTTCCTACCTATTGAAATCCCACTGGAAAGGGTGGAGCTCTCTGCCTGCCCCCGGGATGGGACATGAGGCTCCATGACACTGTCATCCAGGAGGTGCCTTGGTCCCGCGTTGGGGAATGTGGCGCTTTTGAATTCGGCCGTATTCATTTTGTGTATGAAACTGCAAAGGAACAGGGGGACAACTGTTACAGCAGTACCTTCCATACATTTTGGGAGCTGTTTTAACATCCTGAAGGATTGTGTGCAGTGTGTTCCTCATGCCAAACTCAGTCATGGCCAAGTTCTAAGCAATGGTGTGCAAACTACAGGAACTGCTAGTTTTAGAACTACACATGGAACAAAGAGAAAGTCAGGAGTACATTAACAGCTACTTTCAATATCCTAAAACATTTTTGTCTTTCTGTAACACAATTAAGCTGTAGAATTGCACTCCAGCTCATTAAAGATAAACTTATGCAATAAAAGTTAATTACTGTATAGCTACAATCTTTCATTTTGAAAAGATGACAAGGGAATTGATGACATAATGATCAAGATATTAATTGGAAGCACACTTATATGGAAAAACCCTGAAGCCATTAATACACAAACTTATATGAAAGCCTACAAAGGACATGTCCCTATAAAAATACCAATAAAACAGTTATTTCATTTTGAATTTGAAAGAACTACACTGGCACTGAGTTGTTAAAAGTGATAGTTCTGTCACTCAGAGCCATTCTGGTTAATTCATCAGCTGTTCTTACCACCCTAACTTCAGTCTTCCTATTTTGACTAATTCCCCTGGGCTGGGATACAACCATTATAGTTCTGATCTTGCTCCTTGGCCACAAACTGGTCTGTAAGTGAAGCATTGTGTACAAATCACGCTACTTTTTAAAAAGCAAAGCTTTTGTAGAGAGAGATGATCAATCACAAAGCTTAGGATTTTCATATTAAACAAAATGCTGACTTGTATCCCAGACTGTGACATTTCCTATGTCCATGTGGTATCAGGTTCCGAGGTGAAGGAGGGGTTGGTGGCAGCAAAGCTCCTTCAGCAGCAGCATTTTTCCTTCCACTTTGTGGAGATGCTCCGACTTCAGAGCCTGGGAAGAAAAGAGACATTATTCCTGAGTCACTCCACAATTACTATCAGGGTTACTTCTCAGAAAATCACGGAAAAGTCACACAAAACCTCCTAAATTCAATTTATAAGGGATAGCCTGCAATAAATTCAACCAATACATAATTATATTGATATATTGCAAAAACCTGCACTTCAGGTTTTTTGCACAGGATTAAAACCAAACACTAGAAACAGATCATCCAGTTACAAGTGTTTTTTAAGTCCTGAAGGTTCCTGCATTCGCTACACTTGGCATTGAACACATCCCACTGTGTCTACATTTTCAAACTCCTGCCTTCAACCACTTTTGGCATTGACCAAAAATAAAGTCCATTTTTGGAAGGGTATTATACTATGAGAAGTTTAGATGAAGGCTTTTCTGTCTAAACACAACAAAGAATGAATATTTAATAGCTCTTCACCCCAAATGACACTAACAGGTTAGTGCCACAATACACAAAAGAACCTAAAAAAAATGACTCAATTCCTTCTTTACAGGATCACCTTTAGGTTTTTTATTACAAATATGCAGTGTTTAAACTTCACACTTTTTTATTAGCTTCAGGCAAATATTTTCCATCTTCACAACTCAAAAATAATGCACAGGACAACCTCAAGTCTTCTCACATTTGTTAAGCATTTACCTACTAAATCTTCTCTGGAAGCAGCAGAGTGGGGGGTGCTGGTCCCTGGTTCTATCTTTAATGAAAGTCTGCATTAAAGAAACATTAGAAATTATCAGGAAATACGTATTTAACTTCGTGAAAAAGTATATTTTAAATTTACAATTGAAAGCCGCCTGCTTCTACAATTATAAGAAATACTATGGAGTTAATACAAACTGTGCAAGGTTATCTTTAGCACTCACTGTTTCCAAACTTGATTTTTCCTGCCTATTGATTTTACTGCCTGTATCATACAGATCAGGGCAGGTTTGCAACACCACCAGGACCTCCACGGCCCTGGGATGGCTGGAGGATCCATAAACTCAGTGATGATGCTACTCCAACAAAAAACCTGGAAAGAGTAAAAAATATACAACTCCCCCCTCGTGAGCTTGACTACAATATTTATTCCTGGACTTCTAAAATTTTTCTATAAAGTGTAGTGTGCCAAGCCAAGCCCTTTATCTTTACTGGTCCAAAAGCCAAAATCGTTTTGTGTTTTGGAAAATACATTATCAACTTGATTTCATCCATAATTCAAGCTTTTTCTGTAACAGCCACTTTTTAATGCCATTTCCAACAAAGAAGGCAGACTCCAAGAGCAGAGAGCTCCAGGTTGATCAACTCTATCTTGTTGACACAGTTTCCAGAACTAAAAACCTTTGAAATTAGCAAGGTCAAAAAAGCATCTACTTAATTTTGGAGAGAAAAAATGTGAAGTTTGACAACTCCTCTCCCTCCTCTTCTCAGACAGTTCAGCAATGCTGCATTACAATTTTCTAATTAATTTTTTTTAAATAAAATCCTTTATTTTTTTAAATGAAATCAATGCATTCAAGTCACAATAGCTGGTTTCCAACTTCAGCCTCTTTGCTGACAGACATCTTAAGGGATAAAAAAATAAAACAGTCACTTATGGTAAGAACAGTTCTTCAAAATACACTTCTTGATCATAAAAACATTCAGGTAGAGATGTACAAAACCCATGGGTTTACGTGCCATTGCCTTCAGTCATTTCCCTGCTATCAAAACACGGACTGTACAGGATGAAGAGACTGCTGCTCCTTCATCAATAAAATTCCCACTGGTAGGACTTCACTAAGAAGCAGACAGGGTGGGAATGGGTGGGGAACACCCCCCAAGCAGATCAGCCAATGAACAAAAACTTCCCTCATAGGCAACAGATTTCCTTTAGGGTGTTTCCTATCCTCAGTCCCATCTCTTGCCAGAGATTTCCCTCCCCCAGTTTTGCTGGATGTCAAATCACTTAATACAGTAATCTTTTAATTAAGGAAGTAGAAACCTCAGGTGGGAGGCTGGAACAGGCAGAGACAGAGATGGACAGGAACCTGCCTCTCAAAAATCAAGTGCTTACATTTTACTCACACTGTATAACCTAGTCAAAAATAGAAAATTAAATACATCTGAAAGCGAACACTCGTCTTTGTTCTGATGAAGAATGACATTAAGGCATCTCCAATCATGGGATGCATCTTACTGACTGAACAGTGCTGCTGGTGAGCCAGAGGTATAAAGTCTTTATCAGAAGACTAAGCAGATCTGAAAGCAAGGGCTTGGTCAGTCTGGCGTAGAAGAGAAAGGAGATGTGCCATCCAGCATGTGGAAAAGTGGTGTGAGCACAGGCTCCTCAACTGTCTGCAACTGCTGCATCTGAGGTGCATCATCACAGAATGAAACCTCAAATGTCCCCTCGTTTCAACCCCCTGCCAAGGGCAGGGACACAATTCCCAAATACAAGTGCAATCTTACAAGTCACAGGCTTTGTGTTGGAGAAGTTACTTTGTTATGAGTTACAGCTTTTGGTACTTACTTGTAATTGTCATCTTCTACAAACTTCTGTAGTTCCTCTATGTACTGAACTGAGTTGAGATATTTTTGGACATGAGGCAACATAGGAATATCTGGAGAACAGATGACATTCATTATCACTATACCACTTATTTGTAAGCAATTTTCCAGAAACTATTTAAACAGAATCAGATCTCCTGTGGGATGGAAGTACAAACTACAGTCCCTGGTGATATTGAAATTTTAGAACTTCATAGCCATCCTAATGTGCTGAGCTGACATTCCCCACATCCATAAACCCCAGAGCTGCTTATAAGAGCACACATAAGGGAAAAGAAAGACAACATCCCTGGCCAAACTGAAGGCCCAAAGCTGGAATGTGGAGGGCTGTGTCTGAGGACTCCTTCACAGCCCACGTTCTCTTTATGTTGGGCTTTCAGGGAAGCCACAATCCTGTGCTAATTCACATTCCACCATCACAAATGCAGCCTTACGACTTTTGTGATGAAACCCCCTTCGAAGAAAAAATACATTATTTGATCTATGAACAGAACTATAAATGTCCAAAGCACACAATGAATATATTTTATTAGCTCCAGTAAAAGTACCACTCCAAAGGCAATCCTGTTTTTAAAATTCATAGTAATAAAATTAAGAAACACAGGGATACAAGCTTATAATATACCAGTAAAACTACTGTTAAGTATGATGTACCCCACATTTATCATCTGAAGACATGTGCTGCAAAAATATATGTGCTGTAAGAAAAGGGCAATTTTATTCTGTCTCCTCAGGCTGATGCTCCATCATAACCAACAGCATCAGAATAAACCCAGACTTCTGAGCTGAGATGATGAGGGAGGGTGTCAATGGCACTCAAATTAGTTGGGCCTTATTTAAATTGCATTACAGCAAACAAATGTTGAAGCTTTTCAAGTTCTTCTCTTTACCACTGCAATATTTACATGCTAACTTACCATATTCACAGGACTGCTGTAAATCTGAGATAATCCGAAGGATGTTGTTCATTAAGTTTGTTCTCTGCTCACTTTCCAGAATGCTTGCTGTGGATGGGTAGGCAGAGTCGATGTATGTCAAGTCTGACAGGTAAATACCTGAAATAACACCACAAGGAAAAGTTTCTTTATCTAGTGTCTCACACTTAGCAGAAAACACCAACAGTATTGTGAAGAATTTTTGCTTTCATTGACTAACATGCATGCAGGTCTTTAACACTCCATTCTTTCTAAATCTGGAAGTAATTACAAGGACATGAACAACTACTCATCTTCACCACAGCAATTAACTATTCCCTTGACACATACAAAGCACACTAAACACACGCAATGCTAAAATACATGATCAAAATTACTAGTTATTTAGGAAGCCTATTACTTCTTTCCTCCAATTCAGTAATTAAAACAATAATAGAAGGAACAATCACACCTATAACTCTTCAAGCTGAATAAAAACTCAAACTCAAGCAGAGTTTCAAGGGAAAAGGGCACTCAGACTAAAATGAGGAATGAATCCCACAGCTCAGAATAATCACAGCTCCAAAGATCCAAGATTCCTTATAGATAAATCACTTCAAGCCTTCTACCTGCCTTCTTCCCCTGCACTGTTTATAACCTTCCTACTCTTTCAACCCCTTGATCACATAGAGAGGAAAATTCTCCTCCTCACGCATTAATGCTGTAGCTAAAACATTTATTTCAATTATAAATGCAACTCTACTTCTTGAACTTCACCCAAAGACTAATCACTTTTGTCCCAACTAACTGAAACTCTGCTCTTCAAAGGAATTGCTTTTCATCCCTGAAGATATCTAAATTTAAAAAAAAAAAAAACCAAACCTGAAACAGTATTATTTAAGAAACTTATTCTAGTAACAGGGAAATTTTAAAATTATATTTTGCTTCACCTCTCAGCCTTGTATAACCAATGTCATAACAAGGAGTTTGGCTTTACAGGTGGAAGACTTAATACAACCTCACAAGAACAGCAGTTGTGTTTGTATAGCACCTAACCAGTACAGTCCTCAAATGTGAGCTGGGAAACTCTGGGCACCCCTCCAAAATCAACGCACACGCGCGTGTGTGCGCACACACAGAAACAAATTAAAATACTTGTGGTTGAAAGGTGACATATAAAAAAGGGAATAAAAAGGTATTACACATGACCTGAGATACTACTAAATCTCTCAATTTTCGATTCTGCTAGAAACAGTTTATTAAGAACCAGAAAGGGTAATCAGGACCATCGGGTAGTCCCATTTAATTGCCATGCTACCCAGACTGTGTAAGCTGTATTGAACATAGCTTGACTGAGTTATGTCCAAACAAGCCTTAAAAAACCCCAAACCTGCTCAGTCCTCCACTGAAAGAAGTAAATCATGCTTATTAAGTATAATTAAGGAAATTCCCTATAACAGGCACCTGCACTATTACGAAGGATTTTATACACCACTGTATTTGTAGGATTATCTCACTGAATGACTTGCTCAATTAAGCACTGACTTTTTCTTTTAGCTAAATCAACAACTCTTCTTGGAGTGGAGGGCAGCTCTCTAAAGCTATTGGATGCATTTCTATGAAATCTAAAATGATTCTGAAAGTGTACAAGGGTAATTATCTTTCAAATGTAATTGGCACAGACTTTGGGAAGAAACCAAAAAGATCAATGGCAGCAAACTGAATGTACTCAAGTGCTGGCTGTGTATGGACAGAACCAGTCCCAGACTCGGCACTCAAGGAGCACAAACTCTGTGGCTTTTCCTACTTTTAACACTGGTCAGATGTTATCAAATGATCTGATACCTACCCAAAACCATCACACACACAGTTTTAACATTTTCCACATGTATTGAGGCTTCATGCCTTTAATGACTGGAACTGTTTCTCATTAAGCGAACGTCAAGAATCGAACACGACATTCTGTCGAACATTCTTCTAGACTACAAATGGTTCATTTTTCCTGTTGTATCCAGCCAGGCTGCCCCTTTTATTCCCAGCAACACAAATCGAGTTTTATCAGCCTGAAAGAATCTTTCTTCTAAATGAAGCCCAGTACTGTAATAACTTGAAAGGCATCTTTAGGCAGCGTAGTAAAAATGTTTGATTTGTAATTGCCTGCTGAACTCTTGCACAGTCCGTTGCCATATGGTACCTCCCTTCTACTGGCAAACAATCTTTCCTTGTTCCTAACTTCTCAGCCTCCCTACCCCCTCCTTTTCTGGAGGGTATGGATAGGAAATCCGAAGGAGGAGTTTCTCCTGCTCTCCGAGTGCTCGCGGTGACATCATAGGTGGGCTGAACGGCTGAGCCGAGCGTGTGTTTGTTTAAAAAAACACTGTCCAAAAGTGATGTATATGGAATCTGGGTCAGCTGGAGCTGGTTAGAGCACTTCTGCTCTATTCTGTGAGAATAAAACACTGCAGTTTCAAAAACCATTTTTCTCTCTTCTGGAATAACGCACACTGGAGCATTCCTTTTTTTTTCCTTTTTTTAACTGATTAGTTAGTTTGGTTATTGTATGGAGAAACCCAATTCCTCAATACAGCTTGGATCTAACAGAGAAAGACAAAAGCAGTTTTCAGCTCCAACTGCAGATTAACAATCTACAGCATCGGGTAATACAGGAAGAAAAAGCAACTTGGCCTCTGGATTTTCCATCTACCACAGAAGCAAAACCAGCTGGAAGACTTTTTTTCTTGGTAAGTTTTAAAGCTATTCTTACTTGGAAGTTTATTTTTGAGCTATTTGTGAATGCTACATACATCTCCCTCAACACACAATCGTGAAGAAACAAATCCCCCTCAGCCTGAGAAAAGTGTGACAACTGACATTAAAACTCATTTTTGTGGCATTTGGTAGACTTTGGAAACTTGGAAAGAATTAGAAAGGACTGTGCATAAGAGCAGAGACTAACTCGTTCCAGTTGTAAGGGTGAACTAGTTTCAGTTGTTTAGCTGTATTGTTATCTACAGTTACAGAAAATTAGCACTACCAGATTCTTTGCTAAGCTTGTAATTTGGGTACTGTGAACATACTAACGTGAAATTCCGATCCTACCAGAAAGCAAAAGCCAAAAAATCCTATCGATTTCAGGGAAGCTGGATTTCACCCAACACCAGAGCATAGACCTAGCATTACTAGAACTAGAAAATGGATACCTCAATAAAACCACTGTGAAAAGTCCCAAGCAAATCAATGCACATCTGTAAGTGGCAATCATTGTATATCGTTTCAATTCCATTTTTATTTATGGTACTTCTGAGGAGCAGAAGTTGCCTGAGTTGTTGAGCCAACCCAGAAACCAGAGTCATACATTGATTCAGAACATAATTGAGTTTGTAGCACAAACAATTGTGCAGCTGAAAATCCAAAGACATTGCTGCAACAGGCACTAATCCCTTCCTCCTTCAACAATTTCTGGGAAGTGAATTGTACCTCGACTGAACTGCAGTTTGTTTCTAAATAAAGATCCATTTCATAAACATGAAACGCAGTGTACAAGGCAACACTATATTAAGTGGAAAATTGAGGGGTTTTTTACAGTTCTTTGGGGAGTGGGAGGGGGAAGGACACTGCTGCAAGTCAAGGATTAGAACAAGAAAGTTGTTTACAAACACAAGACAAAACTACAGATAAAAATCAAAAAATTCTTGCTAATACAAAATTTTCTACTTATTTCCTTTCTTCATGCTGACTCAGAAGTTAAAATACAGTAAATAATCCAGAACAATGGAAATGAATTCGAGTTATGTATTTGTATTAACAAATGTCTGACACAATAAGAGAGAACGAAGGAGCTGATGCTAAACAGAGACACAAGGTGTTACAGAAAACAAACTTAATTAAGATTTAGCAGCTATGGGAGGAAAAAAGTCTGAAGCAGCCTTGACAAACAAGAAAGATGGATCCTTTCCAAGTTCTTGAGCTCTTTTCCTTACTATCCTTTTGTGCTGATTTGCATATGAAGGAGAACAATCTAAACACCACCACCACAACCCCCATCTGAGGCACAGAGTGTGCTTGGGACACCAGGCTCCATTCATTCATCAGCAGCCAAGGTTCTGATTTACGCTGCTCAGAACAATTCCTGAATCTCCCACAAATGAAAACAGCTGAGTCAATAATTTTAAAGCAATAAACTGGCTATGTGCAAGGTTTTACCTCTCTCTCTCTCTCTCCTTTGCTGTATTCCAACTTTGGAGTTCAAATTTTTAAATGTTTATTTTAAAACAAATAACACAATACTAATATTATGCTGCTGCCAAAAGTATGATCTGAAGTATGGTGGAAAAATATGGTATTTAAAGTTTTAAAGGGCTTTGAACCTTTAAACTTTTGCCAGTAACTACGTGGCTCTATCACGTCTTAATTATTGTTTTATAGGGCTTTGTTTTTGGTAATGTGCCCTGTTGGTTTGGTCCTTAAAATTTATACACCAATGAATGAAGTAAAATTTCCTAGAGGAAACATAACTAGATGCTTAATATCTTCAGTATGTGTTTAAGAGAGATCCCTGTAGCCCCTAAATCACACATTTCCAAAACCAAAATGCACCCCTTCATTGTATCTGCCTGTTCAAATGGTGCAAACACACACAATGGCTGCCAACAAATGTAAAGGAACCCTCACACTGAAAAAATCCTTGACCAAAAAATCTGGAAATGTAATGAAATTGTGCTGTGCTTTCAGAATACCTACTATGACAAGATTTACAAATCTCTTCTGCAGAGAATTTCTAAGAATTTATCACTTTATAAAGTGGCATTTTTTCAATGACTACTTCAAAACCCCCTGAAGACTTTTAGATTGCCTTTCCTAAACGAAATCAGATTCATATTAATCTCCAAGAAGCAGAATTCTGTGACTCAATACATCACGTATCTGACAAACAAAACCCAAGAACATATTATTCCTGGATCCCAGTCAATACAATTGAAAGTAATCCTGTTATTTCAGCAGAGGCAGAGGGACTTGCCGGAAAAGCACTTGTTTGTACAGGGAAAAGTAACTTACTTAAATACAGAGATATATTGAAAAAAATCCACATTAACGTTTCTCCTATAACAAGATCATTTTCCCCACATCACTACTATTTCTAATGTTATGGACACAGTTTTAAGCTAAAAAAACCCACAAAAATCCTCATTTATCCTGTGTAGACATAAGGGAACATAGCTGGGTTTATTGACTTCAGCTGCTTAGGCAAAGCTCAGCAGAAAATGAAGTTCATGTAACATCAGTAACAGAGATTTCTGATTAACTGGTATCGTGTTCAGAGGATCTTTAGTCTCAGGATTATAATTTACTACAAAGAACCCTGTTTCTCTTCCTGTTACACATAAGAGGGCATTGCTGGTATTTATCATTTGACCATGTCCTTCTAATAAATCTGAATAAAGATAAGCACTGACACTGCATTTCCCATACAAAAGGCATCCTATATTCACATTTACCTGCAACACCATCACACTCACCCATAACACCCCACACTGCCCAGGGAGAACGAGCCTTCATCAGCTTTGGAAGAACAGATTCCAATTTGTGTTGTGGGTTTCCAAATTCTACATCCTGCTGACCCTGAGTCACAGCAGTACAACAAAGAACAAACAGCTTGTTGTGCAGAAAACTGAAAAATGCCAAATATATTCCAACTTCCACACATCATCTTCACCCCTGCAACTCTGTACTTGTAAGTGATAGAACATTTTGGGAGGTAATAGTCTCTGTCACTGTAGTTAAAAATAGTAGTTACTGGCTTGTTTTGCTCTTTTAAATTCGATTTTTTGTGCCTTTAAACACTTTTGAAAGTAATAAAGACTAATTTCAAAAACAACTTGGGGATCAGTCTGGGAAAAAAAAGAAACCAGAAGAAATGGCATTAAATGTACACTGGCATTGTAGCTCTGTCTCTGCCAGGCTGATGAAGAAGTCTGTGTTGCTGTGGATAATTGCACATTTTCTCCTGCAGAAGCCATAAAACATCAGTGTGTCAGAACACACGTAATGCAACTTCTACAGAAATCTGAGACCCAAAACTGGGTGGCACAGAAACACCACAGAACCAACCGAACCGACAGTTTATTCTAATTTAAAAATGTGACACTTAATAAGGAGTTAAAGAATGTATTTTAAAGCAATAGCATCTGTAATCACAAACTCCCTCACTTCATTCCCAAGGGCTGCACCAGGTATTCCAGCAGCCCCACTCACTACAAGCAGCTCCAGACTTGCAGGGGGGTTGGAGACTGTGGTTCTTTCTGATTCCTGAGCCTCAACTACCTCCTAACAGTTCTGTCACTACCTCAACATCCAAACCTGGGAATCTGGGACAGAATGTGTCTGATTTAAAAGCCCCCAAACTATTTCCTAACTCTAATTTTAATTTGTCGTTTAGGTCTTACATATTAAGGCTATCATTCTGTGATACTTTGGATAAACAGCTCCTATTTTTTTAAGCTGCTTGCCCAGAACACCAGGAAATTTCTGAAACAGTATTTTCATTTCCTTCTAAGCTGATTAAAACTCCAGGTAAATATCTTGCTCAGACCTATTCTTGTATAACAAGTTAGGCATTAAGCTGCTCAAACACGACAAGCAACATCATGAGATATTTAATTTTTTCAACATAAAAATTTCCATGGAAGCATATACATTCCCTCCCACCAGGTAGATTCTCAGAAGGAACTCATCCCTGCTTATCTGAATGTCTCAGTTTACTACAAGACATTTGAATCATTTCAAATTCTAGGGCATAATCTTATGCAGCTGCTGCAGTTGGCTATGCTGTGTTAGACCCTGTAATTCTTCAGTGGTCTGACAGCACTAGTATAGACACAGAACTTGCAACTTTAACATATAAGGGTAAAAGTTCAAAACCAAACACATTTCATATTAAAAGAAATGCAGAAAGCAGACTGCAGCAGAGAACATGGTTAGAAAGTGGGCTGTGTTGCAAAGTGTTTGGTTTTGAAAGATTCATTTAAGTTTTAATGTATTTCAGGGGAAAAATGTGCTCCTGTGGGGAAAATCCCCAGCCATTCATTATTTCAGTAACTCTGTAGGGTATTTAAAAGCTACCAAGAACTAAAGTGTTATTCACTTTCTTGGACCATGAAGTAGCTATTATATACTGTGAAAATAGTAAAATACTGGGCTTGTACTATGGCTTCATCCTCCACCAGATGCCATGAAGTCACTTTCCCTCAACCTGCAAACACTAAACACAAAAGTATTGAAAAATAATTTAGGAGATGCAAAGAGGTTTTAAGCTTCAGACAAAGACTTCAGCTCATCCCTGTCAAGTTAGAAACCACACACAGACCAGTTCCCCATGTGTTTCCCATGATTCATGTGAGCATTTAACCTAATGAACTTCCAAATCTGAGCACTGTTCAAGTGATTAATATTTTAACTGTCTGAAGTTACCAAAGAAAAACACATAACCAGCTCTGGAGAAAAATGATACTTTTGCCTAATTTTTTCTTTAAACAGAAGTGACACTTTCAGCAGAGAAACAGTAACAAAACTTTTAAGTTCTCTTTTAGATAAAAAGCATTTACTAGTAGACACCAAGATAGCTTAGTTTATAGTAATAGGTAAGTATTTTTTTTAAATAAACTTCCCCAAATTTATGTGCTCCCTCCATTCAAGCAGGGTGGGAAAAGATTTTCGGTATGTGTTAAAAGCAAGTATTTTCTTCCCCTCACAGAAACAGGGCTTGCAATACAACCATCAGCTAAACAAACAGTTATTTTTGAGGCAGCACTGGGAGATTTGATCAAGTTTGTTAGATTTAATTCCTGACTGCATCTACAGCATGGTTGGAAGCTTGTAACCACTGCTCTCAGGGAAGCCAAAAAATAAAGCCTTGACAGTTTGCTGAGGTTGAGCAGACACCATTTGTAGCAATAATGTTAAAGCCAGTAACAGAAGTGAGAGAAGTGACCTGACCCAAAAGTCACCTTATCATCTGTAAAAGTGAATGTAAAGGAAGCAGCACAGCTCTGCTTCTACTTCAGGGAGGTGTTTCAGGATTGCCAAATGCATTTAAACTTGAACTTAGCAGGAACAACATGATAATTAACTTTCCCTGCTCTTACTCTGTAATTATCCAAAGGCCACTGTACAAGGGCTTGTAGAAGTAGCCTGGAAAGGAAAGCCAGATCAACAGCTGAGATAAGAAGAGTGATCTGCTTCAGAAAGCAAACAAACAATAAAAAATGAGGGTTGTTTCCTTATTTAAGTGCTGCCTTTGTTTATCGTCTCAAATACTTAAATCTAAAAAACAGGTTTCAGAAAACATTTCTGAATCTTTATCACTGCATTTTAATTCTATGCACAGAATTGTAAGAAATTCATTCTCTCTAAATGATGAATGAAAGATTCCAATATGGTATTTAGAGTGGTAACACACCTGATGCTTCAGTGTTATTTGGATAAAGATGTTCTCAATGATACAAAAACAGCATGACAATTTTAAATGTTCATCTCAAGGCAAATAAATAGGGACACACATGCAGAGCAAACAGAGTTCTAAGCCTTCCTTATAAATTTGAAGTTACTTGAATAAGTAATTTTAATGTTTAAGACAACTACCTTAAGCTAATCTCCTGCCTTACACTAATGCCCAAAAATAGTGTTAAAGATGTATTTTTCAAGCCTATATCTGTGTACATAAATTTGAAAAAAGTGTATGTATAAATAGGTATTTATATAGCATTTAGCAAATTATACATCTATATATACATATATAAAGTTAGAAGAGGACCAGAAAGCTTATACAATCCAAATTCCAATATTTATATAAATAATTTTGTCTACTTCCCTTCCATGAAGGAGGCACTGTATCTTCTATAACCTTGTGCATGGGACTGAGCCCAGATCCGAGCAGTCAAACTGATACTGAAAGTGTGACACAGAACCTAAGCAGAACATTGTTTCTGAAAATTTATCCATTGCAGCAACTTCTCTACTAAATCCTGGTTTAGTGCTTGCTGCTCAAAACAGGAATCTGATCTTTGAAGGTAATCTTATGGAATCTAACTCCAAGTAAGAGATTCCAAACACTTGGCCCCACACACATAAGCATGGCAAACCCATCGGTTGGGGTAGTTTAACAGTCCAGGAGCCTTAGTTTTGGCTCTGATTTAATGACTTTATCTTTTCTCTGTCCAATAGTCTCCTGACAGTCACCACACTTGTGTTAAAATGAAGATATTGAAGTGGACTTTGGGTGTCCTGCTGTTCCTGCTGTTGTCTATCGGGCGCTGTACGGAACAATCCACACCGAGCAAGACGCCCCAGCGGAGACACCCTCGTTCAGCAGAGGGTGGAGAGGAAGGGAAGAAATGTGGTTACACCTTCCTGGTCCCAGAACAAAAAATCACAGGGCCAATTTGTGTGAACACTAATGGACCAGGTGTTGGGAACAGGAAGGACGAAGTCACCCGGATGGACATCGAGAACTTGAAGGATGTGCTGTCCAAGCAAAAGCGGGAGATTGACATTTTGCAGTTGGTAGTGGATGTGGATGGAAACATTGTGAATGAAGTAAAATTACTGAGGAAAGAAAGTCGGAACATGAACTCCCGGGTCACCCAACTGTACATGCAACTCTTGCACGAGATAATTCGGAAGCGCGACAACTCACTTGAGCTTTCCCAACTGGAAAACAAAGTCCTTAACGTTACAACAGAAATGCTGAAGATGGCAACAAAATACAAGGAGCTTGAAGTAAAATACGCAGCACTGACTGACCTGGTAAATAACCAGTCTGTGACTATCTCACTGCTGGAGGAGCAGTGCTTGAGAATCTTCTCGCGACAGGACACCCACGGGTCCCCACCCCTCGTCCAAGTGGTGCCGCAGCACATTCCCAACAGCCAGCCCTACACTCCCGTCCTTCTGGGAGGTAACGAGATACAGAGAGACCCAGGATACCCCAGAGACAGAGATGTAAGGCCACCACCTGATCCAGCCACTTCTCCTACAAAGAGTCCTTTCAGAGTCCCCCCACTGGCTCTAATTAATGAGGGTAAGTTACCTATCCCTGTTTATCTAACCTGAGACTTCTCTGTTTCAGAGGGAAACTGTCCCGACTACAAAAACAGAATGGAGAATTCAAAGTACCTGGTACAGCCCTTGCTCCTGATTTTTTCTGACCCTTCCATCTTCCAGGGAAAGCTTTAGTTTGCCAAACAGCCTAAATCTGCAGAAGATGAACTGTTGAAATGGCTGATACTCAGAAATTCCATCTGAACAATTTATGTCTTTGACTCACAAAGTATGGGGGGTTGAGTTATTGAAATGAAAATTCAGTATTAGCATAAACTTTCCCGTATTTACCCATTTCTCTGATGATGCCTTCAGCTTCATGCTACAGTAGCTGGCAAGGGTGAATAACTAATTAATCTTAAACAAAGGAAGTAATTTTAAATAGTTCTCCTTCATACTTACTTGTATACATTTGCCAGAAGATAATCCTGCTGGAAGAACTCCCATCCTTCTATTCTGGCCCCACCAACACAGGCATACTCTTGAATATCTCAAACAGACACTCATTGCAATAAGTTTGAAAGGATAATTGAATCAAGGCTGGATCCAATTAGATGCACTCAGCTTTGAAATTTTAAAATCAGTAACTATATTCCCAGTAATTTGATGTCAGTAGGGGATGGCATGTTAAACTAATACCATAGATATTATGAAAATAAACAGGAGACTGTTTATCACATTTTCACATATTACATTCTTCAAGTCATTAGATAAATTCATTTATCACTAGAAATCAAAACCAGTGACAAGACAATTAACTATCTTTGAGCTGCTCTGAAATCCTGTTTCTCACTTCATTAAAATTTTGACAGAATTGTAATTAAAGTTCAAGGACTCAGAAAAACAAGTTTTTCTCAGACATCCATTGAAGTGCTTGCTCTCGACTTCTGTTATCTTGTGCAGGAAAAGCATTTGGTTGAGTTTTTTTGCATTTAGCTTGTTGTTTTGGTTTGGGTTTTTCTTTCAAATTGCCTTTAGTCACAGTTCAAAGTTCAACTTGGTTACTAAGCTGAAGCCAAACATTTATTTGTGACTGCTCTGCAGCATTACAACCAACCAGTTGCTTATGTAAAGAACAACTACTTTTATTCAAGGTCTGCAGAAAATTCAGGCATGAGCCCAAGTAAAATGCCAGATGTCATGGGAATTTCAATCATACATCGTGGCACAAAGGAAGCAGCTCATACCAAAGCATTACATTGATGTCTGGCAATTCTAAAAAAACCCACAACTTCCTGCTTCCCACCAAACCCTCACTTCTAGGTTTTGTTCTAAATGCAACTTGTCTCTCTCAAATATACACCTGCTGCACATACAAAATCATCCTCTAAATTATCTACCCTGCTTTTCACTAACCTCTTTAAAGTTCAGAATATGAATCCAATTTTGCAAGGAAAATCTCGGGAAAGCTTATTTGAACATTATTCAACTTCCTTTAATACTATTTTCTTGAGTTGGAAGTTCAAGTGTTTCTTGCAGTGCCTTTAGAAAAGGTGGGTTGAGAATTGTTAGAGCTGATAAAACATCAGTCATCAAACCCCAAACTTCTCAATTGCAACACAATGCGCCATTATTATCTCTGACCTTTAAAATGAAGGGAAGCAGATTTAATGGTGCATAAAACCAAAATTATGTCATAGAAAACTCAACTTTACAGCTAAAAGATAATGACTATTTATAATGTATAAAGATGTCAAAAAAGACCAATGAAAACTCAACAGACCCAATTAGAAATAAGCCTGTTGAAGACTTATGTCAGAATAAATACCTGCACAAACAAGGAGATACAACTTCATCAGACACAGGAGGAGAAAGCTCCTAACAAACACTTGCACACAGCAGAAGTTGACAGAAGGGTCAATGTGCACCTTAATATTGTGGGTGGAGAGCAAAATTCAAAATATGTGGGGAACAGAAGGATGAAGTTTATTTTCTGGGTATTTTGATTAATTAGCACAAAAATAGCTCTAAAAAGTGAGGAATGATAATGTTCCTGTGAATTATAGTTGTCACAAGTACCTTAATATTTGGAATAATGACCAGTGCCCCCAAAATTTACTGCCCCTATTGTTGAAAAAAAAATAGCTTGAAGTTAACCAAGTACTTGGTTAACTACACACATACCCCTGTTGCTAATACCTCTTGGTTAACACTATAACTTTTGTTTTTAATACATGTTCAATTTTATTTTGCACTTTTCCTCTACTATTGCCCTCCAAAATCCTTTATATTAAGCTTACACAAGCACAGGTTCTGTATCCTCTGCTCAAGACAACAATTTGCACCTTAAAATGGGATTCAACTATCCAGTTATTAAGCTTTCAACTTAAAATATTTAATCACTTTCCTTCTCTACTACATTTAATTTACTACAGAATATGATCTGCACTCAATCACACATCTAAACCACAATTTTAGAAGTGAAATATTTAACAGATCATCTTCTCAGGGTATTTCTGTCTCAGAACTGTTTCAGTGACACAGTGTACACAGGCTTTTACAAAAGACTAGATGTGCATGAGATACTAATGCCTTACATAGATAATCTATGAAATCCATAAGACTAAGCAGAAGATCATGCTTTTTTCATTAGTCAGAGCCTCCAGTCACACAGCACTATGGAGAACTTCCACAAATCTCAGTATTTCCACTGAAAAAGATCCATTCTTATACTGAGAACTTGAAATAATGATACAAAAAAACTTACTTCTCCAAAAAGATTTGAGGGTATACACCAAAAACTGTGGGATATCCTGGACTTCTGTACACTAAGAGCAGAAGTCTGTCACCTCTACCACATCATCAACTTATGATAAGCACACAGAAAACCTGAGCAGACTGGTACAATTCTGTCTGCCTTAAAACTGTGTAAGATCACCCCAAACATCTGCTTGGGTCTCTCACGGAAAAATTCCTCCTCCAGTAGAAATCATGTGAGATAATACCCAGCAGATCTAATCGAGCTATTCTTAATGTTCAATTAACTATACAAAAAACTAATACTGGCCTGTTTACACTTTTTTTGAAGCAATAATTGTATTACAATCATATTTCTGCCTATACAGTTATAGAGTGCCCAAATTTACTTTAGACAGTTCAAGGCAAGGGAGTGAGATCCATCTCGGTCCAGGAAATTATCTATCTCCTGGACAAACTCTGCAATGTGCACCATCTATGTGGAAATTTTAATTGTGAACAAGAGAAAAAACCACTTGTGTACCAGACATACAGGATTTCTTTCCTAAACTACTACTGCTTGCACTGGAAGAATGGTAAAACCATCCCAGATCCTGACAGTGCAGCAGAGCTTACAATGATGGCTCAATGTCTGTGACACCCCTGGTAGTTCTGTCATAGCCAGGAGCTCCAAGTTCCCTTCATTAGATACACAAGACTTATGTACTCTAATTAATACCAAATGCTTTATGGAGCTCTTGCTAATTACATACTTGCCTTACTGACAACTCCTACCTGCAAATCTATGAAAAGTGTGAGTTTCAACTTGCTTTTGTCACTTTCCCTCCACCTCTATTTTTGATTAAAGAATAACCTCAGCAAAGGTCTTCTATGCTGCTCTGCACATGAGCTGCTTCTGTGACTGATGAGTTCTCTATAAAGTTCCAAGAAGGTTTGACAAAATGAGCCTTCTACAAGGAGGAGAAAACTGTAGGTAATTTATTTTCAGATGTACTGAGTTTGCAAATACATTTAGGGCATCCACCACCAACTAGTCATTAGAACACACTTTGCTTTTCATTAGTAAATAAGCAGTCTCTCTAAACCCACTGAAGTCCTGATAGACAAATTCTTTCCTAAAAAGTAGAAAATATTACCAAAAATTGAAAGGCAAAGCTTTCAGAGAGATGCAGGCTGCATCCTTCTTACCCAGTGACCAGATGCCCTTCTCTAAGTAGTATTTGTACAACCACTGTTCACATGGACTAAAATAGAGCTTTCAAGCAGCACTGACAACAGCAACAGCACTGTTGTAGAACCACAGCCCTAGAAACAAGTATGTGAGCCCTTTGAGCTGCCCAGAAATCCTCCTCCAGTGATTGCTGAGTTTCCTCATCGGTGTCGATGTTTCACAGCAGGATAATACATGAAACTTAGAAAGATTCCTATCCACAGTTAACAGCCCAATCCTAGAAGTGGGTAAGTACATAAAGGCAAAAAACTGTGTAGTTTAAGAATTCTCTGACTAAATTCCATGTCTGCAGACTTTGGCAGTAAATATTTCTTTCAGCAGTTCTCGGACTACTTATGTATTCACAAGTTTAGTTGGGTATCCTGAGTTTGTTTTGCTTTTAACTTCCACCAGTTTCAAACTGATGCATGGGGATAATGTAAATTGATGCCTACATTGTGTAAAAAAGGAGAAAATAATTACTGAAAAACATAATGAACTTTTAATATCAAGAGACAGAGTATAAATCTTTGACACAGTACACAAAAAATTGGGTCTTGGCAACCAAAGTCTATTACTTGTTTAGCAAAACCAAGTTTTTGTTTGAAAATATATAAAGAGAGAGGATACTGGCAGGTTTATTTATACATACACAATCTCAGACAGTAACCTCTTCCACTGTTTTCCATGGCAGCTTTATATCTTAATTGAATTACTGACTTTCCATTACAAAACATTCCTGAACAATGGGTACTGCACAGCCAAGCTTGAATGCTACAGTATTTCTTTTCCAAAAGGTCCATTCAAAGACTGCCAACAAGCCAAAGAAGCTGGACATTCCAACAGTGGGATTTACATGATCAAACCTGAAAATAGCAACGAGCCAATGCAACTGTGGTGTGAGAACAGCCTGGACCCTGGAGGATGGGCAGTTATTCAGAAGAGGACAGATGGATCTGTCAACTTTTTCAGGAATTGGGACAGTTACAAGGTAAATTATAGAATGCAGAAAGTCAGTGGGTGAAGAAAAATAATTGAAAAGAGTGGTCATCCCTCAGAGGCAAACATAGTTCAGTGGGAATGTCCTGTGTCCCTCAAGGCATTGTTGACTTTATGAACCAACTTGTTGTCTGAAATAGCCTGTATTTGTGATGCACAACACAACTGGGAGACACATGTTGTTCTACAGTGACTGGGAAGTCATTTATTACAAAGCTCTAACTCCACACATGATTTCCATTAACACACTGAGAACTACAGCAAGTGCTTGTAAAGCTTAATTGTCTCCCTTATGAATAAGCAAACTCAGCCAGTGGAATTATTAATTTAAGCACGTTAATAGATTTGTAGGATCAGGGTCTCAACTTCAAAATAGCCCTAATAATGAATTAAACGAAATAATCTCTACCTCTCAAATTAGGTTATACATCTGAAGATGTCAGACTGATGAAGAGAAACACATTCCTGTGTGTTACTGTAGTATTATGCACTAGCAGGCAGAATGCCTGGGATGAGAAGTAGATGCTGCTTTGGAGTAATTACATGCTAAACAGGGAATGTGAAAATCCATTTTGTTGGGTCTCTTAAATAATAATGTGCTGACTTCATATATACAGGACACAGTTTTTCCCTACAATGCTGTGCTAACTTTAAATGGGTCTATAATTGCCACATGGATTGTATTTGTAGAGAGAACTGAGCCACATTTAACCCAATCAGTAATCTAAAAATACTATCATTTATACAAAGGAAATTACAAAAAATGAGCACAAGGATTTTTCACTTCTCGCATTCTTGGAATTTAATGATTCAAATATTAATAATTAAATCAGTAACAAAGATATGATTTATTCAGAAAAAAAATAGTTATTCAAAGTGTACTTCTCAAAACAGTACACAGTTGGTTTGGGAGTTGCTAAATATTATAAGATGTTATAAGGAGTTATGGAGTACCTTATAAAGCAACCATAAACACTGTGAATATAATGCAACACCAAACATGAACGCTGGTGCACCTGGGGAAAGGAAAGAGCAAATAGGAAATATCACTTCACAACTATTGTGCTGGCAGTCTGTGATTTGAAAGGAAAGGTGCCCTTACATCTCATTTCTAATAAAGCCAGTAAAGAGCACAGAAGAATTGTGTGATGAAATTTACAGCCAAAACCAACACTAGTTGCAATACAGAGGCAACAAAAAGTTATTTGCCTTGAAGACTGAGACCGTTGATCCATAAACACCTCTTTTAACCTGGAAATATACCCCTAATATTCCATTATTCATCCATTCTTACAGATCCCCTTAGCTTTGTCAAGAAGTATATTGTTTCAGTCTCCCTACTTTATTTTAAGAAGAGGACAGCCCAGAACACAGATATTTTGTCAAATTTACCAGTTCTGGTACCATCTTGTGCAGCTTAGCAGTCCAAGTGCAGCAAAATAAAGCACTTAAATCAGGTGTTGAACAGTCACTCAGACACTTAAAGGCTTTCAGTGCCCAAGTTCCACTGGTTCATAACACTCCTGCTCACGAGCGTTTTGATGAACAAGAAAAACTAAACCAACATGACCTTGTGATCTTCTCCTGTACAGAAAGGATTTGGAAACATTGATGGAGAGTACTGGCTGGGACTGGAGAACATCTACAAGCTCAGCAATCAGGATAATTACAGACTATTGATCGAGTTGGAGGACTGGAGCAACAAGAAAGTGTATGCAGAGTACAGCAGCTTCCGCCTGGAGCCCGAGAGCGAGTTCTACAGGCTGCGCCTGGGAACGTACCAGGGGAACGCCGGGGATTCCATGATATGGCACAACGGGAAGCAATTCACAACACTGGACAGAGACAGGGATATGTATTCAGGTAAGGAAACTTGTATGGATAGGAAAAGGGAGGCATGTATGTCCTGTTAGTTATACCACCTTTAAAAACACAATATAGCACCAAAAAGAAGGTAAATTATGACGGGAACTCTGTTGAAAGATGCTTCAAGTTAATGATGATACAAATCACATTGGCAGGGCCCCCTTCAAGCCCCTGCACTAGTCAGAAATTCCAATTCTATTACCTTCACTGACAACACACTTCAGCAACTTTCTGTTCAGCTCAGTGACATCCTCATCACTTGCACGTGGCTCTGCAGTCAGAATCCCCATCTGGCTGATCTCCAAGTAGTGCTGCTGCCACAGAACAATAATCACCAGGAATTAGAGCCTCTGGACAGCACAAAAGGAACTGTCACTGTGAAGAGGCTCAGTTATGCACCGATACTTGAGAAAGATGAGAAAGAGGCAGATCACTCGGTGTTGTTTTCCTTAAAGCACACTTTTTGGTTTATCTCCTCCAGCTTTCCCCTTAGCATTAAAGGAAAGGTTGGGGAGTGTAATACTTCAACTGCTTTTCCTCAGCTGTCAATAACCATAAAGCTGGACAAATCCTGCAAACTCTTAGACAAGCCTGTAGCAGTAAAAACAAGTCACAAGCAAGTCTTTGTGGAAGTGTGGCCCTGCATGCTGCTTGGAGCTGTATCAACTCACATTGCTTCTGCTCAAGTATTTCTAAACAGCACATAATCCGAGTTCCTTGGTTGTTAGCTCATGGAGAAGCAGTGCTGGTAGTCTGAGAGGACTTATCTCCATTTTCAGCTGTCACATTAAATACTGTATTAACAACCCCCCTCCTCCAGCAATGGCTGCTGTTACAACAGAATCTGTAATTGAAGTAGAAGCAGCAATTGCAGTGACCACACCAGGCCACGAAGCACCTCCAAGCTCCCTCTGAGAAAAAGGCACTACACAAAACCCTTTAGTCCCCATTTCTCCCCCGTGAAGGCGAAGCTCACCCACCTCCCTCTGTTCCACAGGAAACTGTGCTCACTTCCACAAAGGCGGCTGGTGGTACAACGCGTGTGCCCACTCCAACCTCAACGGCGTGTGGTACCGGGGAGGCCACTACAGGAGCAAGTACCAGGATGGCATATTTTGGGCTGAGTACAGGGGAGGCTCCTACTCCCTCAAAGCAGTTCAGATGATGATCAGACCCATAGACTGAGGAGGAAAACCCCACAGCGCTCAAGGGATCCTGTATAAACTTCCCGGTGCTTGAGTTCCAGAAAAATAAAGTATTACTTTTTAATCATTATTTTGCACAATCTGCCCCTGCACAAAGCAGGTCTACAGTTTTCCTGTCTTCTTTTCTCTGTCGTTGTTTCTCTCTCCTTGTTTAGAAACCTTCTCTACTGTGACAGTGTTTTTTTTAAACACACATTCACAAAAGCAGATGTTTGTGCTTACAAAGCATATTTATCTTTTGTTCAAGACCAACATACTTTATATAAACAGTCATTAAGACTGGTAAAAACTTCCAAATGTATGACAAGATATAAGCTTTTCCTCTTCAAAAAGCTTATGCTTTTTCAGGTTAGCTCAACCCTTAAGTGTAAATATGTGAAATGACATTGTCTTGCTTTAATGTGAAAATTGATTAGTTATTTAACAATTTATTTAAAAATGTTGGTATTAACTTTTTCATTGAAAAATCTGACTTCACCTTTCTGTTTGATATTTACTCCAAGAAGCTACACAAAAAAAATTGGAGACATTTTAGCTTTGCCAGCAGAGAGAGAGATTTTTGCAACAAATAATTATTTCAAAATGAAGTGGCAAATTAAACACGAAACATAAAATTTCTTAAACAATTCTCCACACCACTAAGATCTCCAAGTCCCACCTTCTGTAAAACACTTAGGCCAAACATCCCTAATGTAAGAAAACTGATTGTATGAAATTATTGATAAACTTATGACAACCAAATTGCTCAGCAATATTTTTACTTTCAATCTCTATTCAAACATCCTAAATAAACATTTCTTGATACTTTGAACTGAAGTGGCAAAACTGAACCTCCCCTCGTCCCATGAGGAGTGATGAGGGCTGACCAAGTGGTCACATACTAACTTAGAGAAGGACCAAGTCTCTGAATATTAGTTTTTCTCCAACACAGCTTTCTGCTGCCACAGTAAAACAAAGGTTAGGAATCACCTCTGTGATCTCCCTGTCATCCCAAATTTGGGATTACCCTCCCTCTATGTGTATACAACTTTTAACACCGTCTATATTAAATTTTATCTTCTAGATATAATTTTTCCCCTGGAATATGTAATTTAAGAAATTAATTAGAAAATATTCCAAGATCAGATACAACAAAACATTTGTTTTAGCTACAGAATCTCCAAAACTAAAGCTTTGTTCCTAGTATATAAAATTATTTAATAACCCTACTTACCCACACAGGTTGCCTAATTTAATTTTATATTACACAAAAGTAAACATGCTGTTCTGAACTGTAACCAATGTATTTGTTTAGCACCTCATATGTGCCTTCAAGATTTTAAGGAACTTCACCCCTATTTAACATAAGAAACCCTAATAGCTAAAGGAATAATCTAATATTATTATGTTAAATTATTCAATATTAATTGCTATGCACAGCCTCGTATGTAAAAAACATATGTTAAAAAAACAGATGTAAAAAGCCTTCTGCTTTCAGAACACACTCTCTGGAGCAGATAAAGCTTCAATGATGATATATGGCTGCAAGGGCTGGAGTTAAATCTTTGGTCAAGAGATCAAAGCCAACAAGTTTCACCAATATTTAATTGGGGTTGGCAGTGGTGGGGAATTGGTCCCAGCATATTCCATACCCGAATTCCAGGAATTTTAACTGACACAAATGTTTATGATCACAATTCTGAAATTGTTCTTCATGTAAGGAATATTTGTTTGTTACAAATATCACGCAGACCTCATTGACTGAGTGTCCTATAAAATGCTTTTTAATTGCAAATGCTTAAAATTCAGACTCTCTGTAGTCTATCCTTTTTTCCTATGGTAGCTGGATAGAAGAGCAGTTCAGGTAAACTTAAAAGCTGGAAATTCCCTCCAAAATGTTCCTTTAATGAACACTTCTGACAGCTTTAGTTCATTCAACCGACAGATTTCCTCTCCTTGGCAAAGAGCTTATTTTACCCCAAGAATCTCTTGCCTGCTACAAAAACAGTGTTTGTTTATTCAGTGCAGTCAGTGAAAGGTGTACTTTGCAGAAACCCCAAAGTAAAATTAGCTTGCACTCAGCCTTTTAATTAAATTTTATATATTAGACATGTAAAAAGTGAGTCTTCCACAGTTTAAAGCTGCAGGATGACATTAACTAAACATTATTACAAAATACACCCAGAAACCTCAGACTGTACAAATGCTGTGCTTTGAAAGGAAAGACTTAATTAAGTTGCCAATTTAGGATTACGAGGAGGGAAAGCATAGCATCTCTTTTTCAGGTTTGTTCATACTCTGTACAATAATTCACTTTCAAATGCTTGTAACTCTACCAGTTGGTAGCTTTTGGGCTGAATTTTCTAACCAGGGTGAATGACTTCAAGAGCTCAATGTTTTCTCTCACACTTTTTTTAGAGAAGATTTTGAAAAGAGGCTGCAGCATCCCTCAAGCTTCTTGCCCTGGACATTCAGAAGCTGTCAGTGAAGGACTGAGCCTTCACCATTCCTGTACCATCACTCCAAATTTAAGCAAGCAGACCTCAAGAAAGCTTAACTCGTACTAAACCTGAAATATGGTTTTCACATCTCTTTCCAAAATTTATTGCAAGCACTATCACTGAAGTAGCTCAATATTCCTCAGATGAATACTTGTTTTCAGCTTTTCTGTTTCTGGATAGAACTCCTCCAAAACAGCTATAAGAAAATATTTCACAAGGTAGTACTGCTTAGTTAAATAAAAATCTTATTTCTGAAGATACGGCTCAGTTGTTTCATTGTGCAATCTCAAAATAATCAAAACGCTGGGATAAAATATTTTTATTTCCCCTCCTAGTTAAATGTGGAAAGACACCATTATCTTGTCCCCAGCAGGTGAGCTGTGGTATTAAGACAACAATCTGTACTTGTGTGGCTCCATTCCCACTGCAAATGCTACACTAAAAAAGCATTTATCTTATAATGGCAAGATGGTAATGAAAAATTCTACACCCACATTTGATATTTGGTTGCATAAGGGTAAACCAAGTATCCTCTGAAGGGTAAAACATTCATCCTTGGAAGTGCAGCTGAAATTCCTTTACATGCTCACTTTCCCTGTGACCTTCCAAAGGGGACTTCACAACCAGTGCCAATGTTTTCCTTTCAAGAATTGTAACTTAGAGCTGATAAGCTTAAAACAGTAACTAAACCAAGCAACTTAAGTTACTTCTGTTCTGAATGACTATTAAATTCACAAAAAATGCCTTGAGAAGGAAATCTGAGAAATAACAAATCACTCAACTCTCACTGGAGATCAAAGCTTTGATCAAATGAGAAAACTTGGACTCAACCATCAATCCACCAGGATGGATCCAGATTTATCATGACTGCAGTTCCAAGACTATTTTATTCTTTTTGTCACTTACTTAAACCCTACAAAATTAATTTTTAGAGGGAGTGCACCAGTGGGCAGTTGCTATTCCTTTGGAGAACTAAAAGAGGCTTTAGGACATTCTTCACATCACTGGTAAGAACAGATATCAGAAAAAAGAGGTCACAACACATCCCTCAACTACAGCAGGTTGTAGCAAAGGGCATTTCTTTCTAAATAGAAAAGAATTATATATTTTTCTTTGAATTATCAAGTCAAGCCCCAAGCTTATTCTAAAGCAAAGCCAGACAAGAGGCTGCTACTGTATTGAGGAAAACACCTTTAACAAAACATTAAAAATTGTTTCCCAGCATTTGGCTTAGGACTTTTATAATCAGCCAGAAAACAATCTGAGCCTGGCTTCAAGTTTCAAAAATCATGGCATATGGGTAAAAAGCATCTGGAAAGCCAGAAGCATTTCAGAACCACATACCATGTGTACATACTGTATATGTACTCATGGTGGGTTCAGCTCTATGTTTAATCACATTGCATTATGCTTGACTTCTTTTTTGTCCCTTTTTATTCAGGCCTTGAATAAGGAACACTACAGGACACTAGAATTACTATTGCTTCTCCACAGCAAACTGATCTTTCCTATAAGTCTAAAGCACGGAAAATTCAACTGATTAAATCTTGAAAAAGTTAAGAGATCAGGTGAGTAAAGCAAGTATGAAACCTCAGGAACAAAGATACTACAGCTTAAAAGGTCTTAGTGACCATGAGAGGTTCATCTTGAACTCAGGTGCAAGAGCTACTCATATTTGCAAAAATACAAAAAATTTGGTACACGTTTCCTTAATTTTATGTATCAATGTTTTATGGTATCAAACAAAAGCTACATTAAAAAAGCATCTTGATCACTTTAATGTCTCAGTTTAGTTTAAGTAGATTAGCTTGGCAACACAAACAACACATATTAAACACATTTATCTAGTTTTCAGATACACAGGAATATAATTCATTAGTAATTATTCCATAAAGCTGAGTCAGTCATAACAACCCAGCTTCTCTTGTCACCTTGATGTAATTAAATGCAGCAATATCTTCAGATTTTAGCATGTTCCAAACCCCTACATTTACCTACCTTTATCTCAGAGGCAGGTCATCTATAGCTTCTTATAAATTAGAAGCCCAGTCAAGTGTTTAGCTGTCAGAGCACTAGGAGGGGTAACAATAAGTACTTCTCCAGAAGTCAATCAGTGTATTTGTACAACATGTGAAAAAATAATTTCCTAGAAAACTAATACTGTATGTAAAGCCTGAAGTGTTTGTGAGGTTTAACAGGTATTTTCTTGCTGAAGTTCTGTCTTGCCACATGCAGAGTATCCAGAACCAACCAGGGTTACAGATTCCTTAATGAAGTATTGAAATAGTTTCAGGAATGCTGGAAAGATGGTGTTTAGTTGGTGTAATTACTGAAGAAATGTGCTTCAACTTACCTAAATAGGGAATACAAGGAGTCATCTTCAAGCTGCTGATGTAGTCTCTAAGCCTTTTGTAATTATCTTCTTTACTCATAACATACTCCAGCTTGTCAAAGGTGGCTTTATCCTTCCGACTCAGTAACTTGGGAAAGGAAAAAGAAGGCAAAACTTAAGCTTAAGTTTGATCATTGTGTTTCTCTTTTAGCCTCATATGCAGAGATTTCCACCTCCCTGATGTTTTTGTTACTGGTTTGTTTTAAAATACAACTGCTTCAAAATTACAGCATTTATATTTCCTATATCCAACTCTCCATGAAGTCAGACAACACACCACCAAACTAAACACTGGCTTTCAGGGAAAGTAACTTGTTGAAACAAATTCCAGCAATTAATTTACATCTTTAGCTTTGGTTCCAACAGTTGGATGAGCAGCATCTCCTGTTCATTAAAACTTCAGACATCTGCCAGTTCCAGGAGAAGGAAGCAGGAGACAGGCAGGACTTCTTTCCAACCCTCAGAAGACGACATTTATCTTTTGAAGTTCATCACCTCGAAGTTGGTTCCAGCTTAACCAACCTAGATTAGCTTGCCTTTAATAATATCCTAAAATATTCTGCCACCATTTGGTGTCTGGATGGCTTTTGTAGTTTTGCAGACTGGAAGGTAAGACAAGGCTAAGAGATATAGTAATGGCCTGAATGCAAACTCGAATGAAATTGTTATTTTCCTCAACACATGTTGATTGGCAAACTCTCATTCAAGTCTGATCTTTTCAGGCTCTTTAGATCATCTCATAACTTAATCCCATGGCACTTCCCCTTGTGCTCACGGGGCAATTCCCATCGTGCCTCCACTTTCTGCATGAAGAGAGAAAAGCAAAGAGAAGCCAAGCAAATTAAGTGTGTTTCTGTGAGGGCAAGGAAGGACCCAATTAGTTCTTCAGTTTTGGAGCTGCTTCTTTTTTAAAAAAAAGAATTTTCTTCCTCTGTCTCTATGGCCCAAAGGATGCAAAGAACAGTAAAGAGATGTACATACAGAGACAATAAAAGCTGAAGAATTTGGACACTTCTAAACTGCTCTGTGTTTTCTAGTTATAATGTGCCAGCACTGAAAACCTTTTTGAAACACAAGAAAGGAGAGATGAGGTTTCAGGGTGCTGGCAGAGTGGGGCAGGACTCACCTCACTTCAGACATTAATAATTATTTAGTTACATTGCCCAAATCCTTGCTGGTCATCTACAGTTCTTTTACATTAAATGGAGAGAAGCTGAATATTCTATGAACTGTCTTGGAAAGGCTCACAATTCTTTTCCAGTTCTGAATGGGGCAAATCACACATTAAGAGTAGCATTTATTATTCTCCAGAGCTCAGAGTGTGTGCAGGCAATGAGTGAGACAAATCTCAGAGCAATTCAGACATACCGTCAGAAGACATGAATTTCATCTTTTTTAGGAACATTAGATTACCAAGCAAATATTTAATGGCTCCTTTCAACTCTAGATTCCAACCATATAAGGTGGCTTTTTTTTTTTTTAGGGAATGAATATACTTGCAGCTATTTTCCTGACTTTATAAGTCGAGCTGATTGAGGGTTGCTACAAACCATCTCAGAGATGGAGAAGAAATCATTCCTTGTTGCAAGTTTTGTGGAGGATTACTGTATAACTTACTCAAATGACTTGGTGACTCAAATTTAACAGCTTGATGTGCCTTTTCTTGCTTTTAATATTCAGAAAGCCAAAGGCTTAGAACTTCTGCAGGAAATTATAAACTGAACCTCCAGGAGGACAACTAAATCAGTTTGCAGTGCACATTGCTGGGAGCTCTCCTGCAATTTGCATTTGCAAAGGCTTATGTAAGATGGTGAAAAGCATAGACTTGCCTGGGATTGTGTGAGGAATCAAACACCTGCAGAAATGTGAGAGAATTACCTGGCATTTCAGAGGTTGGAAAAGGGACAAACTCTACACACTGATACACATGTCAACAGCAAACAAATAATCTTCCTGAGTGCAAACTAGTACATAACCAAGGAGGAAAAGAAACTGAGGACTCTCAGGTGTGAATGACATCACCATGGTAGTAACTAATTTGGGTATTATTAATGTATGATTACAGCTACATTTAGTTTGAGTCATGTGCAAAAAGAGAATTGAAAATCAATTTGGCATCACAGTTACATAAAACTGTTCAGGCATCAATTCCAACACCAGAAAACAGAACTTCTCCTCAAACCATTTCAAAGTGTTAATTTCATTAACATTTCCTTGGACAGATTTTTGGTATTTAGAAGCAATGTCTTATGTAACTGTGCATTTGAAAAAACGTACCCGGATTTCTAGATGAGTACCTTGGCAGGAGTGAATTATATTCAGTTTTGGTAATATTTATCAACTGAACAAAGTTATGATGCAGCTGTCAGGCAAAGAAACACATTTTGTGACACCCAAGGATGCACTGACATATTGTCAGTGAAGGTTTCTAGCTCTGGTTAATGGTCTCTGTGTCCCTTGCACAGGAGTACTTCAGTTACCTGATTATTTCTGTCACACTTAATGTTACAGTTCATCTGAAACAGCTGGAAAACTACACAATGTATGGCTGAATCAAGGACTGTTTGCTAAACTCTGAGGCATCAATGAGCAGAAGTAATTCCTGATATTCTTCTTATCAAGGATACAACTATCCAAAAATGATATTATTGCCAGTCAAAAAACAGATGTCAAATAAAAATGTTTCCAAAGAACACTGTTCTTTCATAACTGTACAAAGGCAGAGCTACAAATATATTGTCTAATGCAGTTATACCTATGAAAATAATTCTCAAAACTCTGAAGAAATGTGCCAGATTTAGTTATCAGTCAGAGAAACAGCAAATCTCTTTATGGCAACTGAATCAAGAGTTTCTGAACATCTGCTCTTCATAGCAAAAGAAAATTCCAAGAGTAAACCCCTAAATGATTAAAGTATGACCCACTCTGGCATTCAGAATTTTCCAGCAACTAAATACAAAATAGCTTCTGGCCAAATTAGAAGCCTCTGCATTTAGCAGAATCTGCAGGGAACTATTTTTCAAAGGAAAATGTTTCTATGCCAGAATGGAAAAAAAAAAAATCAAGAGGAAACCATAGGCTTCAGAGAACTCAGTACACAGCAGAGTAAAATCAAAGCTCTGTGTAATAAATACTGCATCCTTGAAACCAGAATGTTGTGTTTACCTAAGAATAAATAAATTAACCCCCCTCCTTGTCCTGCTGCTCCACTTACCGCCCACGTCTTGGTGAGCCTGAAGATGGGAGCACTCTGCAGGCCTGACACCACTGCCATCAGAGCATGGAGATTGTTCAGCTCATACAGTTTCTGAGGACAAAAATACATATATCGTAACAATAAACAACATTGCAAGTGCTGTACAATCAAACATTGCAGGTACTGTGCAATCTGTAATGATTACAGAATAAATAACAGTGTGGAAATGCAAAAACCTTGCATGTTCTAAAATGAGGAATTACAGTGAACTGCTGAGCATCCAGACCACTTTTATGGCACCTCCTAATTTTTTATTACTGCCTTTGAATTATACTCTACTACTTGTTTCATAGCCCAGAGAGAACCCTTAAAAATATCAATACAGACATATATGTCTTGAGTAATACAAGTGCCAGAAATTTTCTGACATTCAAATCCAACAAATTCCTTTCATAGCATTCAATAGTATTTTAAAACTTAACATGCCAGAAAGGACAGACCAGTGAATGATGTCATCATGGCACTGCTTAAAGTTTATGCAGCTACCAAGGCTGCATCAAAGCACTCAAAAAATATCATTGCAGGATGAAAACAAAGAGATGAATTTCAAAAGCCACATACCTGGAGTACCTCTCTCACTGAACAACAATTTTGGGGTATGACAATTAATTAGTGAAAAGCAAAAACTGACCAAAATTGAGCAGAGAAAACATCAGGATAAAAGAATTTTCTTTAAAACTCTCCACAAAACACTGTGTTTTTTACACAAAAACCCTCTCCTGATGGTGAATTCCACCCCCCCCATTCAAATTCTTACCTTTGCAGTTTTAATGTAGTGGCTCAAAACCTCAGCTCGTATTTTCAAAGTC
Organism: Calyptomena viridis; assembly: GCA_013390005.1. Taxonomy (NCBI): domain Eukaryota; kingdom Metazoa; phylum Chordata; class Aves; order Passeriformes; family Eurylaimidae; genus Calyptomena; species Calyptomena viridis. The sequence continues at coordinate 403,994 of WEIV01024485.1, forward strand.
TGTGCATGCAGAATCTCTCTAACAACCCAGAAACTTACCTAAAAGGAAGAAAATTTGCCTTTTAAAAATGCAGAGTTTCAACATTAATAGTTTATTTTTATGAAAGCATGATCAGTGCAAACAGACTCAATTTCAGGTTAAGCTTGAGGATGGGATCTCACAGATACAAACCAAATGGCAAAACACTCAAACTTCAAACAATGCTCTCCCAGGATAATAAAAACATGAAGAAATTTTATTAGAAGTCTATAAATTGAAGGAATAAACACTAAAATTTAGTTATATCCATTGGTTTTGTTTTTCCACAACTTTGAAGCTGCACTACCCAACTCTCAGATGAATTGAACAGCTTCAACTGCAGTTCATTAACATTTACAACACCTCCAATAAAAAATTAATTCTGAACAGAACTGGAACCTGAGGTAGGAAGCCCCTGCTATAACCCAGTTTATACCCTTATTTCTGGCTATGCCACTCACCTGCCAATAGACAGCACAGGTACCATCTTCTTGCTTAGGTTTTACAGGACTAACTTCACCATGGTGTAAAATCACTGCTATATTCAGAGTGGTATAAAGGTTGGCTGCTGCATTTTGTAGTCACATCAATGCCTCACAAAAGCTGTACTTTAAAAGTGCTTTGTTAACATGTCTAAATTTTAGCATTTTCCCTTCTCTGCTCTCCCCCACCTTCTGCTCTCACAAAGAACAATAAAAAAAAATGAACATAACTATAATTAAGCAGTAGAAAAGAATTAGTAAATGGTAACAAATACTGCAGCTTTTATTAATGTATTCACTATGAGTTAGGAAAATATTATCAAGATACAGCATGACTGGTATTTATAAAACTACTGAAAATGTACATTCTTCATACACAAACACCTTTCAACCTGTCATCATGCTTTGATTTTTAAGAGTTGCTAAAGTACTTCTTGTAAACTAACATTGTCTATACACTGAGGTTCCTGCCCAAAATTTCAATTAAAAAAATGAAATATCCTGTTTCACTTTGTCCAGTATGACAGCTCTTTATACAGAACAGCTCAAGAAGACCAGCACCTCCAAAATGATTACATTTGCAGTGAAGTTACAGTGATGTGATGAAAACTGGGATGTTCAAACACTACAACTCTTTGGAACTGAAAAATGGAAGAAAGACAAGAAAACCCACAAGAAATCCACACAAACATCTTGTGTAACAACCACTTTCCTTTGGTTTGTTTGTCTAAGGCTGTATTAGCCAGGAAAGAATTAACCATGGAGCTCAGGTTTCTGTTTACTTCCTTTTTTCTTCATTTTTTTCTCTCTTCTTTTTAAGCAAAATATCTCCAGATAAACTGTGCAGCCCTCACAAACAAAAAATGGTTCCACACGAATGGCATTGCTATAAAATACAGAAGTACTGAATAGACAAAGTATTTGACAGTACTTTAAAATCTTGTCAAAAGAAAGTTTAACCTCAACGTGATGCTCTGCTGTAGTTACACAGCTTGAGAAAGAACTTTTTTTCCCTTGACTGACCAAGAAGTTTCCAAGGAGATGCTTTCCCTTTGAAGATCAGAGGAATTTAAATTTCTAACATAGATTTTCGTACCATAAAGAATCAGGTAGAGACAACACATGCATTACTATGCCTCAAAATCCCAAATCTCTTTGATTTCAGGTTAACTGAGTGTCCATGTAACAGGAGAAGGCTTTGATAGGCCACACTGGGAAACACTTGCTCAGAACACAGAGCAACCCCCAGCACTTCCATAAGGATATAAAGCCACAATTTGCTCTGTTGCCTATCCAAGGAAGCTTGGTTTCCATTCCAGTCCCAGCTCAACACTCCGAGCTCTTGCAGGAAAAAACAAACCCAAAGCAGAACAAAATGCAGAACTTCCTTCAAAGCTCAGAGCCATCCAGTCCCTTCAGTGACAGGCTGAGCAGGAGATAGAGAATTAAACACATTTAAACACTTCCACTACAAACAGTTCCACTCTTTGATGTGTTTTTACCAATGGAGACATTGGTTTATAGCTGGTCTTGTCTATTAACTGGTATCTTTACACAGCACTATAATTTAATGTATCCCAAATATTGAAAGAAATTATTGAAATAAACCTTTTTGTTCATTCTTCATGGAAATCATATGTACTTGTTCCATATATTGTGGTTATTTGCTTCAAATCCTCTCTTGCTGCATTGAAATGTCATTATCCCGATATCAATCAGCTGGATGAGTCACAGCCTTTGGTACCAGTTCAAAACAGCATTTGAACCCTTTATATATAATTATGTATTTATAATCTTTACAATTAAGGTAAACCTAGAAAAACAGGCTTAACTTTTGAATCACATCTCAAGCTTTTTAAATGATCCCACTTTTGCCTTAGCTGAAATACTAATTTTGTTATACTGGTGCTTTTAAGTTCACAGTTGATGCTTCCAAAACTAATTGCTGAATTTGCCCATCTTCTAATGAGCACAGAAAGCACAGTCTCTCTGGAATACTTTCTGGATTTCCCTTCCAACTATTTTCCATGCACACTAACCTCTCCAACACTCCATTTTTTAATTTCTGATAACCCCAGTTAAATTTGCTCCAACTCAGCAACCCTGCACATACAAGACAAATTCCTCCTACATAAAATGTTTGCATTTGGGTTAAAAAACCAAACCAAAAAACCTTCCATAATCACCAAGCCAGTACAACAAAATCTTCCTTTTCTAAGTGGGATCTTTTGCTTTAAAATTGTTCCAGTGTTTTGAATCTAACTGACAAGTTTCTCTAATATTTTAAACTCTGTGGCAGTGCAGTTCCACTCCCATTTGAATACAAACCCTCAAGAAAGGTTTTCAATAGAGATAATCTGATAACCAAGAGGAACAGTGATTTATACATAAACCTTAAATAACCTGTATTTGTTTGAAACATATGATAAATGCTTATTTTCAAAAGCTAGAACCATGATCTAGTCAGCAAACTTGGCAATTGTGCTCTGACAGATTTACCAGTAACAGCTGCAACCTGCAACTACACAACTCACTTTGAGAAGAAAGCTGAAAAAGGCAGAGATCAGGGCTGAAAAAATTAGAAATTACAGATTTATAAACAATACTTAGTAGTAGATGTGTAAATCTGTGGAGTACCACACAACACTGTATTCACTGAGAATAAGAGTCCTGGCATGGAATGAGTCACTTGATTTCCCTTCCCTGAACTGGATCTGTTTTTACAGGCACCACATATAATTATCACATAACTAATGCTGGAAATACCCTTTTTCACCCTCAGTGCACTGCAATCAACTGCACAGAATCACTGCTGCTTCCAAAATGCTACCAGCAGATCAATTTGCTGTGAAGAAGCTGTTAGTGATTTAATATTCTCTTTGCTTAAAAAGTGAGAGCTGTTCATGGTTTTCTTTGCAAGTTGGAGAGGGGAAAAAAAAGAGACATGCATAATTTAAACCCATGGAAATTTCAAAGGTTAACAGAAGTTTGATGAAATGTATTTCTGCCTGAGAAGGCCAAAAGTTGTAATGATTTTCCTGAGTGCTTATTCTAGGGCCAAGCATTAGAACCCCCAGGTAAGTGGGGCAGAAACAATACTTGTTCCTTTTCCTTCCCCTCTTCCTATACACAAGAAAGGCTCGTGGCTTTCCCTGATGACAGAATAAACACTGATTTAAACTTCATGGCAGTCCTTATTCCCATGGTAAGTCTTTCCCTCCTTCCCTCTGGCTACTGAGCATATTTTACCAATTCTTGGGTGTGCCTGAAGTTGATTTTCTGTTCAGGAAGTTCTGCAGCTCCTCAGTTCAGTGCATAATAACTGAGAAGTGAGGTTGTTTATTGACAAACCCTGTCTAACACAGCCTTGAACACAAAAGCATTCCAGAATATTCAGTAAAACTACACACTTCTTTCAAGAGACAACTTCCATGAACAAGCACAGCAGTAAATGTTGGAATCAGTGGCATATCAGTGAGATTGATATCAAATGTATTAGTGTTTTTATACCTGTCCATATACTCAAACAGGAGCAACTTCAGAAGATAGATAAAGAAATTTTCAACTGAATGCAAGAACAACCACCACCAAAAAAAAAGAACACCAAAACTCCCTCTCAAATCACCAACCAAGCCCACCCAGAATTCAATAGGTTGTGTGGTCACAAGAAGTGGTCACATTTTCTCTTTGGTCAAGTGGACAATCAGGCAACTGTCCCAAACCCCATCCCAGACAAGGATAGGAGAGGTAATAGGATTTGATGACACCCTGAATGTGAGCAATCATGAGAAGTGAGAAAGCACACAAGAACTGATAGGAAAACACCCCTGAAAAGGTTACTTAGGTCTGAGTTTCAGATGATTAACAAAGATGTCTGAGACTGGGTACAGAGAGCTCTGGAAGACAGCCTGTCAGTTTGAGACACTACTAAACATTTACAAGAGGAGAGATAAGAGTAATAGAATTGCATCATCTGAAAGAGAATACATGGCATTCCTTTAAAAAGGCATTACAGAGACTTGGTTGGCCAACTACACAGCTGGAGTCCTACAGCTTTAATGGTGGAGAAAGCTGGAACCCTGTTCTTCTTTTAAAAGTTGATTTTATGCAGATAAATTGTTACGTGAGAAAATCAAAAATCTCAAATACACTACCTGAAAATCTCGAAAAAATTCTGCCAAGTAAAGAGCTAAGGAACAAATTTTATATAGAAAAGTTGCTTGGAATTTTTAAAGTTTGCCTAGAATTGCTTAAAAAAGGTAACTGACAACAGGCCTCTATTTCTAGGCACAAAAATATCTATGTGAAGCAAAAGACACTCAACTAACAGAGAAGGAAATTACATCTAATTACTACTCCTGAAATGCTGTATGGTAACCCTTTAACCTGTAATCATGATTCTGTCTTTATCTAAAGGACAGCCAGCATTTATGGGTAAAATAGGCACTTTTCATCAATTACTGCTATTTAAAACAGAATCACAGCTACTTCTTCAGTACTGGTTTGGTCTTTCTGTATCTCCTGCAGACAAAGTACCTGCTATAAGGAGTTCCTTAACTTTTCAAGTAATCAGCTGTGATCCAAAGTCAAAGAACACTTAATCCCACAGACTTTTTCAAATGTGTACATGTAATAAAGCTGGAAAAAAATAACTCACATGATTGAATCTTCTGGTGAAAGCAACAGCATTCGGTGCAGAACTGTATTTCTCTTTTTTATTCCAGCCACAGCTTGCCAGCTCCTGGGAGAATAAGGATGAAAATTCACTTCTTTAATTTAGTGCATAACACATGTTCTGAGCCAAAAGCACACAGACACACAAATCTCTTCAGTTTCAAAATAACAGAGCAGCAATGCATTGAGGTAATGCAGTTACACTTGTTCTGATTCCTTCTGCAAACTGAGATTCCACAAGTGTCATTTCTGACTTGTTTGGAGTTATTGGATTTCTACAATTCATCTTCTGTTGAATTAAGGACTTTCCTAATTCATCTCTTAGCAAAAGATTCATTTTGTTACCCTAGAAAATCCTGCTTTAAACGTGAATCTGAACTAGAGAGAGCAACATGTGCTTTTGTTTTTAATTGCCTTCTGAAGATACTTAAATTCTACTCAGAAGATGCACCTTGTTAATTCAATCTAGGACACGTCCCATTATTTTAACTTGGCATGTTGCATTTAAGAAATACTAGAATTGTCATCTTTTGCAGTAACAAGAAAATAAACACTATTTTCAGTTTTCACTTTCAAAGGAACCTGTTTTAGGAAACTACATCATCTTATTTGCTACCACCTAATTTCAGTAAAGCATTTTTAATTAAAATAATAACTAACCAAATGTACCAAATTAACCTCTTCTACTTTGTATACAGCACATGAATAGATGCAAACACGTTAAGCTGTCAGCACACAATCTATTCCACAGGGTACCAAGAAAAATAACCAAGACAGACACAGCTTAATTATTCAAGTGGCATAATAGCAAAGTACAGCCTTTCATTTTTACTTATTCATGTTTTCCTTCCACAGCTTCCACTCTGAATCACTCCCAGTTTTATCCCCACATTGTAAAGTACTCACTGAACCCAGGCTCATTATCCCAGCTACCAGGTAAGGTGGGTAAGATGAATCGACATGGAACCAGTATTTGTGCCATTTAAGACACAGTTTAAAAGATTTTACTATCTGGATACTCTAAACTCTAAGTTTTTTGGCTTTTTTTAATCAGGAATTTGTAGACATCTTTCAAGCAGTGTTGCAAAACTACTGAAGAATCTCATGTTAGTCAAGAAGGACCCTGAATTCTTCCACTCAAAGTTTGTGCTGATATTTGTTAAAGACTTTCAGAGATTCCTGTCCATGGACACTGGGAAGAACTGGGGCCTTGCTTCAAATGTCACTAGGATGTTCTGCCACCACAACCTCTCCTGGAAAACCTGGCATGACCAGGAATGCAGGTGCCCATCAGTGACCACCACACAGCCCTGAGTTACTGTGCTGCAGAAAGGAGCCACCCAAGAGCCCCTGGTTTGCAGTGCCCATCCCTCAGAACTCACAGCACTTCAATTTCTATTGGAACAGCAATCACAGCTCTGCACTTGGAGGAACACAGGGGGAATTCATCCACTGGCATCTGATAATCCTTCCTTAATAGCAGGAAAAAAAGTTGCTAGCTCAGGTTTAGGGAAAATATGCTATTTTCTTACAAATTCAGTCACTCAATTTCAGAGGGAAAAAGCAAGGATTAATAGTGGAACTGCTCTACACCTACAGACTAAGCTGAGATAAAGAATATTCAGTAAGTGAGGTTTTTTCACTGCCTGCCCTGGTGGAGCAGAGGGAATGAAGAGGTTAAAGACAATAACCCAGTAAAGATTTTCAATGTGAATACATATGGGCAAATAATTTTGGATGATATATCAAAATATGTAAAATAAGTAATCAGATTTTTCCAATAAAAGCAAGCTGATGTTTTCTGCAAGGGGACATCTGGCCATTAATGTTAACAGAACTCACAGCAGCACAACTGAGCAAGTCTGTGACTCCTTTTTGCTTTACAGTCACTGCTTTCTACAAGGCCACAACCACTACAAGGAGAACAAAAATCCACACATCATTTGTCATTCCCAGGGAATAGATGGAAAACTTCTGATTGACTGGGGGAACTCCCATCTTTTTTTTGTTTCCTAAAAATTAAAATTCAGATTGGCTGCTTTCACACAGACAGAAGTTTAGGTCAGAAAAGTGTGTCTTGATTATCTTCATTTTTTATACTGCAGCCCACTAATTAACAAAGAAACAGTAATTCCTTCTCATTTCTTTTCTCAGAAGTAACGTGCATTTTTTGGGATGCAGAAAAGTGATTTCCAGAATCCCTTGGAGAGACAAGAATCTGTTTAAAGCTCAGGCAGAGTATAATGTGTTTTTATATATATATAATATCCAAGCCATGATAACAGGTCAAGTCTCTGCTTTTGCTTCACCTCAAATGTAAAGTGATCCACTGTTCCTTAATCCCAAGTTCTGTGGGCAACACTAAACTCTCCCTTTTTTCACCAAGCATGAGATGGTGAGTTGGAGTGGGTGGTGTGTAGGAACTCAAGCACACATGTGAACCCACAATTTCTGTAGGAAATTCGAATATAGACAGAAATAATTTTATTTACTTGCTACAGATAGAGGCAAAGGTTATAGGAGTTAATATGTGTGCTATGAGTAAGACCATTCATTTTGATGCTAAAAGAAAAATTTCCATTTATTGCTCTAAAGTGTTATTCAGCTTTTGCTAAAGTAACTAAGATGAAATTTCATGCTGCTTTTAAAAAAAGCCATCGACAATAATTTAAAAAAATATTTTAATACACTGAAGAAGATGCAACACAAAAATTTAAAGACTACTTAAAGAATACTGCTTACACACTCTAAATATGGTGAGTACTCCAGTACTTCAAAAAACTACACATTTTGGAGTCATCTTTCAAAATCCTTATTTGGGAAAACAAATGAATATACATTAAAGGCTAGAAATTTTCATTCAGATACCACTACAGAGTTTGGGACACAAAGGGAGACTCACAGCCTGTATAACAAAGATCCTGTGGGGAATCACTACAGTTTGTAATAAACATCCTATTTTTAAATCTCAGCACAGTGAGAAAAATGTTGGTCATCATCTCCCAGTGGGGAGGCAGATGAGAGCTGTGAAACCTGATCCTGTTTGGTTTTCTAATTACAAATTCCACAATGCTTGAGTGCACATGTCAAGGGGTGGGTAAAGATTTACAACTTGAATCAAGACATGGATATGGCACAGTCTGGTACAAACTTAATGGAACATTGTAGAATTCTGAGTTTCCTTCAACCTGCTGTCAAGACTCCTTTAAGCAAACCAAGTCTTCCATGTCTGATTTTCCCTTCTGCAAAGCAGGAGAAAAGCAATATATTTGTGTTTACCTGCTTCTGACCCGAGAGCTGATCTTCAAGGCCCCTTTCCTTAGGGGATTAACACAATTTAGAGACACATCAGACAACAGAGCTCTGTGTACCTGTGAAAGGGCACTGATGGGCAGATAATCCCTGCACCTTGTCAGAGCCTTCAAATGCCTTTCCTCACAGATATTTCCCAGTGAAGGCATCACATCAACTTCTTATTCAATCTCTACAGATTTCTTACAAGTAATTTCTTTCTACATACATTTACCTATGCTCCAACAGTTTTTCTGGATATCCTTAGAGTGGTTTTAATTGACAGAACATGTTTACCCTGATGATCTAATAGGATCTCTTTTTTTTTTTCCAAGACTTTAGACCATTTTACCCTTTTATTTGACTTTTAGATATTTCCCTCATATGTGTGTTTGTGTACTGCTTTTTCTAATGTGAAGCAGTGCTGTGATGTCAGTTCAAACCAGATCAAATGGGAAGCTCTTTGAAGGACTGAACCAACAAAACCAGCCAAACCCCCCCCACAAATCCACAAAGGCTTGCAGAAGTCATGAAAGCTGAATCATGACAACGTTTTCAAGAAGGGATCAAACAGCAGCCTTCAAAAAAACCTGTAGGTACACAAATGATGAAATCAATAATCAAAACCAAGAGATTGAGCAGGTTTCTCTACTTAAAGCAAACTATTTTTCAGTGTGTCACAGGAGTGACAGGATAAAACCTGCTGCAAATGAAATAGCTTGTGATAGACTGAAGGTGACTGATGAGCTGAGAAAGACTCCCACAGTACTGATGATAAAATGGACAATAAACTGAAAAATAAGTGCCCACAGGAAAATGCTAATGGTACAGAAACAAGCAGTAACAAATTCAATCATTTACTACAGTCACTGTGAGGACAGTGCCAACGTCAGTTCAGGTCAGCTAAAATCTGGAAGGAGTATGGCATTCCATAGAAACAAACCAGAGAACACAAATCACCAATATATTATCCCAGTGTATCCACAGATCACACACATCTCGAATATATGATGCCATTACAACCATTTCTGTTTTTCCAAATGAGATATGAACCAATTATGGAAACACAGAAGTAATCAACAGGTATCAGTAGCTGAAACCTAAAACATTATGATCAGAATAATCAAATCAAGATGTTTATCATTCAGAAACACTAAACTCCAGATACTTCATCTCCAGCACTAATTGACTATTTAAATACCAATGTTATTCCCCAAACAAACTATTAGTTCCAGATATTCTTGTGTTAAAAAACCATCTGTCTCAGAGTTATATTAACTGGGACAAAACTTAAGATTTATAGACATACACAGTGCAATTCCAGAATTTATACTCTGGCATAACGTTTTTCATTTAAATTTGAAAACAAAGACAATGAAATACTTACCTCTGGTTGAATTGCTTTAAATACAGGCACATCCATTAGTGTTATTTGACCCTGGAATAAAAATTTTAACAATCATAAGTTAAGATCAAAAACAACCCTGCATACTCCATAAAGGTGCTGTGCTGATTAGGAACTGCATTTGTTCCTTTTCTTATTTCACTTTGTTGCTAATTCCAGAGGTTTCAGCTCCTACCACAGGGCCTTCCTGAAAAAACAGAGAATAAAGTACTCTCAACTTTCAATAAACAAATAATAGACAAATTATGAGAAATTACTCTCAGGAGCATAATCCAGTTATGCAAGTCAGAGCTTGAACCCAGAAACACTGAAGTTACCCAAGGAGACAAAGAATTTACTTCAGTTGCTCAAGGGTAGTTTCTCTTCAAACTCTGAATGTTAGTCCAGGTGTTACACAATTCTTTTGAATTTCCCTAAAATTTTTCAATTAATGCTTGTACCAGGTCTGAGTAACTGAGCAAAGCAGTTGCTCAGCAACAGTTAAATTTAAACAGAGCCATCTCTCTTCCAACAGGTCAGAGCCAGTCAGTACATTTGTGATGTCTGTTTAGCTTTGAAAAGCGTAGTCAAAGACCAGGTTTTGCATTTTGAAACATTCACAGAGCTTTATTTGAAGTTTATTTAATCCAGTACAATTTGGGATTTCTGACAGCCTATGTATCCTAAAGACCATTTCTTTCCAAGAGTACATAGGTAGCCCAGAAATACTAGTGCCACCCAGGCTAGATATCACAAATATCCTTTTAATAATGAATCCAGTGACCTTGTGCTGTTCCCTCAGCTGCACAGCTTTATTCCCATTTCCTTGAAAACAGCAGCTCCCCATTTATACACTCCCAGGTACACTCTGACAGGTTGGTGACTCTCACAAATTGCCACTGTGGATGGTGGAACAGCTCCTCAGAAAAAGTCAACCTTGCAGGAAGATTTTAACTGGGATGCTTTAGTTGGAAGACAGCAAGTGCAAAGAGATGCACCTGCTCTAATGAGACTCTGCTCTAATGAGGCAAGAGGTGTTTGGCCAAAGATGATCCAATCTACACTTCTGCTTGACCTCTAAAATCTATTTTTAGATAGGAATTCTAGCAATCAAATATAAGCATAAAGTAAACGAATGCTAAATAAACCAGCATGTTAAAAAAAATGTTATATAAAACATTTTTCTGTAACCAACACACTGGACACAATGATGTGGTATTTCACAGTGTGACATAACAGAAGGAACAAGCCCTTAACAGGTTTCATTTTTCCCCACTTTCTTTCCTGGGCTCTGCTTTGGTCAGCTGCTCTTCCTCCCCAACACCAAGCTGGGCAGGAATGTCCATGTGCTGGAAGGCAGGAAGGCTCTGCAGAGGGATCTGCACAGGCTGGATCCATGGCCAAGTGTGAGGTCCAACAAGGCCAAGTGCTGGGTGCAGCCCTTGGATCACAACCACCCAGGCAGTGCTACAGGCTGGGGAAGAGAGGCTGGAAAGCCACATTCTGGGAAGAATTGACTCTTCCTTTGGATTTCCACAGGGAAGAATCCAATCCCAAAACAGCAGCCACAGAACTCAGTCTCCTGTCTCCCATGTGTCTGCTTGAGGATATCAAGCTTTCTCAGCAATGTATTATTTTCAGTGAATGTGTGGCTGATTGGTTTTATCATTGTGCTTTTTAACAGAGGAAATTAATAGGGAAACTGGTTGGGGTTGGGAAGGTGAAACCAGAAGAATGGGCACAATAAAATGCAAATATAGGGTATATTAAAGGATCCTTACAAAAGGTAGAGGCATTTCAATGGTTATTAACATTTCACTGCAAATCCTCCTCACTAACACAAGATTACAATAACAGTACAATAAAAATGAGCCAGGAAACTGATTCACTGTTCACACAGAAGAGAGAAGGCTTAAAAATAAATGCTGTTTTTTCTTCCCAGTCCTCCAAAATCTGTCCTCTTCATCAGCCTGAAGTGCCTTAGCTAAATTTGACTACTTGCTTCAGCAGCAACTCCTAAACAAACTATTAAGACAGGATCAATATCAAATAACTATGAAACAAAAAGTGTTATTAGAACTTCACACCAGAATTCATATATCACAATAAATGCATACATTTTAAATTGGGATATTAAAAAGGGCATTTTAACATTGAAAAAACACACAGATGTCAAGGTTCAAGTTTAACATTCATTACTAAAAGTATCTGAAATTGCTGTTAGGTACATTATATTAAGTACATAATATTAAAAAAGTCTGAGAAAATACTCCAAGTCTTAACAGAAGAACTTCTTTCTTTTAGTATCATGTTGATATTAAGCTGCTTTTTTTTGCTTGTTTGGTTGACATGTTTCTGCTTTTACTGAAATCTTCCATAAAACTGTATCACATCAGCACTTGTTCAAGAAACATCCCTTATTGAGGTTCCTTTGTTAAAGAGCTCAAAATTTCCATTAAGAGTTCCAAGTGCTTAACAAACTGCTCATAATTCACAAGAATCAAGCCACTGAGAAATGAATATTGAAGCTGATGGATAAAAAGCCATTTGACTTTAGATTTATGACATCGTAACTCACATTAGAGTTTAAAATACCTTTGACAAAACAGACTTTTTAAAACATTAACTCGTTCATATTTATAACACCCTTTTAAAAGGTGCTTGCTCACTGCTAAGTAAAAGATAAAGCAAACTGAAAGGCTGCCAGTCTAATTAACAGCACTTGAAATGACAAAACTCCAAAAATAATTTATGATTTTTTATGTTATGTGCCATTGCTCGACTCTAACTGCAACAAAACACTTCTGCCTTGACCAACTCAAGGGGAATTTAAACCCCAATAAACAAAGCCACGAGTTTGGTTTCTGCAGTGAAAGATACAATGCACTAACTTTTCTCACTCCAGCTCCTTAACCCAGCCAATACAAATTCCTGGAGAGCTTCCCTCTCCCAAATGTGGTTTAATGCTTTAATATTCAAACCAAAAATTATAAGTGTTCACATCAACTTGTTACATGAAGCAGGCCAACCATAACTTCTCTGGTTTCAGATTGCCAGCTGCAGACATTTCTAAAAAAAATAAAAAATGACACGTGCAATATAAAATTGTGAACTTATCCTTACTTATCATTGCATTCTGATTTTGCAAAGATAGGGAAACTTGATACTTTCTGTCTTTCCAGAAGTGATATGTCTACCAAGTTCTTTTATATATTAAAGTATTTCTTCATTGCCCAGGCCAAGAAGGAGCTGAATGGAATTTTGTGTTTGCCTGAGATCCCAGATAACAGGCCTAGAATATGATTAGAAGAGGAATGTTTTTAATATACAACTAATGTCTTTCCCAATTCTCAAACACTTGAAGAGCTCTACAAGAGAAAACCATCCTTTAAAAACAGTGAATGATCATCTCCCAATTAACACAGTGGACCAGTAGTTGGCAGATACTTCCCCACCCTGCACAACCACTGGAGTTTTGCATGTACAGAAGACCTTGCCTGGAGATAGTCTCCAACAGCCAAGTTTAAAAATATTTTAGCTCTCGTGGGTGTTGAGAAGTTGGACTCGTTAACAATTAAGTATTTCAAAATACTAAAATTATTACCACACAGCTTCATATAAAGAGGTTTTACCCCTCTCTCGGGGACACCTGTCAGGTCAGAAATTTTACACCCACACGACTAAGAGCTACTTTTCTGTGTCCTGCTTCTTTGAGGAATATGGAGAAACTCAATGAAATGAAATTTTAAAGTATTCTCTGATTTCTTTCCTCTGAGTACACCTGGATTATGCTTCTTCCATAAAAATCTGTACCTTAAGAACTTCTAGTTCAAGACCACTGGGTTAAGCCCCTCTCCACACTCCATGACAGTTCCCATTGGATTTGGGCTACAACCCACCTTTCTGGTCTCTAGAAGTTCTCAAGCATGAACTCCTTCTGTAAGGCCTACAAGTTGTACCTACCCTAAGGACAGGGCCCTTCCCACACAGCTCCTGGACAGAGACCCTCAGTGGAAAAAGAAAAACTGAGGTTCTGTTTGAGATGAAAAAAAAAAAACCAACCCAACGTCTGCATTTTGGTTATTGAAGAATACTGCCATCACCTGATTTTCCTTGAAGCCATATTGGTTCAAGAAGCACTTCATAAATTGTTCCTTAATCTGAATTTTTAGAAGGAATTATATTTAAGCCTTCCAACTTGGCTTAGCACTGTCTCTCCAGGCTGCCAGGATACCTTTCCTCCCTGAAAAAAATAGCTAAGCCTCTGTCAAGCACAGCATCAGTAGGATAATAATTCTGCTGTCCAGAAGGAACACCAGGGGACTTGAGTTCCTGTGTTGAAACTCTCCTTGTTTTCTCACAACATCCACTCCAAAACTTTTATCATTAATAGCTCCTCCACACACTATAATTAAGTTGCTTCTTGCTCTCACTGGGAACACATTCACTCTAATATTCTTCAGTAAAGCTAACAGGATATAGGTAACTTGATATTTAACTGTCATAAGAAGAACATCTGAGAAAAACTCCTCGTTTCATCTAAATGGTTTTTAAATAAACTCTATTTGCATATTGTTTCCAAAATAAGCAGTATCTTCTTCCAACCACCACTTGACAAAGCTTAACTGGAATCAAAAAGAAAGAAATACACATACATCTCAGCATGACTTTACTCCACAGCACTTCCAGAGACCAGGGCAAAGAATAAAGAATCCTTCTTAGATAACTCGGTGGAAAAAAAAAAGCAATGGATTTATACAGCTGTGCTTCCCTTAATTCTACCTCAAATATTTACACCACCGTGGCTAAACTGAAGTATAAAAAGGAAAAGTGAGTCAAAAAGCAATAAACAGTCAGATAATTAAACAGAAGCTGTCTAAGGAATAAGAATTTACTGTAAAGCAAAAAATAAATATTTCTTCGACCTGAGGTTCCCCAGCACCTTAATTTGGAGCTCGTGTCCCCAGGCATTTTTGTTTTTTCTTTCAGCCTCCCCTTTCCACTGCCACTGCACCACAAACATATCCCTCCCCCCAAAACTGCCCTGGGTGTTGAAAACCACACTTCTCCCTTGGATGAAAATGGGGAGCATTCACTGTGACCCTGCACACACACAACGGGCCAGACACCGCTGGGCAACCCTGGCACAGCCTGGTTGTGGCTTCCAGCTGTTAATAAAGACCTGAGCAGTGACCAGCCTAAAAGCAGGCACTGAAATCACAGACTGTCTCAATAATTACAGCTCCAAAGCTGTCTGCAGAATCCTTGGCAGAAAACAAATGTGTCTTATTTCATATTGATTGAACGGGATTCTTTTTCCCCAAAATCTGTGCAACATGCAGGTACTCAGTCCATCCCCAGGAAACTTTTTGTAAGCTGCAGGGTGATAAAACCAACCAGAAACTGGCAACAGCAGCAGCCTGAAGATCTCACCCATTTCTGTAATCTGGCCCTTTCTGCAGCAGCCTTCAACCTTAAAAAGAATTTAAACCACCCAGTTGGTAACAACAGTAAAACTCACTCTTACACCTCTAATACAACAAGAATTTCCATTACTGTTCAAACTGGAGCCCTTGAAGGGCTGGCAGGCTTTTGCTGGAAGTTACTGCCAGACAAAGGGCCATTACTTTGAAAGGAATGCCAGGATAACTTCACGTTCAGGATACTGTCAGGTGACTGCCAAAGGGGAGAATATGGAAATAAAATCACCAAAAATATCTGCACTCAGGTTTCTCTTTGGCTTGGTAAGCAGCTTCTTGAAAATACAGGATTACAAGTGATAGCTTTTGTTGTCCAACTTGTCTCTTACCCACTAAGTGACTAAACAGATGGAGTTTTGAAACAACAATGATGTCTCTGAGTCAGTGGGAACTGAAAAGACATCTGTGTGTCTCACTGGTAGTGAACCCACTAGCACAGATCTTACTTCCAGTATCTCTCAAACTTAATTAGCTTTCAGATATTTGCTCTTCTTCCTTCAGCATAACTGTACCTGTCCCATCTGTACACAGTGACCTGATCAAAATGCAACATTATCATACAAAGCACAGAGTGAGACTCCACAGTGCTCATGTTGACTTGGTCAGTTGACTCTCACCTTTATGCTGCCAATGCACTGGAATTCTTTTCCATTCCAGCCAGGGTTTCCTAACCATTAGACAGCTGTCTAACGAGCTCTTGTGCAGCTTGATTACTCTTTTACTGGCTTTTCCCCATTATCTTTCCTCTCAATGAACAAGGTACTCAGCCAGCTCACAAATTATTCCATCAGTTCGGCGCTTCAAAATAAATTGGTTTTTTTTTAAACATTATTAATTCAGCCCTCACTAGAGACAGATGTCTGTGGTCTGCACTGCATCCACTCTACAAGAGCTAAGCCAGAGGCTCTCTCACACTTTGAAAAGCAGTTGGTAGTATATCCATGTCCAAACCAGAGGTACATACCCACTGCTATGAGGAAACCTCACCAACACAGTTTTTCCTGCTCACCAGTGCTGGTGTCCTCAAGAGCTTGGCCATACTCTGGTAGTCCCCACATTAACACTGAAATCCAGATTTTATACTTCTCTGTTATGGCAGCACTAAACCCAGGAAGAATAAGGAAAAGGCCAATAAAATAAACACAAGTGTAATGGTCAGAGGTACTTTTCCTCCAAGGTACCTAAGTTTTTGGCAAGTTTACTTACTTCTACAACTTCCAGCAAGAATGATCAGAAAAAGACAGCACTCAAAGCAAGCAAGTGCTACTGGAAAAGCAGATAAACTTGCCTGGGGAAACAAACATTAACAAAGAAGTCCAGCTGTGTAAAGAAATGCTGAAAAAGAAATTAAATTAATTATTTCCTTGCCAAGGGGCTGAACACTGATGGTTTTGCTCCATTGTTGAGAATTCTATCTGTAAGATGTTTCATATCCATTTACAGTAAATGAAGCCTCATAGGAAGAACTAGATACTTTAAAAGGAAAAAGGTTAAGAGTAAAGATGTTTTTTTGGGGAACTGAGAAAGCAGCAAAATTAAACCAAGTAGTATAAAACAAAAATACAATCCCAGCTTCATAACTCTAATGTGAAATGCTTAATTCAAAGATTCCTTTGTGAGTGGCATAATACAAGAACAATAAAAACACTGGATTTGAATACAGATTTTTACCTAAGCAAGATTTACTAAGTAAGTAACATTCAGAACACCCAAAGTAAAGGTTTCTGCAAGGGAGAGATGAAGAATTAGACAGTACAGCAAAAGGATTCTGAAAAGTGATACAAGACAAAGTACCTTTGTATATATTTTGCTGTCTAATTGAGTGACAGCAACCCCACAGAGACTTAGTGACCTGTTCTGCTGCCCAACAGTCCCCACCCCTGGTACACAGCAGAGCCACTGAACAACCTCATTGTGGCCTGAGTGCACAATTCCACTTGAATTCATGCCCATAGCCCCAAATTCCCTAAGTGCTTAGATTTCACCTATGTAGAGAAATCATAAGATAAAACTGAAAGGAGAGCCAGCCCCAAGAAACATCTTCCCATGGAAAGTAGGTGATTCATTGCCCAGCTGTTCCTGACAACAGTGCAAGGAAGAGGCTCAAACCACCTGACTTGAGCCTCAGTCAGGCATAAATCCCATTAACTCCAAGAAGAGTTTAATGTACAAGTACCACTTCATAACCCAGCTGCTTCAAATTTTCAGTCATTAAAATCAATTTAGCCATTAATAATTAACTGAAATAGTTATTAGCAATTACAAACCGGAACAAACTTAATGGGAGCCCTTTTTGACACATGTTACCATGCAGTGATAATCTCCCCAGGATAACTCCTCATGGATCTCCTCACTTGAATTATAAACTGTTAGTAATCTTTCTAGCAATATACTTGCATCACTTAGAGGGGCCATCTGTCACCCAAACCCCTACAAGTACAGTAAAAATGAAAAAATCACCCAATGTTTTGGTTAAACATCTCATTTTTTGGTACACTCAAAAGAAAACAGTCCCCAGAGTAAAAATTAAAACACCTCCACAAAAAACACAAGTACAGATCAAGTATAGTGTTGCAACTAAAACCTGCATGTCAGACTTAAGCTGCATCAGAGAGAATTAGCAATCTTTGGTCTATGCTACATATAAGAGTGGGGAAAATACTTAGATAGCAGAGCCCAGAAAGATCACTTAAAATTAAACAGAATATAGACAATGAAGAACTGAAGCCCAGGATGCATTTTTAAAACCCATGGATGACAGAAGTTAGGCAAGAAAAGTAGAGAAATGGAGAAGCAGAGGAAAAGCTGCCAAGAAGATTCCCACACCAAGGAATAAAAATGACTGGAACTGCTCACCGCATATTCCTCTGGTGTAACCTTTAGAACATCAAATACCACGGCATCAAAGCTCTTCTTCAGCTCAGCTGAACCTTTGTCACTCAAGGACTCAGAGCTGCTACTCTTCTGCAGAAACAAACAAAAACACTGAGGATATTTTGGTCCTCTCCTCTTTTTTTTTCCCTTTTCTTTTTTACACTCCCAAAAGCAAAATTTCTGTTCGAATGTCACTCTTCACAGATTTTTTCTTCTGGGTAAATTATCAATTAAAAGTCAGGCACAGGATATACTTCCTCCTGACACAGACTGCTAAAATCACTGATGCTCAAACTGACTTCTGGGTTTCTGTGGATTTCTTTCTGGCTGAAGTAGGACAGGGTTAGATGGGATAATAGGAAGAATTTTTCCCCTGTGAGGGAGGTGAGGCCCTGGCACAGGTTGCCCAGAGAAGCTGTGGCTGCTCCATCCCTGGAAGTGTCCAAGGCCAGGTTGGACAAGGCTTGGAGCACCCTGGGATAGTGGAAGGTGTCCCTGCCCAGGGCAGGGAGGTTGGAATGAGATGAGCTTTAAGGTCCCTTCCAACACAAATCATTCCATGGTTCTATGATTTCATAGGGGTTCCTCAAAACACAACAGTTACATTTCAACACATAATTAAATTCCAATTTTGTTGACAGGAAAGTTAACATCAGCAGCACCAATACAGTCCCACTGAATTTCAAACAGAAAATACACCACTATGGTAAAGAAAAAGGCAAAGTCTGCCCCAAAGGAATGGTTAATACTGAAGAACAGTATCCCTCTCCTCCTATTTCTCTTAAAAACATTAAAACATAGAAAAATTTCACTGAGCTACGTGTGTTCCTGTTAAAAACATTTAGTATAAACAATTTTAGTGTTGTTTTTCAATTACAGTAATTCGCATTTGCAAAAAATACTCGATCCTACAATATTATTCTATAAATATTTATCTACAAAATAAAGATTTCCCTTCCCAGCAAAATACAAATATGGTTCAAAAAATTAACACTTCATACTGGTTTCACACGTTTCATAAATGGTTTTCATATGTAAGCAATGCTTTATGAGTAATCATTTCATTTAGTGTATAGATGCAAACCTAGATTCTGTTCATTCATTCCTGAGCTAGAGATGTGTCAGGAGAGCCTCAGGCTGCATGTCAGGAAAAGGTTCTTCTCTCAGAGGGTGGCTGGGCACTCAGCAGTCCCCCCAGGGCAGTGGGCACAGCCCCAAGGCTGCCAGAGCCCCTGGGGTGTTGGGACAACACTCTCAGGGACAGGGTGGGATTCCTGAGCTGTCCTGTGCCCCACACAATGAAGGCACTTTCTGACAGTCTGTGTAAGTTCACTAATTTTGAAAGTTTTCAAGATTGTGGATGTAGATCCTTGAGAATTCAACCAGCTGAAATAAACTCTTGTCCTTTTCTAAGCACTTTTGTTGTAAGGACATGTAGAGAAGACACTCATTTACTAATCATGTCCCATTTCAATTAGATTCTGACAGCACAATCTGTCTGAAAAACTTCCCTTTGAAAACACCACCAAAAACTGCAAACCAGACAGGCATTTTCAGTAACCAACATACTTACAGAAATATTTCAGTCACAAGTCCTCTCTCCTCCTTGTTAGTCAAAATAGGAAAAAAAGTACCACTTGCTGAAAGCAAATTCATGTAGCTGGGCCAAAATACATCTTCCCTAATTTTATCAGACATCACATTAACATTCAAGACTATTTTGCTGAGTGAAAAGGTAGCTTTGCTCCAAGAAAATCTTTCAGGTGCATGCCAAAAAATGGTCAATGATTCATAAAGCAATCTTAAGGGAAGTACAAGAATTTGTATAAAAACAAACAATGATCTTGGAGACTGATGCCAACTGTCTTGTTTAGGTATTGACAATACCTGTGAAATTATTTGACAACGCAAGACTTTCATTTTCCTTTCACCTTGTGTGTGGTACTTCCCTTTTCCGTAGGGAAAGCACAGCACACACACCTGCTACCAAAATTTGTGTGCAAATATGTAAATGAAACAATGTAAAGTCCAATGAAGGAAGCAACTCTAGTCAGGACTGTTGACTTTGTGGTGCTCTAACTTCAGCCCAAGCCTCCTTTTCCTTAATGAGTAGGTGACAAATGGAAAAGTATATTAATTTCAGAATAAGAGATCAGCAGATGAGGCCAATCTCCATTGTCTGGATGATACACACACTCTCAGCTCATCATTTCTACAGGGCAGGAGGGCCTCATACCTATGCCAGAATAGAGTCCAAGAGACAAAGGAACAACTTTATTCCACTGCTACTGTGTCAGACTGTCCCTGCACACACACAGCTACCTGTCAAAGAAAAGAACTTCCCAGATTAGTGCACTAAGAGCACCTATTCTTGCTAAAACTTAAAAAGATTCCTTGTCTAAATGTGATGGAAGAGGACACAAAAAAGGCAGGTTTGGCTATGGCAAGGCTATAAATGCAAGCTCATGCTCTGTTTTGGTATACAAAGATCACAACTTTAAGTTATGCACACCTAAACTGGGGTGTGTGAAACCAGCACACAAAATAATCATCTGTCAGATGAGACCTGTTAAAATAAAACCTTACATTGTGGTGCATTTAAAATGAAATTTTAATGAGTGAGGGGTGCAGGCCTTACCTCTGAGGCAGTAGCTGCAATGCTCACACTGCTTGGCTGTCCGTTCACGAGGTCCATGCTGCCCACACCACTCATCTCCAGCTCTACATGTACAGCAGCAGCATCATCTCCAGGGCAGCCCAACAACCATTCCTGCAAAGAGCAAAAAGTCAGCACAAACCACTTGGTCCACGGGCTTTAATCAAGATTTGGTATCTCAAACCCTTGACAAAAATAAAGGTCTTCCAGAATGGCTACACCAATTTGAGGTCGTTTTATTGCCGACTTAAAAAAAAGTATGTTCCAAGATGTTAAGTCTGTTAGATAACTTTGATAAGGTGTTATGCAATAATTTCATATCTTATATGCCTCAAGTCAAAATTAGCACATTAAAAGCAATTGTAGAGTACGAATGGAATTAATACTTTTCTCTACAAATTACCCAGCTTAGTAAAACCACCCAAAATAAACAGAAAAACACACAAAGGAAAACTCTACCACTAACATAATGCACTCTTGTAAGAACACTATTAGTTTTCATTTCTACAGAGAAAAGGCTGCAAAGAAATTGAAACCTTTGGCATCTGCTACAGGAACAGTAAGATTACCCAAAATTGAAGTGTTAGAGAGTAAAAATTGGTTTATGCTTAAATTTAACGAGCTGTTAGTGCCCTCTAGTGTGAAAACCATTGTAAATCAGCTTTCACAGGTCTGTGTCTGTAACAGATGGGACTGTTTCCAAAGCTGCTGTTATTTATGAAATTCACTTCAGGTTTGCAGTTTTACTTTACTATTACATGCTCTGCAAATAAATGGAGAAGGGAAGTGACAGGCAACTGGGTGATTCCACATGACAAAACAGTACTGCTGCAGCTCCTACTTAAGGCCTCCACAGAATGAAATAAAACAATCTGAAAAGCTGGATCTCCAAGTGACCCAAAGCAAGTATGTCAGACAAGCCATGAAAGAAACCGCAATATTTCGGAATAAAATATCCTCAAAAAGGCAGTAATTTTAAAATGTCACTGTAGGAATGCACCAGAGAAAGAAGGGGAATGAAAGAGCCATGTGGCAAAATTCAGCTTCCAGGTATTTTGGGGTACTAACAGTTCCAACTGAGCTCTGCTTCTGAAATTCAGAGCAGCCACACACATTCTATCCTTTCTTGTTTTGGAAAAGCTGATGGGACTGTCTCATTCATAGAACAGAGGACACTACATTTCATTCTAAGTTTATACTCCCAGCCCACGTGCTTTAATTAAGACTGATTCCTCCACTAAAAATGCACTTAACTGCACTTAAACTTTAGCTGGTATTATACTAACAGACCATGAAATGGGAAAAATAGATCTCATCTTTAGCTTGTGTCACTGCTGTCCTGTCCTTCCCCATCCCCATTACCCTTCAGATTGTCTCATGTGGAATATTGCCAAATGCTCAGCCTTTCAATGCCTCTCTCCCAAAGCCTTTTTCACTGACTGAACAGAAAAGCATGGAAATAAAACTACCTGATATGTCACAATTTTCACTTATGTAGTGACAGCAGAGGACAGAGGAATCACATCCTCAACACCATTTTCAGGCCCTCCACATTTTCAAAACTGTACATTTGTCCCCCAAAAACTACCTTTGACAAATCTGTATTTAACCATTGTGTTTTTAAGGAAATTTGACACTTTGGACAATTTCCTCATACTATCTCACCCTACTGCACCACAAAGCCAATCTTAAGGTTATATATTTGACTCTCAGCTCACACAGGCTTCTATTGTTCCTCCTCCTCATATTAATGGGAGGCAGCAAGTGGGAGAGAACTGGGGAAGTTATTTCTGTGCAAGAAAAAGCTAAACCTGAAGTTTAGAGGGCTTTTTGTGGAGGTATTTGGATGGTGCTGTTTAAAAGAAATTATGCATATCACAGAAGCCCATGGAATCAGCAGAGCAGCCTCAGTTAAACAAGAACAAACTCATTCCTTTCTAAGCAGTTGTTAAAGCTCAGTTTGCTCAATCAGTCTCACACAACCCACAGGCACTCACAGCAACTTCCTCCACATATTTCCTCAGAGATTTCCACCTTAGAGGATTGACTTGGCTGGTACAGCAGTGCTGTTCACTGACCCAGGATTTCCTGCTCTACCTGGTTACTGTCTGTGATGGGAATTGAGAGAACTCCTGTCCCTTGGTCAGGTAGGGTTGAAATTGGGCACCATGCTGAGAGGAGACTTCAATGAAGCACACAAACATTGGATTTGTTCATTATCTTTTTAAAATAAGTAGGAAATCACTTACAAGAACCCTGCATGCAAGGGAAACAGATTAGAAAATACAACATCTGCCATCAGGTTGTATCCTAACAAAGCTGTCCACACAATGTTAACTTTGTGCCCATTGCTGCATTACAGTAAGAAGCTGATTTAGTATGGAACTGCTATAAACTAGCATTTATCAACTTTCAAGTTCCAGAATTTGCAGCCTCTAAATTGTTCTCATGTCTAATGCAGCTTTACAAAGTCCATCACCACTCCCACAACAATGAAAAGTCACAGCAACAGTTTTGGCCAGTGTCATTTGTGACAAATATTGAAAAAATTCTCCCACTGGAATAACGAAATCATTTGCTTCCCACACTACCCTTCTGCACAAGACCAAAATAAGTAGGAAACAGCAATATCAGAAAGTGATTAAGAGCAGAGCAGTTCAGAGTAACACAACTGGGTATGAATGACTGTGGCCACACTGCAATAGTGAGTCACAGTTCTCACTGAGTGCCCTGTATATCCAATTACCAAAACTGAATTACACTGAGTAATGTGAACTTCCAGCCTGTTTCTCCTCTCCAATTTAATAAATGCCTCTGTTCTCAGACATGGATTACACGTGCAATTGAAAGTCTTTTATATGTATCCTCAAAATACTTACACATGCATTGATGCCAACTTGAACCCTGGACACAGTGTGGTATCTTCTTACCTCTTCATACCATGCAATTACATACAGTGAAAAGCAAACAGTAAATACTGATAGAAAAGATCCATCATGCCCAAAGAATGAAAATATCTGGAGTATTGTTGTGGATTAACTGAGTCCCACACAGCCACTCACTCCCCCACAGTGGGATGGGGGAGAGAACCAGCAGAGTAACAGTGAGAAAAGCAGTGGGGAGGAAAGCAAAAGCAAAGCAAGGAATTCAGTCCCTGTTTCCCACGGGCAGGCAGGTGTTCAGCCACCCCCGGGAGCAGGGCTGCATCAGGGAAGGCAAATGTCATCACTCCAAACGCTCCCCTTCCTGCCTTCCTTCTATCATCGTATGCATGGCCTGGAACATCCCTGTTGGGTGAGCTGTCCCAGCCGTGTCCCCTCCCAGCCTGCGGTGCCGACTGACTGCTGGGTGAGGAGCAGCAAAGCCTTGACTCCGTGCAGGCAACTGCTCAGCAATAACGAAAATATTCCTGAGGTATCAACACTGTTCTCAGCACAAATCCAAAACACAGCCCCGTATCAGAATCTAGGGAGAAAATGAACTTTATCCCAGCCAAAGCCAGCACAACTGAGCAGGGTCTGCTGCCTCCAGGGAATTTTTCTGCACATTCACCCAAGGTCGTGTTGCTGCCTATTCCCTCGCAGAGAGTGACTGCAGATCCCCCCAGGGCAGCCGGGTGAGGATGAGTGAAGGCTGTACCACAGGGGCTGAGTGAGCACAGCTCCCCTATCTCAGCACACAGGGGACCAGAGGGTGCCCTTTGTTTTTACATAAACAGCTCCACCAGTGGAGCAATCAAGTGACTGTATCACAGCCGAGTGAATCAACCAGTGCTCATTAAAAAGTGACTGTGTCCCACAGCAGCGTTTGGGGGTGAATACAAGGCCCTGCCCAGACAAAAGTAAGTAACAAAGGAATTTCTGAGAGCTTGAGCTGCTTCAGCCACGGGTTCCTCCTGGTGACTGGGGACACCCAGCATGTGACAGTGAGCACGATCCGGAGACCAGGAATGGGGACCACACTGGTGCTGTGTTTCAGCTGCACATTGTAATTGCTGTATTTTGCTAAGTCGAACCTTTATTTGTATTGTGAGTTCAGTATATTTTGTATCACACAGCTAAATAAGAAACCCTCTGTCACATCAGCTGCATTCAAATTGTTAATTTAACATCAAACATTCCACCTTCCATGTGTGGAATATCCAAAATAAACTGGTTGGGGAAGTACTGGACTCCCAGAGGTGTCTAACAGAACACCTACACCTGACTCCCTTCCACAGCTTGAGTCAAACACTGTCCCAAAATTACACTGTACAAACAGCATTTTAAAAGACCACCCTAAAGATACATTTAAAACTTCCTGTCCAGAGCAGTACAAAAGCTTTGAGGAAACAGTACAGTTTTATGAATAGCTCAAGAGTCATGATGACCAATATCCTCTTTGTTTTTATTCATCATGTCAGTACAAAGCGTAATTTGATCACAGATCCCCATTAAGAAAACAGAAGTGCCTCGCATGGATCATGAAACTACCAATGCAGAGCCACTACCAAAGACTTTGGGGACCAAAAATTGGTTCCAGACACAACGAACCCGAGCTCCTGATCTTGTGGAAACATCTAAAGATTTTTTCCAATCTTATTTTCTAAATACAAAAAGCTGAGACAACTGCTAAACAAAACAAAACGAACCTGCAAACCAGAAAACACCCTAAGAAACCAAACATACTAAAAAAATACAAACCATGCACTTTGCACCAAAACAAAATAAAACCAACACACAACAAAAGCTCCACAATGAAGCACAAAGTCATTAAGGAATAAGTAACTGGACAAAGAATATTCATCCAACTATGAAAGAAGATTTTGTCAAGTAAAATCAAATTGTACGAGCCACCAAAACAGAAACCCATCCAGGTTACTGCACTGTAAGAATAAATGCAGTATGTACAGTGTTAAAGAAGAAAAAGGAAAGTCACCTAAACCTGTGCTTTAACTCAGTCTGCAGTAAACAGGGCAATATGAAGAGGTAATATAGGATAGCAAAGCTGATAAAACCAGAAACTTACACCAAAAAAGTTAAATAAAAGCCCAAGCAACATAATATTACCTCATTGTCCTGCAGGAAGCTTATCACTGAAAATAATAAAATCCCAGAGCTAAAATCTCACACTATGAAATCTCCAGACACATGAATCTTGGCAAAGCATTGGATAAATTACCACTAGTGAAGACTGAGATAAGAGGCAGCAGAAGAGACACATGGGGCAGAGACACGACAAAAACAGATAGGGGAGCATAACATTAGAGAAGGAAGAGATTGCTAAGTTATTAAATATGCAACAACAGTACAAATATTACAACAACAAAACATTTGGAAATACAGGAAAGCAATATAATACAGGAGAAATAAAACTATCTGATGGAAAGAGGAATAAAAAATTAAAGTAAATCATTAAAGGACTCTCAGAGCTGTTCCCTGTAAAACTTCTGCTGTGAATTTCAGCTGGAAATGATGCCACCAATGTTGTAAGCATGAAGTAGCCACATGAGATGTTTGCATCAGTTATGAACCAATTCTACCTGCAAAACATTTCCAAAGACACACTGCTGCTGTATTTCAGGCAGTTGGGGTCACCTGGCTTCCAAAAAATCTGTCCATGAACTGCTTGCCCAGAAGGGCTTGCAGGTTCTCTGCAGACACCACTGCACCAGTGGAAGCCAGGAGAGCTCAGCCTGAGATCTGCACAAGGGTTCTGTGAGAAGGACACACCAGGAGTATGAATTAAATGCAAAAACTTGCTCAAAACCCCAATATAGCAAAGGGGTTCTTGAATGGTGTCCAGAAAACAGCACTAGAAGTAAAATCCCACAGCTGCCTGAGCTGATCCCCACTCCTTCCTGACAGGAATCATGTCACACCTGCCCAGCAGCACAGCTGACCCAGTGACACAGACTCCTGCTCTCACTGGTTTCATTAGTCCTGCTGCAAACTCAAAGCACTTCTGTACTCACACAGCTCACTCATGTCACACATACATTCTTCTTCCCTAAGCATCTGTTGCACAACAGTCAAGGCAATACCAGCTGGTTAATCTCCAAGACAGATGAAATTAGAATCCACAGAATAGCAAGAAAGAGAACAAAAAATTCTTTTATTAGGTTTGACACCGAAGTTTTAAATTTAAAAAAAAAAAAAAGAGAAGCTTCATTTAAACATGTTCAATTAAATTTAGATTTTCTTCTCTTACCTTAGAAAAGGCTTTACCTGGATAATTAAATAAAATTGTTATTCTTTAGAAAGATGTTATCCACATACAGAGCACTTCCACTATAATGTGCACGCTTGTGTTCTGAACATGATCTTATTGCTGCTTTTATCCACCTCATTCCCTGATCTTGGGGGTAGAAGGGGAAAGAGAGGTAACATTAAGGTAATACACAGTAATTTTTGTCTCTTTTATACCTTACTCAGTTTCCAGCCATCAATATTCCCTCCTCCATGGTGCTCCACTACCCAATGCTCTCCTTTTTCATCTCAAGAATTGGTACAACTCACAGGTCCCATTTCCTCAGATGAGAAAAAAGGAAAAAACCCAGACCAAAATCCAGAATATCCTTCTCCAGGGCACAAGCTACTCATTCATCAAATCCCATTACAAAAATGAAACCATCAGCTCAGTTTGTGATCAGCTTGCAACAACCACCAGGTTCAGCTCAAAATGCAAAGCTTTCCAGATTAGTTACACACCAAAAGGAGAGCCTTACCCTTCCAACTTCCACACTCAAAAGCAGCTTATTCCTGGGTGCACTGACAGAGCCAAGACTGAACTGGGAGATTTTCCAGCACAAAGCAGCAGGTTTTAGCAGCAGCACTGGCCCACAGCTGCCAGCAGTGGCAGATCAGGGCCCTCACACAACCCAGGCAGGAATGAGACAGAAGGATCATTGCAGGCAACAAATGGAGTTGAGCCAAAAATGGGAACATGTGCACGTGCTGGTTAAGCTGAGCCTGAGGTCCAAAGAGTTTGGCTTTCTGCAAAAAAAGTCTCTCCAGCAGAGTTTGAGTGTTAAATGACAAAATGCAGGAGCACTAAGGAAATAACTGCCCAAAACCTGAAGAAGTTTGTGCTCACAAACTGCTTACAAATTATCAGGTCCCCAGCACTTCTTTCTCCAGAGATCACCAAGTCTTTGTTTTCTTTTGTGTTTCTCTAGAAAGAACAACTGCACACAAGGAAGTTTTGTTCCTTTGGTGTTAAATGTCAGAACTCTCTGAAGTCATGATCCATAGTCTGTTTTGATTCCCATACCCCAAAACAGTAGGCATCAGGAAATCAAATTATTTTAACACATCCAAAGTATAACAAGGTTTTACTCTGCTCAGTCTCCTCTCCAGAATTCAAGGCTACCCAAAGTTCAACCTGTCTGAGCAACATTTCTTTCAGTGTCTGAAGAAGAAATCCAGGTTTGCTCAGTGAGGAAGTGGATCCCTCATCACCCCAAAGACACAAACCAGAAGAAATCATAGTCTAGAGATATTTCTGAAAGATAGGAGCTACTGATATTTATTTTCAGGAATAACTAAAGAGAGAGCAAAGAAAATAACTAGGATTTAAACTAGAAGATGATATTTTTAATTAATTAGGCAGTTCTCTAAGATAACCTTTCCCCACCTGGCTTTTCATGACCCCCACCACGTGGCTGCACAGCTCAGTTTTGTTTGCAAACAAGAGGAGCAGTAAATGATTAATGTCCTCTTGATTAACTGATGCTCAGTTTGCAAAGTGTTTTTATTATGGCTTAGATGTTCAGGCACGGTACCAGTGGAATTAAAGGGAGAACATCTGTGGACAACATTCTGAAGGGGGAATGTTAAGAACACACAACAGTGGAGCACTGAATGCTGTGTATCCTGCATGGACTTCAGGATCCAAATTTTCTTTTCAGAGGTATTTAGATCCACAATTTTGCTTGGTTTGTGGATAATCCAAACACGGAATAGGGGAGAATTAGTAATCTAATTCTGTGCATCAGCAAAAATATCACGACATGCTCATTGTGAAAAGTCTCTAGAAGCTGCCTTGGATATTCTTAATTTCAATTTTTTTACTTTTTATTATTTTAAATATGGCAACACTAAAAATTCCAGCAGACAACAGACTTGAAGAAAATTATTATCACAATCTGCAACTGGCCTTTGCAGGAGACATGCATTCTCTGAGAGCTGAAAAAGTGCTTCACAGGAAGAAGATCTGGGAGAAAAATATTTAAATAAAATTTTATGTACAACTTGTAAGTTCTGAAACAAGAGGTGACAACTGACAGCACAAGCTTTATTACTGACAACTGGCTACAGGAACTCTGACACAAAGAATCACCACTACTCAAATGCCAAAAGCACATCTAAAGAAATACAGTGACAAGAACAGAGCCTGAGGATCCAGACTGAATATTCTGTGTAAACTTAATCACATATGGATGTAAAGAAAACTCAAAAATGCAGGCGGCTCCTCAGATAATCTACAGGCATCAGAGTCAAAACTCTGAACAGACACATCAAACCCAAGACCATCAAACCATCCCAAGACAGGCTTTTAACAAGAGAGGGATGACAAAATAGCTGTTTCTAACAGCCCCAAACCCACAGAATTAAGGGCTCAGCACACACACCACCCCTTGACTGCATCTTTGTACAGCAATGCAAAAGACACTAAGATTTAGGAAAAAGGCAAAACTGCTCCCCCAGTGAATGCCTGACTTTCTCATTCTGGAAGAAGAAAACACTGTTGAGAGAACATTTTACTGTATTTTTTGTAAAACCATTCACAGACAATGAGGATCTTTTTTGAACAAGACACACAATATCACAGCCTGGTTTGAAATTCAGCTTTCAGAGAGGTGAGTACAGTCTTTATCAATAACACCAGTACTGGCAACACATTCAAGAATAATTATTCTTCTCTGAACATCATGCATCAATATGCACTGTTGCTATAGAAATGGTGCTAACAGGAAAAAGTCCACCAGCCTGGGAATTGCCTATGTTTGATATGAGGACTATTATGGGAAACCACAACAGGCATTTGGGGAAGAAACACGGATCTTCTGCCCCTGCATTCCCTTATGGAAGTGTGTCAAGCCCAGAGTATCCAACTTCTACAAGCAGACAGACACAAACCAGTTATTTATCCATCTGAGCATCCACATCTTTCCCACATTTCTAAGTCTCTTTGGAAGGTCCTCAGTAAACCAAGCAAATAATGAGAGAGCAGACAAAGACCTAAACATCCACAAGTTAATGTTAAATAGTTTTCTTCACCCAAGATCAGCCAGCACAGATGCTGACCACAAAACATGATGTAAGAAAATGAGTAAACCCAATTAATTCAAATCCAGGACTCCAACAAACCAAATGGATGCTGGAACTTTGTTTTGGTGCTCCAGAACGACCAGATGAGTTGAGAGGATTAGTCAGATGGCCCGACCAGATGTCAGTGACCTACTCAAAGCACCTGAAACTGGTGGCCAAGCACATGTTTGAATTGTTTCAGTTGAAGCACAGGGAATGTCTGCATGAAGGAGGACTGTGGATTTTTAAGATGCCATCAGACTTTTTTCCTGTTAGCACAACAGAAACTTACAGTAGACTGCAGGGAAATCTTGTTTCTTGAGGTACTCAAAGCAGACAAGAATTTATTGAAGGCCCAAAATTTTGGTAAACCCACCTTTTACTGCTTGTGCACTACAGCTGAATCACCAGAAAAATCTAAATGTGATTCAGGTAAATGGGCAGCATAAATGAGAGCCCTGCTGGAGCCATTTCTAAGCCATCTATCTACATTATTGATGAAAGGATCTGCTCTAAAGAAGGAATGACATAATAAATATCTACAGAGTTTTATAACTGATGTAGAATACAATGCTTTGCAGAAGACATCAAAAAGACACCGAGATGCAGCACAAGCATTAATTTGAAAAGCACAGCTGGCAAAGAACAAGAACCAACTATGCAAAAACATTTGTACACCTCTAATGGCATTAAAGGCAAGCCTCAAATTCTTGTTACAAAACAGGGAGAAAGACAAACTGCAGGGAAAGATTAATGACATGCCTTCAATTCAGTCTGTCAAGCAGGATTTCTAAGATTATTCCAGCACCATGAACTCAGCACAGTATGTTCACAAGTGATATCCTACCAAACTACTTGGATATTTGATCTATTCAGTGGATGACTGGATAATTATCAGTCATATACACCCTTCAGCTTATGAAATGCAGCTTTCCTCATTTCTGCCAAACCAATGAATGCAGACATTAAAAACTGCTTTAAGTGCAGATATGTGCAAGGTGGTCCAAGAGTTTTGACAGAGGTAGATTCTACACAACTTAGTTCTGACAGAGTTGGAGGAGATTGGTGTTTTGAATGTAAATCATCTGTTTAACAGCAGATGCTGGTATTTCTTCTTAAGGAAATCGTGCCATTTAACGGTTCATTTAACTAAAAAGAGAATTGCATTCATCTTCTGTTAATCTTTTAAGTGATAAAAAGGAAATCTAGAATGCTATAATGCAAGAATGTCCACAGCAGGGGATGGCAGGCCACCACAATTGGGAATATAAACCCCATTATCATGTTATCACACTCAGTGATGTTAACTGCATCTTTAAAAAGCTCAGACTGGCACCTTCCAAAAGAATCCCCTATGAACTACTTCTTCAGTTAGTACTAACAGCCCAAATCTCTAATCTTTGATAGGAAAATGCTTTGCTTTTTTTTTTTCTAGGATAACCAAAATCATCACAGTGATAAAACAAAGCAGTGCAAAGCTCAGGGAAATCACAATTAGAAATAAAGCAAAGATCCTCAGATCCCAGAACACCCACCAGGTAAGTTTTTCTGTTCCTGGCAACTTCTGGAAGGAAACTTGGCAGGAATTCTGCCCTTAATTTTGTACAAAAGTCTTTCTTTCTCCCTTCTACAGAGAAGGGAACCTCTGGCCCAGACTACTCAGCAGCACTACTTTACTTTTGAGCAACATCTATTAGTCTGGACAAACCTAAAAAGGCCAATTCTTCACCTCATTTAAATGAAAATACAACACTTTCGAGATCCTGCCATGCCCTGTATCGTTCTCTTAAGAGTTACAGTCAAAGATATAAAAAATAAAGATAAAAATTCAGCCACACAAACACAAGCTTGGCTAGGATGAGCATTTTTGCTGTCATGCAAGATTCACCTTGAATAGGGGAAAAAACATGAAAACAAGGCTAATTCAGTGAACTGAAAGGAATAGTTTCTAAGTATTTGGAATGAGCAGCCTAAGTTACAGTTTGGAAAAGGATTTGGTCCTGCTTCATCACGGCTGCCACTAAACTGTCCTTGTCCTGAAGGTACAAGGAAATTTCTCAGTGTAAGGAATATAAGTGGACACTGCACATCAAAGAGAGAGCAGCCTTGCTTGAGCAACAAAAAAGCCCCAGTGAAGAAAAAGCTGTGCTGGGAAACCAGCTGAGCTGGGAGAGCTGTACAAGGATTTCAATTTAAAAATAATAAATATTTAAACCAAATTAATCAAGGTATTTCTCAAAGCCAAGATCATCAGCAAATTAAAAGAAACAAAACAATTTCCCCATTCTCTACCACCAGGGAGTGAGATGCCCCTTACCTGCTGAAAAAGCCAATACTTTGGCTTCACTTTGAAAACATTTTAATCTTTTAATTCCATATTCAGCTTGCCAAGTCAGAGAGGTTCACACTGGTCATGCTGTTATTTAAACATAAAGGAGAGCAGCCACAGGTATTGGTTCCTCACTGCTGAAATACTGCTCAAGACACCAGCCACAACATGGTTCAAGTG
The DNA here is from genome assembly GCA_013390005.1 of Calyptomena viridis. Classification (NCBI taxonomy): domain Eukaryota; kingdom Metazoa; phylum Chordata; class Aves; order Passeriformes; family Eurylaimidae; genus Calyptomena; species Calyptomena viridis. The sequence goes on from WEIV01024485.1 coordinate 436,652, forward strand.
TTTTGGCAGGTAACACTTTTGAAACAGGTGTATCACTTAAAAGTAGAGACATTGTAATGACCTATACAAACTTATATTTCCCTACCTCCAAGACAACAGAGAAAAACCATCTCAGCAAAACCAGCAAGCACAACTACCAATTTAAATGGAATATCCATATAGGGATTTACAGGACCTGTCTGATAGAAGAATGCAGTTGTTTTACAAACAAGAGTAGGGTTTTCTAGGTGAGTTGTGTGTGGCTGATAAACACCATAAATCTGCCAAAGCTGACAGGGCTGCTCTACCAGACTGCTGCAAAACCCAGCTCCTCATGAGGAATGAGCCAAATTCAACATCAATTCACTCTGCTCCACCCAGCCCCCCAAAAAGAACACAATTCACAAAGGGAAGACCCCTTTTTCTCTTCCAAGATGTGTTCTGTGATTTTGAGGATTGTTACATTAAATAAACATCAGCCTCCTCAGCATTAAAGATGCTAATTATAAATTCCAAAAGATGGCAATTTTCTCCCTGTAAGCAAAGCAGTTCTATCAACTTTGGGAGAATCATAAATACAGAAAAAGCCTCAAAGAAATAGCGACTCTACTGATAAGATCACAGAAACACACCCTACTGCCCTGGGGAAAAAAAAGATATCCAATTCCATTAATGGTCTGGAATGCAATAGGGACAGATGATACCAGAGCAGGAGACCAGAAACAAAAAACTTCAGTTGCTGAATCCCAGCACTTCTCCTCATCTTCCCCCCCTCAAGTAAAATCCAGATGATACCGGTGACATTCAGTACCAGGCACATGGAAATGTGACACCTCAAAGCACCACACAACTCCAACACATCCCAAGGCAGCAAGGGAAGCTTTTCCTGTTCCCTGGAGAGATCTCACTTCTGTCCATGCCCTTTAACTCCACTATTGCCTGGTTCTGTTTTCCATTCAAGGCTATCACTTCGTAAAAAGACGGGAAGAAAAAGTATGTAAAATTGTAAAATCATGGATTTTTTCCTAAGTCAGGAAAATAAGAGCTAGTTAAAAAAAAAATAAAATAGATGCAGCTGAAATAAAGCTCTAAACTCTTCTACAATATACCTTTGTTTACTAATGAGGGATTTAACCAAAGTTTTGTGGGGGGAATAGCTTAGCAAGACATCTTTCATGTTAGCTGCTTGCATTATTAATCAAACAATCTTCCCTTTTTAGCAGTATCATGTAACAGAGGCCAACTAGATTTCTGTACCTGTCTAACAGCACAACACAAATACAGTATCTCTGAATTGTATCACCATATAGATCTGCACAAGAGGCTTCACGTTTTCCAAAGCTATCCTACACAAAAGGCTTTTTGGCCTCAGCAATACCCTTTCAATGACTGTCTTTACTGTCTTGTAAGTTGTAAAATTCAGATCAAGAATTATTCTTCAACAAAACCACACCAGCCTCAAATCAGTAGCACACATACCTGTGCTCCTCTTAATCTAAACTTGTTTAAAAATTCATACCCATTTTGCATATCTGCTAAGTTTCTCTAGAAGCCCTGGCACAATGTGACACGAAATGCTTTAAAACTCTCCATTGTACATACAAAAATAATTTGGGATCATGTAACAACAAATACACAGACACTTTTCCCCCCCTCTCTCCCAGTCATACAGCCCTTTTGTCCCAAAAGAGAAGGAATTCAAGCAGTTCCAGTTGCTGGTCTGTAACAATTTCAGACATCTCTCCTTAACAAACCCATATCTACCAGCTTATACACAGCTATAGAAACCCTTCTTGGAAGATAAGTTAAATTACCTTATCTGAAACATGAATTAGGTCCTAATTGAAGAAGCCTTCCCACCACCACGGCAGCTTCAGGAAAGAGTCCAGATTGACTTTTCACAAGTATTAAAGGCAAGTCACAGCATGAAACAGTTCAAGTTCTGTCATCACACAGACCCTTATCCACATTAAAAAAAAGCCAATGAGTTAATTAAGTACAAGGGCAAGCCATTACTTGCAGACACTGAGGAAGCCACCCACAAGCAGGTCCTAAAGCACTTTATCTGCTCAGCTGCCATTCCTCAAAGGTGAAGAGATATTGTACCTCAAAAGCAGCTTTTTTTCACTTAATATTACTTTAATATGCCTTCAACTTTATAAACCACTATACCTCTGACACCCCCCCCCCAAGTGAAAACTTATCAAACTTGCCTTTTTGTTTCATCTCCTGACTACAATTCAGTTAACATCAAACTATTCCTTTAAAACTATTGACCTTATGCAATCCAACACAGTATGTACTTGCTTAAACCTCAGTTAAAAATTATGTATTACCCTGACTGGAAATGCCATAGATTAGACTGAATCAGAAAGAAAGTTGCTGTCCACTATTAAGGAGAGAAGCATTTTCAGCAAGGCACATCATTAAGAACATCAAAACCTATTATCAAAGAGTTATCTGGCAAAATCTGCTCAAAAAAAAAAAAAAAAAAAAACAAAGGGAGGTTAGAATAAAATATGGGCAAACAATCAGCAAGAAGTGGCCAGCCAAGTACTTTTCAAACACAAAGTAGCAAAAACATTTCTACTAGGGAGGAACATTGGCTATTATCATATAAATAAAATGGAAAACAATTTCCTAAGAAACTGCACACCTGCCACCATCCATGTCCAGCACGTTAAAAAGTAATGATAATAAAGCCTTATAGCTGGGTAATGTTTATCCTCATCCTATCCTAAGGCAGACCTGCAAGGCCCAGGTTTTATCCACCCTCAGTTTCAGGCTGCTCATTGTCCACCACATCCATGGCTCTTGGAAGCACAGGGTTCTTGTGTAGCTAAGCAGGATTCCTGCTAATCCTGTAAGAATTTTGCACTCTGAGCTCCAGAGGATACTTGCAGACCACTTGTACTGCATGGAAGGACTAAACTCAATAGATTCTACTATAATGTATAAACATTATTCTTTTCCAAAATGCCTGTTGGCATATTTCCATAAAAGTCTGATCCATAATAATATCAAAAGTATTTCAAGGCACCTACCAGAGAACCCTGATGACTAATGCCCAAACAAACTGGTCAGTGTAGAAGTAGGTGACTAATAGTCTAAAAATAATTGAGATAGCTGCCACTACTCAGGTAACTCACCAATAAAGCAATGGCAGAATGGGCTGGGAATGAAAGCCAAGGCTGTTGGCAGAGTGCTCTGACCCTGCCAGCAACAGCAGCTCTGCTCAGGTGCCCTTTAACCACACAGAACAAATTAATTACCTGCCAGAGGAGGAGAGGAAATACAACAATTATGACTCACCAATTTAACCATGTGCTTCATCAATACACTTCGGGATATTAAAGTTACTAATTAGCGACAGCACAAAACAGTAATGGGAGAGAGAGTAGCCCAAACCTTTGGGCCCTTTTATCTTTCACCTCTTTAGCATTTCAAACAATTTCTGTGCATTTTGAAATCCACAACTTGCACCCGAGAAACTATGTGATGCTGTCAGCATTCTAACACTTCACATCTGCTAATTGGAGATGCTTTAGGAATTCCTAAAATACCTTATAGATTTCTGGGCTTGATCAGCTCTATTAGCAGATTTCCAGTAACACCACCATCTCTCCCAACTCACTCCAGGCTGTAGAAGATGCAATGACAGTTCAGTTCAGCTCCATGCAAAAGGAATTCCCCGAAAGGCCATGAGGATCCTAAAGTGCCTCAAATATTTCTGAATAAAATCTGGAAAAAAAAGTTTTTCCCATCCCAGACCTGCAAACCCAGTTAGGGATTCAAGACAACCAGAAATCAGCACTCCCCAAACTCAGTTGTAACCAAAGGATCAGCTAATCCACTTAATTGATTTCTGCAGGTTTATGGGAGCTCTGATTTTATACTTGCCAGTCATGTCCACCACTAAGGGCTTTTTTCCATCCTTTCTCTGCCACGTCACTAGCCCAGGAGTTTGTATGGCTGAAGAATAAACAGCTTGGAGGAACTATCAAACTGAAAAAGAAGGCGAGGAAGGGAAAAAAGCTTAACTTCTTAGCTGGGTAAGTTCCCAGGTGCAGTTCTCTCTTACTGTTCTGCCAAGGCAGTGTGAGAAGTGAGCAGTGGATAAACAAACTGCCCCATTGCACGTGGGGTCACAGCCCATGCAATTACAAACTGATCTAAACTAGTTACAACTGGGGAGGACACAAAGTAATCAAGCAAGTAACAGAACTTAGGAGCAATTAGAATATTAAAAGAACCTGCAAATAAAACAAGTGCACTAGAAATGCAACTTTTCAAACAGCTTATAGATTGGAGTTGTACATGAAACTCAGAAGTCACAAGTCCATCTGTGCTTATACACTTCCTCAGATACAAATTCAGATATGAAGGTTATAAAGAAAAATGTAGTAAATTGAGACCTTCAGCTTTTCACTAGAGGCTTCTGCCTGCCTCTACATTATTCTGAAAAGGAGGTATCACAGCAGAAAATGTGCTTTGTACTAGTCCTGTTTATTCACTTATTAGTCTAAGTACAGTCACACTGACATTATACCACTAATTCTAAATCTAAATGAAAATATAATACTATAGTCTAGACAATTACCCCAAACCCTGGGCACATTAATAATGTGATAAAAGGAATCCAATCTACAAACTGCCTTAAAATCAGTTTTTCAGGATCTCTGCCAGTTTTATCTAGCCACTATTCCCTACAAAATATACTTTCAACCTCTGAAAAAGATCAATATCCCTCTTCCCCAGCACAATCAATCTGAGCCCACTTCAATGAGAGCAGATTCCAGTCTCAAATCTGTCCCTTAATGAATAACGGGGGAAGCACAAATCAAACAGCTTTTAATGCCCCACTACTACAGCAATGGTCAGAGCACTGAGAGCCAGTCCTAGGTCACTTCTTGGTTAATTGATTGCTGCCAATACCACAGCTCCATTAAAGAGAAAGAGGTGACACATACATATCCCAAAGCACAAGTGCCACCGAGGTGGCTCCAAAGCCAGCAAAATCTTCTGCCCACATCTTGCCTCCAAATCACTTTAAAATGGAGTTACAGCATGAGAGCCAGTGTATCTCAAGCTTCTCCTCTCAAACCTGTTACACATTTCTTCTCTGGGCACTTCAGCCCTTAGACACCCGATGGACACACAGGACAAGGAGTGTAAGGGAGGAAATCCATGAGGTCCAAGAAATTACTAAATCAGGCCAAGCACTTTTTGGCAGAGCACCTTGCAGCAAGCTTAACAATGAGACTGCCTCTCTGGCAGCTCTGCTCGTGGCTGGGCATGCTGTTTTCAATTCCTTAACTGACCCTCCTTACATTTCCTTACTTGCAGCAGGAACTACAATACAATTGAAAACCAGTGGGAGAAAGGGCAAAGATGAGTTCCAGCCAAATTTTCCAGCTCTGATCAGTTGAGGAGGTCTCAATCTCCCAGTCAGAGATTCAAAAACCCGATTTTACTGCTTCAATATGATTGCTAAGAACAACTAATAAATGTGAGTCACCAGAGGGCACTAACACTTCTCCTGCAAAGCAAATGTAGTCCTTCAATTAGGAAGGCTGATAATTACATCCACATCATCATGTATATTTTATCTGGATTGAACTTCGGCCAGATTGTTCCAATCCACGTTCAAATCTCAACTACATGCTGATGAGGCACTGAGCTCCAGTCACTGTTGTGGTCACACTTGGAATATGTGGGAGAGACTCCCAGTCTCCCCAGACAGCCCAGAGAAAACAGGGCAGGCACACGGCTCTCCCTGTCCACACGAGATCTAAAGCTTCCTTTGCCTAAGAAATGGATGTCTGCATAGAAATGAAATCCTGAAACGGGCACGGAGAACAGACCACAAGTCCTGCATATCAAAGAAACAGAATAACTATTCTTAAAGAGTTTGAATCAAGATGAATCCTAGCACAGGCACTATCTGCCCCCAAGACAAAAAAAAAAGGGAAGGGCTTCCACTTGACCATCAAGCAGCAATGGATGTGTTGCTCTCTCAAGTTTGGCATTAAATCAACTGCCATGTCACGGCCTTAATCTTTCACAAAGGAGGCTGCTCTCAACCTCTGAGAAATAAGCAGATTTTTAAACCACAAATACGAAGCACAGGAGGGGCTGACAAGAGCACTTCTTGATATTCTGACCAAGCAGCTCCTCTGTGCCAGGCAAAGGTGTGCCCTGCAGCAGAGCCAGGGATTCCCCGGGGCAGAAAACTGACTTGTGGATGCACCTGATAGAGCCAAAGAGCCAAAACACACCTGAGCAGTGCAGCCCCATGGAAACAAGGGCAAAGCCTCCAGCTCCTGCAGTGCTCACAGCTGCTGCTTCCCCAGCTTCACCTGAGCTGTCATTCCTGTAGTCAGGACTGTAAGGCTGCAAAGGCAGGGGAAGGAAAAGGGAATCCTATCTTTATGGAAAAGTACACATTAAAAATGGAGGCCATCGTTTCTCCGCACTGAACTTACAGACATGGAAAAAGTTATCCTGACAATAAATCTGGGATAGGAAGGACACTGTGAGCCTTCTCAGGGGATCTCCACAGGCTCAAGGAAGACACCACTTGTGCCATATGACAGTCCCTAACCCATGTGGAAGCCCGTAGGGAGGTTTTAAAAGACAGCTCTAGAGCAGCACACGTCAGAGCAGTGAGTCCAGAGAGAAAACATCAACTCTTTATGCCCACCAAAAGCATTGTATTTTAAAATACGTTGTGGTGACTCACTAGATTTCCCAGTATTTTATTTGCTGCACTATAAGATTCAGTGAACAGGTCCCTTTTTCTAGACAAACTCTCCTATAAAGTGGAACACAGCCAGCAAACAGCCTCCCCCAGCCATAAGCAGGTTCAACGACCATCATTTCTGCCACTGTGACCTCTGAGTCACAGCAGCAGCTCCAATGTTCACCACACACTGGGATGAAGAACACAACCCCCTCTTTTATGACCCTGGGCCACCCTCTCCTTGTTCCCCACCTTCTCCAGCTCCCACTGCTCCTCCTGACTGCACAAAGCCAGCATTTTGGGACCCCCCACACTGCCTTGCTCCAGCTCCCATTTCGGATGGGCCCTTCCTGCTGGGAAGAATCCCAGGTGGAACCAGCTCACCCACAAGAAGGAGTGCAGTGCCACCATCCCTGCACTCCTAAAAGGCCTTTAAGGATCTTACTAAAGGAAAAAAGAGTGGCATGTTCCAGGGGACAGAGCATTTACTTAAAACACCCAACTGTAACATTAAGACACACTTTCAGCAGACTTTTAAGGTGATTAATTCATAAACAGACAAAACATGAAGCCCATGAAGCTTCTGTTCATGCAATAAATGTGATGCACACACTTATATTAAAAGATGATTTCTACTGCAGAAGTTCCAGCTATTTAAATGTAGAGGTTATTAAGAAACCCCTGCTCACTATTTTGAAAATACATTTTTAAGTATCTTTTCCAACAGGGACTGTAAACCAACACTCAAAAGAGAAATATACCGTTCTAAATCTAATACACAATACAAATATATACATAATATATAACATACTTTGACAAAAATACAACCAACTACACTCCCCAGCCCTACAGGACATTTTCAACTCAGCTTTACTTATAGAATGAAAGGAGGAGCCCAAATGACTCAGCTTCAAGCAAATAAAAAGGATAAGATTAACCCCTAATCTCAATGAAAAAACAAAAAAAAACAAAACTGGAACAAACTGACTAAGATGAAGGTGTGGCTTGTCAATTCAAATCTTCTAATATTCAAACACTAATCAAGCAGAACATTAGCACACTATGATTGCATTAGCTTTCTGTAGAAACACAGCCAAATCTAAAAATCAAAGTTTACACAAGTAAACACTTGTTTTAACACTGGAATTAAAGTGTCAACCCTGCATCTTCACTCATATTCATTAGTGCTGAGCAGCACCAAGACCAATAAAATACCTAAATCTGGTATTTTTAATCTACACAGTCACCAAGCAAGACAACAGAGTGGAAAGGAAAAGATCTCTCCAAAATCCTGCAGGAAAAAAAATGTACAGAAAAAAATCCCCAAGCAAAACCCACTGATGAGTAAACAGGATAACCCAGTGAAGAGGGTTTTTGCCTCCATTACACTGAGGCATCAACCCTTTCTCAACAAAACCCAGCAAAATAAATTACAAACCAAAGTATTTCAGAAGGGGACTAAAAGACACCAAGTGGCTGCTGCACATCCTCCACATCAATTTGCTCATCCCCACCTCAGCCATGGCCCACCAGCATTTCAGTGCAGGACACACCTCCAGCCGTGCTGGGAGGAATGTTTAATTCCAGACTAGCTGGAGTGCTCCTTTACATGCAGCCCGAATTCCAAATACAGATGTCACCAGAGGGCACCCTCTCAATTCCAGTGACCCAGCTTTAGCCAACTTCTGAGCAGGGCTGCAGACAACCCACATGAGGGATGTGCAAAGCAGGAACAGTTCTGCTTCTGCACGAGATTTCCTTTAAAAATGGAAAAAAAACCCCACACAAATTAAAAAAAACCCCAACTTTAGTTATACAGCCCAGAAACGTTTTGCAGAGTAACCAAAGGTATTACTAGAAAAGATCACAAGCAATTACCAACTTCTGTGGCACTTGATGGTGCCAACTCACTCCAGCTGTTTTGGCATCCATGTGGAGCACAGCAACTTACAAAATAGGGCCCAAGCCTGCACAGCTCATGCAGAGGTGCCTATGGAAGTCCTCTGGTTCATTATCATAGATACTACACCTTAAATAATACATGGAAAAAATGCATCTGTGTTGTCAAGAGAAAGCTATGGGACACAACATATCTTTCTACTCCTCACCGTTCTGTATCTGAGGTTAAGAGGGTCAAAAAGTAAACTATTTGCATGAAAATGATACAAAAGTACCAGCAGTGTGAGCAGTTTTCAAGCTTTAGTCCCTGTATTATTTCTAAGGGCCTGCTGAGACCTAATCAAGTTTTAAAAGAAATACCTGGTGAGTTGAAGTTCATTGAATTAAAATGTGCACAAAACACAGCCAAAAACACAATAGGTGTGTCTATCAAAAAGGGTCTCAAACCGTTTTTCAGCATGAACAGAAAATTAAACCCATTTTGCTTAGAAATAAACACCACCATAACACAAAATGAAGTCAGCTGAAGAGGCAAGCATTGATAAGAAAAAAAAGAAAAGAATCATTGTGCATCCTGGATTTTCCAGTCTTGAAACAACTCAGAAGACACAGGTCTATTAAACATTCGACTGCCTGGTTATCCACCTATCCCATTTGAAAGAAACAACCTCCATCTCTTCAGCCATCTGTGATAGCCAAGCCCCTTAATTTTGCACAGGAAAAGAAGGGTCAGCAGGAGTAAGACCTGTGCAAAGACACCTTTTGTCAGTAGAAGGATCTCCCACACACTGTCAGTATAGGGAGCTCTCAAAAAGATTAATACAGGCCTGGTGGAATTCCATGGCTGTGTTTAACACAGAGAGACAAGTTACTCCAAACTATTACCTGTCACTACCACTCGCTGTGCTTTCAAACATATCCACAGAATTGCTTTTCCAGCATCTGTTGCCAGGAAAGAAAGAACACGTCAAATAAACACCATCTATTTGCTCACCCTCTAAAGCAGACCCCTGTCTACTGCAAGGCATCTCCATGCGCTGAAATTGCCCTGGTTTACATAAAAGCGATGCTACACGGTGTTGCCACCCTGATACCTTGCCTTGCCCCTCGTGTCGCCATCCCCGTGTGCTGCCCTCTCCCTCGTGTCCCGTCCCTTTGCGCTGCCCTGCCCTTGGTGTCGCGGGGCCCATCCCTCGGGCAGGACCGATGGATAGCGGTATCTCACCGCCACAGCCCCGCTCCGCCCCGGCCCCCGCCGCTCTGCCCGTGCCCGGCACCGGCACCCCCGTCCCCGGGGGCTCCGCGGACAGAGGAGGCGTCCAGGACACAACACACGTAACACCCCCCGCGGCTGCTCAGGCAGTACCTGGGGGTGAACACCTCGCTCCCCATGCCCGCACCCCCCCGTCCCACACGCCGTGCGGGGTCCCGGGCACACAGGCACACACCGGCCTCCCGCCACCCCCGAGACAGGAGGAGGAGGAGGAGGCGGCAGGTGGGCGGCGGAGCCCCGGGGGGGCCGGGACCCTCCCCGGATCTGGGAGGGGACGGAGCGCCTCCAATCCCCGGCCGGCAACAGCCNCCGGCGCTGAGGGCGGGGGGAGCTTTGCAGCTCCGTCCTTCGCGGTATCGCACCATGGACTGGGGTGGAAAAGACCTGCGAGGTCGTTAAGGCCCACCTGCGACCGAACGCCACCTTGTCAACTAGAGCAGAGAGCACTGAGTGCCACGTCCAGTCTTTCTTTAAACACCTCCAAGGACGGCGATTCCGCCGTCTCGCTGGGAAGCCCGTTCCAGTGTCTAATCCTAGATTTGTTAGGGTGGGACGGGACCTCTGGAGATCACTCTGTTCAACCTTTGTACCAAGACACAGGAAACGCATCCAGGTGGGTTTGGAATGTCCAGAGAGGGAGACTACACGACCATTCCAGGGCTCTACCACCCTCAACGTAAAGAAGTTCATTTATACTTACACTCTTACCCTTTCTGTGAAGAAATTCTTAATGTCCAGCCTCCCAGAAAGAGACCCGCCCCAAAATAAAAATTATTACATTGCTAAGAACTCCGTGCTGACGGGACACGGTGCAATGACTCTTAAGATTTTTCTCTGCTCCCACAGATTGTCAGGGAACAATCAGCTCAGGAGGGGAAAGCAAGGCCTTCGAGGTGTTTGCAGCATTTGTGGAGTGAGAGGCCTCAGAAAACAAGAAGGATTTGCAAGAATTGCCCGAAAGTCGCCGGAGTTGGCAGTGCTGCTGTCATGGAGACAGGACTTGGCATTGCCACCTTCCCACCCGCACCCCTGCCAGGCAGGCTCTGGCCCCAGTGAGTTATTACAATAATTAATAGCTACCACTTATACATATGCAGAATGCTTTGAAAGCAATACCTAATCTCATTAAGTTGCGATTTGACTTATTTCCATCCTGCCATGGAGTTACAATAGCCACTGCTTCCTTCACGTCCGTGGGAGATGGAGTCAGTAATTTGTACACTGGATAACCCATTGCTGCCATCCAGTCTAAGGCCACCTGCTATGTGGTTTTAATGAAACACAGAGCCACCTGCAATGCATAGGGCCTGGGTTTTAATGAGAATAAAGGTACCAGGATCCAGATTTAACAAGTCTAGCAGGCTGGAAAGATGGTACCAGCTTTTAAAACCATGACAGTGAAATAAGGCAGGAAGGATTTGAGAAACTGCAGGCACAAGTTTGACAATAAAGCAGAAAAGCATTACTTTTATGTACAGTGCCATTTCCCCAATTTTAATGAAGCTTTGTGCCTAGAAAGAGACCATTGTCTCCTCTTGTTTTGGTTTTTTTTTTTTACCATGGTAATCTGGCATAGTGTCACACTCATTCCGAACCAGGATAAATGAAAGAAAAATAAAATGACAAATGTCATCCTGCTGCAATGTCATCAACAGGTGAGTCAATGGATGGAAAGAATGTTTCACCAGATTTGGAAACACAACAATTTGTAACACAGAAATAAGAAAATATTATCGAATCCTAGAATAGCTAAGGTTGGAAAAGGTCTCTAACATCATCGAGGAATAAGAGAAAAAAAAAAAGTAGTAAAAATACCTCAGAAAGTGTAAGCAATGGGATTTTTTTTGGTAAGCTATTCTTCTTCACTAAAGCATGGAGACAAAGTATCTCATAAAACAAACTTCTCAGCATTAGTTAAGGGGTGTATATTTGGGTTAGGTGATAGATTTCCAGAGACGTCTTACAATCCTCTCACTAAAAAAACTGCACAGTGGGTTGTGAGGAAAAGCAATGTCACAGACCAAAAACTAAGAGATTGAACAGAATGCATAGTCATTCATAATTGTGGGGAAAAGCAAACAGAGCTTGGTTAATTAAAACAAGGTGGTTTTAATTTTGTTGTAAATACCCTTAAAATAATCTACAAAAAGTGTTGTACAGAAGGAGACATTTGTAGGGGACACAAAATTGCTCACAATTGTGGGGTGGATTGTGAAGATACTTGGAGTGACCCAACTTTTTAGGAAGAAAATACAATGACATCCAATATTCATAAATAGCCATCAGTAGAACACAGTGGAGGAAAGAATTCCTGTAGACATTGCAGAAGGGTGTAAAACAAAGGCAGTAGTTTAAGAAATGCACAGACATCCTAGGCACAGCTTCACTAGAAATCTCTCCTCACTAAATGAACACAGTCATGCATGCCACATGTCAGGAGATGAAATGGAGAAAACTGGCTGGGTTGACATCATTTAATATATGAGCAGGGAGGAGAATATACATTAGACTGTGACACTGAAATGCCCAGTTCCACTCAGTTTTACACTAGAGCCCCACGTTTATTTGCTTTTCACCTGTGACTCCAAAATCTTTTCCAAGAAACTACCTGCCAACTCCACACACATACCTTAAGTTCCTTATTATTTTATAGGTACAGATTTCCCCCATTACACTAAATATCCCACTTACAACACATTATTAGTTGAACGCTGCAGCTGTGCTGTTAAATATTCAAATCACAGGAAGCACCAAAAAGAGAGGAAATGACTAGATGAAAATATGTGGCAAAATAGTGGGTTATAATGAAGAAAGCTGCTGTCAAAGGTAACAGGAAGCTGCTGTCCCTTGTGACTGGCAGCCTGGGAGGGAATGGCTGCAGGGGCCAAACCTGCCCCAACACTGTCACTTGCCATCACCACTGTCACCTGAGACAGCAAATTTGTGTCTGGCAAACCTGCAGTACTCTGAATAATTATTTACTGTGGATCTCAGAAGGTATTTTTCAGACATACTTAGCCCAAATCTTATTAGCAATGATTATTATTATAATTCACTGCCCCAAAGCTGCATCTCTCTGCAAGACTGTAACTAGCTCACCCTACATAACCCCTCAAACTATAGAGGATATAACATTTCCCTTTGAAAGCAACAGCTTGCAAATTCAACATTATCTACCAACTGAGAGGAGGAAATTAATCAGTATATTTTTAATTTCACAGATGAAAACCATTTTTGCATTAGGCAACACCAAACGTGGATGCTTCCATACACAAACCACAATATGTTTGCAGGAACAGCTGTAATGAAATGTTGAGATTGCAATCCAGGGCACTTGCTGTTGTAAATTCTGAGACTATGAAAATGCCAGCAGAGTACAGTTTGTTATACTCTTTCATTAACACAAGGTAGCATAAGCATTTTAGAATAAAACATTTCTCATGTAAGTTACTTTAATGTAATCAGTTTTGCTGTGTGTATTATAATCCGAATTATTCTGCACATTGTAAGAAAAAAGAGAAATAGTGCTTTCTTATGACTGGACGTATCATGCTGCACACAAAGCTCTGGAATTAAATTATACGTTAATGTAAAATCAAATTAATTTTGTTACCTTTCAGCCGAGCTCCCTGAGTACTGCAGAAAAGATACTTTTAAATCTTGTTTTAGTAACAAATGATTTGAAAGAGTGTAGCTTACATTTTGGCACCTAGTTAGCACTTCATTAATTACTAATTGCTTGGCACTAAGTAAAGTTCTTCAATCATTGCCTGAATCTCGAAACAGTTATTATCAAAAAAGTCATTAGTTAAAATCAGTTTGATATGAGATGTCCCAACTGGAAATTTGCTAAAGCATATAGTTCCCTAAGGAATGAGAATATAGTAGAAAATATTTGATTTATATAACCTGGAAGTGCTGTTTTCTATACTTGCTCTTTGACTAAGTTATTCCATGAGCCTGACTGCACTTAATTCACGCAGTACATCAGGGTGAGAAATGCTAAAGAAATGTAAAATATTGCTAAATGTACTTGTCAATTTATGAGAAGAAAATGGTATAATTTTCTGTTGATACTGTGTAATCATTTCTCAAAACTGCAGCACAGTTGTGGTACCTGCCACCTGCTACCTTAATTCTGTTATTTCCTGATTTTGAAGTGTTTACCTATTCAGGTCTGACTTCATAAATGCAGTGCAATTAATATTAATGGTGCAATTAACATCCAGGCTCTAGTAAGGTGCGTGGTCTGTGACGTTCACACCTACTTATTCCCACTTTTTTGGTTCTCTGTGGTGTCCTTGCCTTCATTACAGGGGAAAAGGGCCGTCAGAAATGGAAAAATATAACATTGCTGTAACATCACCATCTTCCCCTTTCCTTTTGGAGGATGTTTGTGCTTAACATATAATACACATATATTTCCTTCTACCCATTAATGAGCTTCCTGCTTGAGTCCTCACCAAATGGAATTTTCAGAAGGTTCAGTTAAACTTAAAACTAAGTGTAAAAATTATTCTAATGGATAAAAATGTCCATACCAGAGAAATCTGGTCCGAATAGACACTGACACCCAAATGTTTAGAGTTTACAGCTGGAGGAGGAAAACATTACCGAGAATGCTGTGCTGAAGAGTGGGTGGATGTGAGCTCCTCTCACCCACTGTGCCCAACTGATGTGCCAATATTTGCACCCAAAGATGTTGTTACTAACACTAGGACACCTCCTTAGGTTTACACCTCTGCTCGTTTCCCAGTTCCAGCAGTAATGAAGGGATGAGCTGGAATCTTAACAACATAATAGCACTCTGAAATGGGGCCGGGGTCTTCTTAATATTTTTAGGTGTTAAGACTTTAAAGGAGTGTATCGAAGCTTCTGAATTCACCCAGGCATACATGTAAATCCATGTTGACACGTAAAGTGAGTGTATATATATACACACACACACTTTTAAGAGGACTTCCTCTTTATAGCTGCAAAACACTGTTTTCCCAAGGTCGGCAAAGGCTCTGCCCCACGTCTCAACAGCGAGGAAGCTGCACGCAGATAACAAGTTATTTCCTCACTGTCTCTCACGCAACCTACGGATTTTTCCACAGGAAGAGAACGCTGTTCTTTACTGTGCTGCCTTCCCACGCTCCAGATGTAGGGAACTCAGAAACGTGCTCTATGTTCGAGCCCTTTGCGACAGGGACACTGCGATAGCACCGGGGAGGGAGCCAGAGGCAAAGCACGGACTGGCAGCACAGAGGCGGAATGCAGATGTCCTTCTCCTTCTGCTCCCCTGGAACATCACAGGACTCAGCACATCACTAGAGACCTCACTTGTAAACTGCTTAAGAGGAAGCAAACACTATTTTTTATGTTGTATAAATATCTATCCACGTATTTCCCATAAAGAGTGGAGATGCTGGGATGCCTAGATGATTTATGCACAGTATGGAAGCAGCACAAACATGATGATTTACAACAGGTTTTAATGATCATCCAAAGGGGAAAGATCCCAAATATGGACAACAGCAACTGTTAATTGAAACTAGTAATATTTCATCTATGTAAACAAAGTAATGATCACGTCTGCCACAAGATTTCAAGAGATTTATCTTCCAGGCTCCCTAATATGGTTACATCTGTCCCCTGCTTAAATCCTGTGTTCTTGCCATCTGCTCCAACACACTTTTTTCAACCTCAAGCAGTGATTAAACAGCTATATGGAGAAGAAGAAAGGGATTTTTCGATTTTTGAGTCAAATGTTTAACAACTGGAAAAAGCCGAAAAACCAAACCCACAACTCCCTTGGCTCTCCATTGTTTCTGTGGTTGGAAATGATACTGGTGAGACTCTCAGCTGAAGTTTCCAGGAATCTTTACATCTGACTGTACAACAGGAAACATTTCAGCCATAGATTTGATGTACTTCATTATGGAGGGTAATAAACGCAGAGCAGATTCAACTACTAGCACTCAGTTAATCAGTCAAATTGTCATTGAGAGGTGATGTTATATGGGGAAATCAGGAAGTGCTTTGCTTTAAAAAGAAAGAAACTTCCTAGAATTCTTTATTTGCGCCGTGGGAAGCCTTGCCAGTTGTATTCCTTTGAGATGTGCTGTGTACTCACCTCTCCTTGTCCAGGCCTGGAGGAGGGGGAAGGACAGAGCCATGGCTCACTCTCTTTTCTGTATGAGGAGAACCACGGAAAGCAATTTCCTATTTCCTATGCTCCTGCCTTGTGCAGGCAAGACTGCAGCCTGACTGCTCCTCATGTGGGACACATTAATTAGGGAAGCACTTTACTCTTCACCCATCACCTTCTGTAGCCACAGAGCAGTTGGTCCTGATCCATCCCAGTGTTTATTGGGAGCCTGGGAATCCTTGGGAGGTGTTAGAGATGCACTGAGCCCCCTGTTACAGGAGAGTTATGATGCAATGGTAATGCTGTCATACTAAAAAATTACCTCATCCCTTCTCTAGGTGTTTCCATCCAACTTTATTTTCTTAGACTGTTTCTTTGCCCTACATAGAAGACATTATGGATTGATCATTCCCCTGAGCTTTGTAGGAAGTAACTGGACTTGGTACCTATGCTTTTCTGTCTTTGTTCCTTTGGCTGGTTTACTGTACTTGCTTCTATTCCCTGCCATTATAATTGTTACAGCTTGTAAAGATGGGAAGCCAGAACTTTTTGCACTGTTTGCAAAACACTGTGCAGAAAAAAGCAAATTTACAAATTTACTTTTTTATCCACAGCTAATAGTCCCTGGTTTAAAATCTAAGGGTATAATGTCTACTGGCATTAGGAAAACATAAGAAGCCAAGTTATAATACAGTAACTCATTTTCAGGTGAACTAAAAAAGATAATGCCTCAGGTACTCCATGTATTGCATATAAAATTAATCCATGTTTCTAGATCCAAATTCTGTCTGAAGATGTGACACTTATTCCCCCTAAATATTATGGAAAATGTAGAGACTTTTCAAAATTTCCTTTTAAATAGAAAAGATATTCATGACATTTTCACATCCTTATAATACCCATGCTGAAAAATCACTTCAGCTTTCATCAGAATAGCTTCTGATAAATGAAAAAAATAACAACAAACAAAAAAATAAATAGATTTTTAAAGTAAATAAGAGGTCAGCGTGTACAGAAACAAGGCCTGTTTCTTGAGAAAAATCATCTGACATGGAGCACTTGAAAGGTCCAGTGTTTATAAATGTGACTCAGCTGGAGACAGTTGCTGAACTTCTGAAATTTTGAAGAGATTTTTCCTGTATACTCTGGAAAGTCTTCAAAGCACACTCAGCAAGCAAGTTCCAGGAATACAATGGGTGTATTTTAGCTGGTGTCCACCCAAAGTTTTACTGCTGTCTGATTGATTCTGGGGCCAAAACAAAGATATTTTTCATTTGCGTATCATCTTTTCCCATTGAGATCCTTGGAAAGAGTTAAAGATTTCTTTAAAGATTGAAATCTCAGTCTTACAAACCTAAACCAGAAGCTTGATAAAAATGTGAGAGGATGAAGTCTCTGCTTCCAGAATTTTCTTTTATTTTCCCGTAAAGGACCCATCCATTATGAGGACAAGGAACCCAATCCATGTTCTGATTCATAAAGAGAGTTTCTGTTAGTTTCTGGTTAATACTTTTTGTAAATATGTGGTGAATTCTAAGAAGGTAGAAACATTAGAAGTAAACATTCAACACTGCTAAAATCCAAGCTGGTCACTTTACAATGTCCTCTCCAGCTATTGCTGTATGTCATGTAACAGCAGGAAAAACACTTACCCAACACTCAGAGGAACATGGTTACACCTTGAAAAACCAGACATCCATTCCAAATTATCCTTTGAGAGTTGAAAGAGAAAATACGTTGCCACTGGTTATTCTACCATAATGCAGGACTGGAGTATTTTATTCTATACCACAGTTTATGACGTTGCTTTTGCCAACATGCAATCTGAACACTTTTCAGCACTTTATGAATAACAACTAAAATTGGACCAATTTATTGCCTTGTCCTCTCCCTGGAGAAGTGTAAATAAGCTGCATTGTTTTGCTATGCTTTGTGGTTTAGATATATCTAGAGATACTCTTAGTTTTCCCTAGAGGAGATAATATTGAAAAGGCACATATTGCACTTGAGTCAGAAATTAGAGAATTTCCCACTGGTCCTTCACAAGGACCATTGTGACTTCTGCATACTATTTAAACAAACTGAATTTGGGAACCTCTTTCCAAATCAACAGCAGCTCAGGTGGGTTTTATGGAGATAAGAGAAATACGATGAAATGTAGAATTGGTGGTGGGAGCATATTGTAGAAGATGGACTTAAAATCAAGCAGTTTGCTCAATTATGGAATATACCCAAGAAAATTGAATAGGATGCTCACACAATGTAACTAAAGAGAGCATATGGAAAACACAGAAAACATGGTAATATTTTCAGCAAGAGATCCTTAGCGTAAATACTATTTTGCATTTTGGCTTCTGGCTTAAAAAAAGATATAGATCAAACAATAAAAGGGGATTGTGAGGAAGAATCTAAAAGAACCACACAAGAAGACTCTAAAACAAGAGAAACCAGAAATAGTGTGTTTAAGTGCTTTGTACAGATGAGCATGAGAGACAAATTTCTTATCTGCATTATCATCATCATCATCATCCAGTGAAACCAGGAGGCCAATACACTCATAGGTACATCCATTTGTTGAGAGCACAGTTTCTACTCTCTTGAGATGCATATTAATGCATAATATTATACTTTGGCTCTGGGATTTTGTGCTAGAGAACAAATAGTTCAGCAAAGGAAACAAAGAGCTTGTAAGACTTTTTTAATTATTAGATATGTACCTGTATAATAGCAACATGCTGACAGGGAGAGCAACTGCAAGCCTTAGTGTCAGTGATGTTTCACAGTATACACTGATTTTTCACTGGAGAAATGTCTCTCCTTTATCTATTTTGCATAAAGTTCAGGTTCATTATGCCCTGGTCCTAGGGTTTTTTTTTATGACCAGCTATTTATAATATATTATTAAAAAGTCAGACTGTACCAGTTTCGTTTTGAGACAGATGCAAAAAGCATGTGCATAGTGAAATTTATGTCCTTGTGTATTTGGAAAATGAACATTAAGAAAGGATCTTAAAAAGGTCCTCTGCTTCTTTCTCCCTTGTATCCTCCAATCCCCTTTGAATGAAGTGCTTACAGTTTGGATTCATACAGGTAGGAAACATCTCTCAAGACTTTTCCATTTCAATGAATCAATTTCTTCTGTTGGTTTCTTTCTATTAAGTAACTGGAGATGGGTATTTAAACCAATTGCTGCACAAGGAGGCAGAAGAAAAGGCAGCAGGTTGGATGGGTGCTTATAGAAGTGTACTGGGAAGATACTCCCCACTTTCCAGCTCTTATCTTCCAAAAGCAGCAGAACAGAATGAGGGCAATTTGACTCACTGGCTGGTCTACTGACCTGAGAGAATAAAGGGAACAAAAATGCCACTGTGTGATAAAACAGGCAACACTTGCAAAACAGTAACAGAATATGTGTAATAGCCCAAGAAACATCCTTAGGAAAAAATTAATTAACTTTATACTTCTGTTTTTATTAGCAAAAATATAAAGGGAGAAAAGCACCAGCAGCTGTGTGGAACAGAGCAAGCTTTTCAGGAAAATACACAGGGCCAGATCTTCCCTCCTACTTCTTCACATGTTTTCTGCTCTTCAGGCCCATGGAAACATGCCAGGGAAAAATAATTGGCAGAGGATCATATTATCTCTTCTGCATAGTTCCCATGTAGTGTCTCAGAAAAAGACCACGCAGCCAGGGAGAGCTGGCTGGCAGAGCTGCCTGCCTGGGGAAAACTGTCCTTGACTCCCCCAGCTCCCAGAGGATATGCCAGATTTCAGTGGGACCTCCCTTTCTTTGTTGATCTGAGATGATCTGAAGAATTCTGTCGCTGAGATTTCCTTCTATAGATGAAAAGCTGGGGCTGGTTCGCGTGTCGGGGTGTTTCCATGTGGAACTGTGGAAGTTCTGAATGCTGATTTCAGGACAGCACTGAGTGAATGTGAGGCAGCTGCCTCACCAAGGTTGTGGAAGAGGATTTGATTGTGGAGAAAGGAAACAGGGAGAGCGTAAAGTCCTGCTTGCTCCAACACCACCCACCCGTCCCTACCACTCACCCCTCCCCAACCTGCTGATTTACAGAAGAAATATCAACCAACCAACCTTCATTTCAGTTTCCTGTAAGTAAAGCACATCCTACTCCTTCTTGTCCAGTGGAAAATCCCATGAAGTAGTAAAAAAACCCATTCTGGATTTCGAATTGATAAATTACTTAAAATGCCTCTCCAGTTGGGGTCTGCGAGGCATGTGGAGAGGTCACAGCCTTCATGTCCTCAGCTCCTCGGGGGATTTCTGCATCACTTCCATTAAGTGTCACTGGAGTCCTGGTCCCCTCCTCCATCATTTCCTGCTCCCTTTGCTGTCCCCACCACTCCTGCAGCAGGGCTCAGTGAGAAACTGTTCTGTGTGAGCTCCCTCCCATATGGCCGTGCACTAATCCCCCCTCCCACACAACAGGGAACAAGCTATGGATGTGGAAGCAACGCTTCCCTGAGCAGCAGTGTCTGCTCTCCACATTATGTCAGGCAATTAAAAGGTGCAAAAGGATCCTGCTGAACAGTATTGCTGTTTTCTTCACCATTCCTTGCAACAGCTGCCGAGCTCCCAAGTCTCTTGAATTTCCAAAGAAAGATTTTTTTTTTTTAGAGGGAGTCTTAGAACTGGGAGACAATCCTTTCCACTTACAATATCGAGGTACTTTCCACAGGTTTTTTAATTATTATTTTTGCTCCCTTGTCTCTTCTTGTTTGATCAAAAGAAAAATCAACCCTGGAACTTACTGAAGAGTAAGAGAAGAGAGGGGAAAAAAAATCATTGCCATTGAGAGCTGGGGGACTTTTCGAAAAAGCTCTGCCCCGGTTAACTCACATTGAAGCTTTCTGGGGTTTTTGTGCCAGAGAAAGCACGTCAGCAAACACACCCTTTGTGAGGTGGGGCTGTGAGCTCCCTCTCCCTGCGCAGGGATATCCTGGCATTACGGACACTGTCACCTCTCATTGCCTAATGCTCTCCCTGACGCCTTCCCTTTCAGGTTGGGAAACACGGAGCTGCCCTTGGGTGTCACCCGCCCCACTGAGCTCACCTAATGACACCCACAGGATCAGCAATATCGTGGTTTCTCTAGGTGGCAGATTTACTACACTACAGAAGTCACAACCTATTTACACAGAATTTTACGCTGAGCAGAAACTCAGCATCGGTGTAGCATGAACATCAGGCTCCTCAAAATGTCAACAGGCATTTTAAAACTTATTTCTCAACACCAGTTAGTGATTCTTATAAAAGAAAGCCATTCTTTGTACTAGGAAAAAACCCACAAGTATATGAATAAACCCCCTTTTGCTTTACCCACACCAGCAGTTTGGTAGAGTGATTTGGTGATTGAATGAGGTACCATTTCGACATGGGAGCTCCTGGGTAGGAAATGTGAGGTTCCAGCCCCAGCAGTCACATCAGGTCACACAGGGGAGTCGGGGCCTCAGCTGACTGTCAGATGCCATTGATTGTCATTGTGCAGGTCATGGCTCGCCCTCTCCAGAACCCCTGTAATAATACAGTGCAGTAGGAGGAACAAAACTAAGGATCAGAATCTGGTATTATTAAGACCCTTTAAGAACACATGAGAAACCTCGAGCTGAGCTCCATAAATAACAGCCAGAACTCAGAGGTCACAAAAATGCCGATTTTTGCAGGTGAAGTTGTTTGAAAAACCCACTGTGCTGTTTCCAACACAGCTGTGTCCAGGCCTTTTATTCCCAGAACTGAGGCATCTCAATGAGGTTGGTAACTGTGACAAACAGCTCACGCTTCTCTACTTAGGTCAAGAGTTTTGAAATGCAGCCTTTAATGCAATACTGAAGAAATGACTTCAGTAAAAACAGAGGTCTTCCCTGACTGCCTCTTTCACCAAATATAAAATCAAGAAATAGACTGTGAGCTTGTGGATTTTATGTATACATACAACCCAGTGCATGTACATTTTGAATTG
The DNA here is from genome assembly GCA_013390005.1 of Calyptomena viridis. Classification (NCBI taxonomy): domain Eukaryota; kingdom Metazoa; phylum Chordata; class Aves; order Passeriformes; family Eurylaimidae; genus Calyptomena; species Calyptomena viridis. The sequence goes on from WEIV01024485.1 coordinate 458,659, forward strand.
ACTACACATTTCTATACAACTGTGTGGGAAAGAAAAACACAGAACCTTTCAAACGCGCATTGGGAACAGTATCAGGAGTGATCAGGACAGGAAGCATTGCTGACCAAGAGATGAAACTTGCACATTAAAGCAGAAGACTATCTGAAATAAGTTCCTCCAAATGGGACAGAGAAAGCTACACAATTTTTAGGAAGCCAAAATCTATACAATCTTAATTACAAAGAATCTTACTCTCCATTAATTCTTTTGGAAATTACCCAAATATGTGCATAAACTCTTAATTATTTTCTCAATAACCTTTCTTTAATACAATTATTCTGATGAGTACTGTGTGCACAAATGGATTTCCCATGGGAAAATTGTTATTGATAATTATAACTTGTATTGATCAATACAGCAAAGCAAGATAGTCAGTGAAGGTGGTTTAATCTAACCCATTTCATTTAAGTTTGGAACAAGGCACTTGGCTAGTTAGAAATGTCTTAGCTGAGGTTATGGTAACAGTTCAGAAAAAGTACTAACAGGACTTCTGTGAGTACAACTTTGGAAATCAATACCCTAATTCTGTTAGAAAATGTATATCATACATTCTGTTAAAAAATATAAAGGTAGATAACATAAAATAAGGTTAGATAATATATGAATTTTAATTTTTAAACACAGAAGATACTTGCTATGATGCTATTTTTATATTTACTTATCCCAAAATGGATTAAAGGCATCTGAAGAGATGCTGCAACTAATTACAGTAAGTGTGATTGTTACACTTAACTACATACTAAATCTAGTAGAGTATGTTTCATAGTCTTGGGAGTGTGCTGCCTTTAATACTTCAGTTACATAGTTATCTGGGGTTTTTTAATTGCAATACTTGTATTTCTAGAGAGAATCTCATGTTAATCATTGTATCCTTCTCTCTATACGTACATTCACATAGATGGCAGTGGATGGTCTGTATTGTGGCACTTCTGGAAGACACATGTGCACAATACACATCATCATTTGCAGTTCACTCTCTAAGCCATCACCAACATGTTATTTTTTATCAGTTTGATTTTCAACTAAAGAGTCAGTGGTACAAGTAAGGGAGGCAGACACACTTGAAAGACGACACAAATTAAGGCTGAAGAATTATTCATGACAATGTGTAACATTTGCCAGAAAATAAATGCAGGCGGTACTTGGACTCCACACAACAAAACTGCCTCACAGATCATTCATCACTGTGCTAACCCATTTCATTTTCCAATCCCAGAAATGTTGGTAGTTTTTGAGCTTGTTAAAGAGACCATCAGATTTAGCATCCCAAATCTGATGCAACTTCAGTGGACAACCCTTCATGCTGTCCTTTCAGTCTCCCTCTCCTCTCAGCTTGGAGGAGCGGGCTGAGCACTGAGGAAGAATTTTCCGCCTCAGAACCCTTTGGCGTCACAGAGCCTTTGCTGCTGAGCAAAATCAGAGCACAAAAAGTCCAGTGGCAGCTCAGAGAGCTTGTCTAGACACCCATCACCCAGCCCTGCTGCCCAGTCTGTCCCCACACAAGACAGGCCTCTCCCTGATCACTTGATTCCTCTTGTCTCAGACAGCAGATGGGACCCAAGGAACAAATTAAAGTTGTTTTAGCTGCAGTGGCCACAGGGGATCTGCAGACCACAGCAGTGATCCAGCCATGCCCTTTTCCCTCCCTGCCCTTTCCTGTGTTAGAGGAGAAATAAAGGTAATTCCCAGCTGTCTACACAGCTGTGCCCTTTCCAGGGCTCCCCTGACACTTGGGAAATCCTTCTGCAGCCAAACAGCTTTACAACTGCTGGGCTTTGTCCTGCATCACTCGAGGGTCTTGGGACAGGATCACTCCAGCTGAGCTCTACTTCCCACATGGCACCTTGGCACGTGGCTGCAGTGGAAGTGGGAAACACATGCACTTGCTAACAAGGAATCAAGACTGGGATGTGGCAGCAGCATCACTCTGCTTAGGTCTGGCAAAGGAATGACAGCCCAAGCCTGTGCTAAAATGCTGGGCTGGTGTCTAAGAGCCCAAACAAGGCTTTACTCCTGAGCAGGGAGTGTGAACACGGAGTAAACATGGATCTCTGGAGGTGTGGCCAGGCCTCCATGCAGGCCCAGACCTGTCCTTGGCACAGTGTGCACCCACTGACACTACAGAAACCATGGAAAACACCTGCCAATCTCTGACTTCTTGTTTTACTGTGACCAAAAAAACCAGGTGGTACATGTCTTTTGACAGCTTTTGCAGCTTTTGTTTCGTGAAGTCATAAAATTTTCCAGGATTTTCACAAACTGGTGTCAGGAGGGAGGAAAATAAATATTCTCAAGTCACACAACAGTAAGGACCCAGCCCCTGCAGCTTTACCAAATAAGCTCACAACAGATGTTTCCTGCCCTTGCCTACTCCGATTGCCAACACAGCCAACAGTTCCACTTTTGAAGGAGTTTCCTACTGGTTTTATCATCCAGACTCTGAACCCCTATATAGGTTACTATGCTTCATAGAGCTCAGGTTTCAGGGATAACTGACTCCTAAGGATCTCCCAGCATCCAGTCAGGTCTTGAAGGATCCACACGACTGAGACTATGTGATATTTAACTTAGAGGGAAGGGTACAGAGTAGATTTTATACTACGTGCATCACTCCTGTGAGTTTTCCAGCTTGAGTTAACACAGATTTCAATGACTGCTTGCTTATTACAGAGAAAACTGCAATCGTGAATAATAGGAACAAGAATTTCCTTTATCTAACTTCTCCTGTATTTTTAAATCCAAATAAAAGCTTCCCAAAGCCCTAATACCCTTTCAAATGTGAGCACGTGGCAATCTATGCTCCCAAGAGCAGATGTACCTCCACAGGATTTGTGAGAGCAGAACAAACAGTCCCATATGTGCTCAGGTTAAAAGCACTCCCCAGATAAAGATGATCAAATTGGTACACAAACCTGCCTGCAGAAGGGGATGCAGAAGATAATCCTAAGGAATTTGATTAAGTGCTTAAGAGCCTATAATGCATTCAGGAAGGAAAACACCACATTATTACAGGTACCAGTGTATTTATGTATTATGTAAACACTGCTGGCACTCAAAGTTAACCTAAGGAGTGAGGGTGACCTAATGCTAAAATGAGATTTTGTTGAGACAATATTGATATTGACTGGAAGAATTAATGGTTTGGTTCCTGTAATAAAACGAATAAATAATATTCATAGTTCTACTACAATAAAACTAGCCAATACTGGATGTTCCTTCATGAGGCCAATTGAGAATACTGATATTTCTGGATGAAGAGCCATTCTGGTACATCCTTCTTAACAGAGAAGCTGTAAAAGTTGCACTTGTAACTCACTTTCTAGAAAGTTAAAAAAAGGCATCTTTATATATAAATTTTATACAATAGCACTGAAATAACAGCATGGTTTAAAAATATAAAAGCAAACCTAAGATCTCTACCATTGTAAACACACACGTGTTGGAAACCACCCAGCAGGAATCCTGCCCACCAGCTTCTATGTGGAACTGAGGTTTCTGTAACATGGAACACCTCCTGCTGCTCGGAACTGAGGCTGGAAAAGCACATATCAGCTGTGGAAATACAGCTTTAACAGCCTATAATTCCCCATAGAAAGACCCCAAAGCTGCAGGAAAAAATGTTTTTTTTTTAGAAATAAGGAGAAGAACTATTATATCTTTCTGAAACACAAAGCGATACGATAAACTCAAGTATGAAATATAAAGTGCCTCAAGCTTATTAGTGCCTGGGAAAGTAACTCCCAATGCAGTTATGGACTGCACTGGTTTAGGCAATAGGGGTAGAGGGAAAACCCCTCTGTGATGTGCTCTTTTATCCCAGGAAAAATATTCCCTGGCCTATAAAGGAAAGATGATAGGAGTTGACCTACCTTCTAAACTTGCTCTGTCTCTGCCCCCCATTTGCATTTGAGCTCTCTAGTTACAGTCATCGTGTCATCCCTCTTTTCATGCAAAGAATAAAAACCTACTACACTGGTACCACTCCCTACACCAGCCTGGTTTGGGGCAATGGTCACCCTGCATGCCCCTAAATACATACAAACTTCACATTGCTGGGATGCTTTGGGATTGAAAAAACAAAGTCACTCGTTGACACCTGACATCCATAAAAACAAATCCACCTGATCAGAAGATCAGACTACTGAGTCCTGTAAGGTGCTCCCACAATTGCTTTTCTAGAGATGGATGTGCTGCTCATGGAGATGAGTGAGGAAGGCATGTGGCTTCTATTTTGGTAATAACCGCTTTGGTAATACATGGTTTGACCACAACAACCCCTCTGGCCACAAAGCACTAAAAGAACAGTTGCAGAGGTCCTTGAGCTATGCAGGAAAAAAACAGCAGATAATCAAAGCAATTAATAGGTTCCTGTACCCATATTGTAGTGCTTCACACTGAAAATTAATTGAGCAGTTTAAGAATATTTAATTTTAAAGGCAGCCTTTCCTTAGCTAGAACTGTAATGACATGTTTTTACAAATTGAAGTTTTGCTTTTTAACACGATCGCTGTTGAGAGATGCCAAACATACACGCCCCGTGTCACAACTCCTCAACAGCTTCACATTTCAAATAGTATTCTTAGATATAAACAATATAAATGCTCTGCTGAAAGAAATTTTCAATACCCATGATCCACACTGTCAGCCTGAAGGGAGACAGGGGAATTAAAACCTGAAGTATTTCAGTAATGAAAGCTACAGCAGAATGGACAGCACAGAGTGCAGCACTCCAACCATTTTTAGAGCTGAGTCTGTCCCAGCCTGTACGACTGTGTACTAGCACAAACTTCCCATATTAGAGGGAAATACAATCCCTTTGAGCCAAAAGGAGAAAATGAAGATGACCCTTGAAATCCCCACAGACAGCACAAGGACACACAGCTTCAGTGACCTGGGAGGCCCAGAGCCATCATGTGTGAGAAGCCTCATCTGTTATGGGCACCCACTTGTGCTGCAGAGCCAGGCAGAGAAAGCATTTTCTTCTTGCTAAAAATACTTCCTTCCCCTCTCCAAAACGACAAAAGCGTAACTGTGCCTGACCTATTTTTCATCCTTATTCATTCTGTGGAAATCCTGCAAAATTGACACCTAATTTCCAGGTGCTGTTGCTTAGCTTCCTAAAATATTAATGAGTGTAATAATTATCCCTTTTCATCATCACCCAGGACAGGGAATAGATGCAAAGATTACACCACCTCACATCTGAGCATGTTTATAATATCAGAAGATCCCTCTACCAGTTTCAATCAATAAGCTGTATTACACTTGAATTTGATGTCATGGTCTAATGATACATTATGTTGGTCTACTCTAATTACAGCAGCAGTGACCCAGGGTAGAGCACAAAAAGTAGATGGAAAATAGAGACCAAAACCAGGGATATCTGACTTATTTACTGTATTCAGGAGTGGTGCCAGGTGGAGCCAAAAGCTTTCAGTGGTGAGGGAGCACCGTGTGTGCTGATTCTGACAGGGGTTGACCAAGAAAAGAAGAAAGGAGGAGCAGAGGAGAGGTGGAACTGGGAATGGGGTCTGTCAGGGAGCTACTAACTAACAGGAAAACTTTGGACATCTTGAAAATGTTCAGAAGCAGTTCAAAAGTGAAAACAAGGGATATTTCCCATACCACAGCTGCACCTGTACCAGCAGAGCTGTGTCAGCAGGGCTTCCCATTACAACGTGAGACAACAGGAAGAGCTTTCCTGCTGGATTAGCTGTCCAGTCCCCCGAGGCCAATGATGGACATCCTCATCCAGCACTTCTGGCTGAGCTGACTGAAGATGTTCTGCCTCACAGGTGTCTCACACTTTGGGCAAAGCCGGATGAGGGAGCACTAACCACTTTCATCAGCACTTTAAATCCCTCCACTGATCTCACCTGGAGTGGGCAGGGGCACAATCTCTGCTGCCTGCACATAAAGGGGGCTGGAGCCTCCAGGAGAAGAGCAGTAACAAGCCACAAGAGGAGAACAAGGTGGTCACAGCTGTTGGCAATGTGAATGTCTCTGGTGGTTACAGCTGTTGGCAGTGTGAGTGTCCTTTCATGGCCTGAACAAAATCGAGGTGACAAAAGCACAGGCTGTACAGTGGTACATCCACACCTACAACTTCTGCTGTCAGCAGACCTATGCAGGACTGGAGCTTGGAGCCACAGTCCCTGCTGGAATCAGCTCTGCCCTTTGAAGATGGTTTTGCTCTCGGAGTTGTAGGCATGGAGATGTTCAGCCACCATGGCTAAATTCAGCAGGGATCATTAAATGACCACCAGGACTGACATCTCGAGAAGTTCAGCTCGCTGGTGTTACAAACTGCTTGTCAAGATGGGGCACGAAACAGAGACACAGCTCATGGTGCCACCTTGGCTGGGCATCCCACACCCTCCAGGGGAGGGGCAACAAGGACAGGCAGGAAAGCTCAAATAGCCACCCACAAGTGGTCAGGCGCCAGGAGATGGGCTCTGCTCCGAGCCCGACAGTGGGAAAGGAGGGCAGTTGGCAAAACACAGAGAGGAGAAATCAGTGAGATAAGGGGAGTCTGGTTGCAGGTGGAAAACAGGGAACTGGAGCCCAACTAAGCAGGACGGGACAAAGAAAAAGTAATGAGCACCAAGTGACCTGAACAACTGCGTTCGCCCTCCCGCTGCCCTGCCCATCTGCTTGGAACCTGCCTTCAAAACAAGTCCTATTTTCCCTATGCCTGTCCTGATCCAAGCTCCTATCTTGTCCTTTATGGATCCGGTGCTGTCACTCAAAATCACTTCGAGCAGAAAAGCTGAATTGAGAAACAAAGAAAACTTATTGTTTAACATACACATTGTTCACCCCTACAAGTTTCTTTCAGCTGTGCTTTCCCTCGGCTTATTCAGGTCAGAGCCTTTATTACGGGCACTTAAAGACAATGATGATTTCACATGACCGACTGCGCTACAAATTCATCCCAAGTCCCGGCTGCGTCTGACGTGTAGGTCCAAACAACTGCACACTGTTGGAGCTCCCCCACCCCCAAATACAGCCACTGACCTCCCCCTGCAGAAGAATGAGGTCACCGGGATAACGAGCGCTCCAAATCGATCTGTAAACAGCCCGATTCACAGGTTTTTCTCTACGAAAGCCAAGTTACGAAAGGAGCGGTAAGAACAAAAAGGGCTTCAGCTCCACCCTGTGGTCATGAGGAGGTTCCCAAACCATCCCTCTGCCCCTGCTCTGGGCACCTGGGACCAGGAACACCACACTGTCCTGTTAAGATGAAGCACTGGAGAGCTCTGCGTGGACACTGCTGTCTTACAGCCGGAGCTGTTCCAGGTCGGAGTGGCCTTTGTTTAGTGGCCCGTGCCTTCAAAAGCTGGGGATTAATTGTTACTCCGCGATTTAACACACCAGCCATCACCATCCTCTTTGGGATCTGCAAATTTTGAACATTTCACACACCATCTTCCAAATGAGCAGCTGGCTGGGCTTAGCACCACGACCTCTTCTCTCTCTCTGCAGTGATTAAGATGTAAAATTTCTCATTCCTAACCCTTGTTCCTGCCTTATAGCCACTTTTTATATTTCTCTCTAATGAGGTACCACTTGCTGACATAACTCCTGCAAATAACTTTTAGAATTGGGGAAGCTTTTAAATCCAAGTTTTTGAGAAGGGAATGTCTCTCTAAGTGAAGTTTGCCATTTGAATGACAGGGACCTCGAGGAATTTAAAGCCAGCCCCAGCTCTGTTGGTTGGCCGATAATTAAATAGTTCACGTCTGACCTAATTAATGCTCAAATACACATCAGCAACTCGCAGGCTCTAAGGCACAAATTTGTGACAAGTACGGGTCAGGCAGACACCACCTCCTCACCCACCCCAAACCCTCTCAGTGTCCCCATCAGCTACATGTGAGCTTTGGGGTGCCACTGAAACTTCACTTTTTGTGACTCCCTGGGGAGCAGGTTCTGGATTAGACAGACTCAAGTCCTGTGTAAAATGTTACAGCCCTTTATTCTATTTCTCATCACTGTTGTGGTCCTTCCTACCTGCCCCAGGTGCTCTTTCTGAACTTTTTGGAAGGCGTGTCACATTTTTACCTCTTTATTACCCCCATATCAGTATCATTACTGTGGTTCTATTTACATTTCAAAGTGTTGAGCCCATAGCATTTGTCTGTGAGTTTTGTGATGATAATTAGATGCAGTGCCTCATTTTCAGCTAAAGCCAAAAACATATGAAAAGGCTGAAATATATTTTAAACCAATGTGTGCTGCATGTAAGCAAAGCTGTGGGGTTTTTCCAGTCTGAAAAGCTTCCAAACCTATTCACTTCAAGCATTTCCTTGTGTGTTCTCTCTCACCTACATAGTGAGGCCTATATTTATTTTCATTTTAATAATATTTTCACCACAAAACTGGTTTGATATGTTTAGCTATCGAATGATACCACATTCATCAATTAAGGCTCAAAAATGATACACAAACAACATGAAAAATATTCAGCCATCTTTGCTTCTCCCACACAAAATCTAACTTGTAAAACCAGAATTTCACGTTTTGTAGCAGCTGTTTAATTTTTCAGCTCATCCTAGATAAGGCTAGTTTTAATTTGTAAAATGCATTAAGTAAAGCACTGTTAAGGTTCTACCTACAGGAAGAAGGAAAGGAGCCAATTCAGGAGTCTCCAGTCACATCTACCACTGCAGGTGGGAGGAAGGTGGGGACAAGGTGGGTTGTGCAGGAAAGGCAAAATGAGGCTTCCTGAGGGAACCTGAAAGAGAAGGTGGTGCTCTGGCTGTAGTTGTGCCCCCACATCCCCAGGTTGCTTTGAATTCACCATTTTATCATGAAAATAATTCAAAATCTGACCCCGTGCTAGGGCAAATCTGCAATTCCAAGAGGCTTTGTGGACCCTGTGCTTTGTTGCACTCCTTCAATCTGTGTCCATCTCTCTACCTTTTGGTGGTTTAGGAGATTCCTGTAAATTGCAAGTATTTTTATAATGCAGTAATTTTACTTTTATGGAAGGTGGGTTTTTTTTCCCTCCAGGTTATGTAGAGAAAACAAAACCTGTAAGAGGTATGGCAGGCAAATTCCTAAGAAAAAGGATTCTCTGCCAGAACAGTTATTATTTCAGTCTTCCCTTTGCTATGTCATTTAGCAAAGCCAGAGGATAAATATTTTGGGTTTTGCCATTGAGTCACTAGCACGAGCACCTTGTTTCTGGCTTTTAATTAAACCCTTGGTCAAATACAGCTCCAAATATTGCTGTAACATTCGGGAGAATTTTCAGGGAGAAAAAGACATTTTGCAGCCCCCTCACCTTCCCAGAGTTACTGCACCCACAGTTCAGATTTCATTTAAGTTCTATCTGGTAAATTAAACCCCGGATAGAAATGAGCATCCAGCTGCCAAGGAGGCAACTGTTAGACCATAACAAATGAGAAAAAAACCTCCAGCTTTTACCAAAGTCGGCTGTGAGCTGAGAGGCAGAAATGCTTTGATATTTCCATGAAACATTAACCTTCAAACATAATTATCACAGGCACTGAGATTGCACCTGAAGGCTGCACTGCTGGGGAGAATTGCTGTAGAAGGGGCCTGCGGGGCAGGAACGTGGCAGGTAAACACAAGGAATGTCTGTGCAGAGATAATGGGACACAGGGCAGCAGGAGGAGCGTGGCTTTAGGGGATGGAAGTGCTGCCACTAACACTTTCCACATGCCAGCAGAGGTGATGGTGACTGGTTTGACATTGCATGAACAGTAATCTTTGAAAACAGACACTGAAGCATAAACTGAGCAGGGCAGCAGGAAACCAATCTGTCCCTGCTAAAATATTGTAATGTTGAAACCATTTCAGTAGCTGAAAAAAAAATTAAGCTAAATCAACTCTGAACAGTTCTAAATCTACACTCTACCTTGAGAGCAGAGGTAAAAGGAGCAGATATTTCAGTCTTTGAAAGATTTCCACCCCTATTTTGCAGATCCATGAGTTAAGGAAGAGAAATCTTGTGTGGTTGTATGGTCACTGTCTCCTGCCTGCATTACCTGGTGTCTGTAAAACATAGTGACTGAGACTCTGCTGCTTCTTTGAAATCACAACATGGGGAGGAGAAGACAGGACTGAAAGTCAGCTGAAAATCAGCTTTTTTTTTTTATTTCTGGACTACTGCACTATCCAGTGAGATGCCCTTCATGATGATGGTACACTTAGATGTGTATCAGGACAATATCCAGCCCAGAGGGATTTTTTCTTCAAGCAGCTGGGGTAGAGGGATTTATTTAAATTCCCTGCACTTCACCACTCAGCCTGACCTGTAAAATTACTCTAAAAAAGGTGTATGCAAATATAAAAGATGTAATTGTTAAAGCTTGCACTTCAAGGAATGCAAATAAGAGTGGATGGAGGGAGGCCAGGTCTGTTTGGGGTGTGATTTGCAGAAGCAACTGGAGTGGAAGATCCCAGCGTTGGCAGGCACGGGAGAAATGGGACACAGCAAGTTCTGAACTGCAGCATTTTCCACCAGACTTCCTGGCCTGCCAACCTTTTTCTGCCTGGGATAAGTTTTGGGGGAATAAGCCAGGGAATAAGGGCCCTGGCTTGTACTACTTATGTTGCCTCCACCATAAACCAGAAGTAAGGCTCCCTCCTGGGAAACAGAAAACTACAGGAGACCTGCTTTTAATATTTTAGAGACAACATTACCGAGCCAGTAATATCCTATTGAACTAAACAAAAAGGCTTTCTGCTTTCACCAGCCAGAGCTGTGTGTCCCAGGCTGCAGGGATAGTGCACTAACACTTTGGATTTGCTTACGTCACCCCCCAAATCTGCACGCTCTGATGACTGTGATAAATTTGTGCTTTAAAACCACTAATGCTTCAGTCAGAGCTGAGCTTGGGGGATTTTGCAGCACTATTCCTGTGCCTGCAGCTCCACAGGGGGCTCCTGTGTGAGGAGAGAGGCACCAGCAGCAGAGACTGTCACTGGGGAAGGGACATGTCTTACCTAATTTCTTGCCTCCACAGTTTGCTGCATCCAATCGTGAGTTTTGCTTCTGTGTTGATTTTCTGTTCCTGGTGAACTGAGTGCCTCAGGAGGGAGTGAATACAGCAAATTCCACAGTGGATGTCGTTGTGTTGTAGCTCAGCATAAAGCAAAGGTAAGCCCCACAATTCCTCTGCTGGGGACATGCTACGAAAATCCTCATTTTTTTCCTTCATTCAGGGCTGGATCCTAATGAGGACTGAGTTGCAAAGGCTGATCATCACAGGATCCTGCCCTCTTGGGGTAACACACTGAAATGTGCAATTAGCACCCTCCAAATGTTGCCTGAGGTGGCACAAAAGCCGAGGCTCTTTTTCAGCCCTGCTTCCAGTGAGCAAATCATCCATCCCATGTGACTCTGCTGTGCATTCTCAGGGTTTCTGCTGATGGAGCACACGGGAGAAATTCAAATCCCTGACACAGGTAACAAATTCCTGTCCCTGTAAAGGAGATACAAATTGGGAAGTGCTCCCATGGCTCCAGCATGGTTTGCAATGCTGCATATGCAGCAGCCTTTCTGTGCCTCCTGTCTGTCTGACAGGCCAGGTGGGATTCCATCATGTCTTTCTACACCCTGAATCATTAATTAGAATATCCAAACCCAATCACAACATTCTTATTATATATACTTGTGTTCTAACTATCTGTCCTTTCACACTTTCCTTCCTTTACCCCCACCTGACCCTTGTTTTTTTATCCCAGCCCATTCAATTAAATTTGCAAGATACTCTGGTCCTCCCATGTTAAAGATGGCTCCCAAATTTGCATCCTCCCTGGTCTTGTTAGAACATCCCATCCTGAGGTCAAAATAAATAAAATAAATAAATGTTAATCAAGGTCTTGGAACTGCAGTTCCTGACAATTTACTCCCTCCTTTCCCAATAGATTGTTACCCACCTTGCAGTCTGGCAGTAATCTTCTGACCTTCACTTCAAGCAACAGTTTTCCATGTGTTATCCAGTATCTGTCCAAAGCTCTTGTAGGTCTGCTGCATATCCCTCATGGGGAAAGCCCCCAGCTTCCAAAGAAGAGATATCACCACCCCTCCTTCACAGAAACATGAGGTTCTTTACTCACAGTCTCAATGCCTGATCTTGTGTGTTGGGCTGGAAATTTGTCACAGGAGAGTAAGTTACGTGGTGGAGAACCTTCAGAAATACGTGTGTGGAGGCCCAGACACAAATACTGGCACCTCTTCAAGGATTCAGATCTCTCCTGAGCTGCAGAGTGATGGCCCTATGGGCCCAGTCAGTGAGACTTTCTCAAATGGAGAAAATCCAAAGAATTTGGATTTATCACAAATTTATTAACCTTCACATTATTATCTCAGAACAAGTGTGGTGTTTGCACAGGTGCACTGCTGGGAAAAGCTCTGTTTCTTTGGATATTTTTCCCTAATAGTTTCATACAGGTCCTGTTCATGCTCTTCCGTTTTTCCTTTTTCCTGGGATATCTCCTCAAACATCATTGATGAACTGGGAAGTAGAAGGCAAGTGGAGGGAAAGGTGTGGGAAAGGGGAATTTGGATTGAGTGTCAGATACCTATTGATTCCTTGCAGAGCATTCCTTAGTAGCTGTTTGAAGGACCAAGACAGATCCTTCACATGGTTCCTACCAGACAACTTCCCCTCCCCAAATCCCTGCTGCAGCAATGGGCTGTTTTGCTCTCTGTGAGCAGGACTGAAATGCCCTTTAATTCTTGGCATGGTTTTCCAGCTCATCCCTGCTGACACGAGCAAAGCCTGTGACTATTGCTCTGTGTCCACTCCTCGTGTCACGCTCTTTATTTACATCAGTGCATTACTGCATAGCTATTAGTAATTAGCTCATTTTTCCTAATAAATATTGCTTCTGTGACAGAAATATTTCAGCCCAGTCTGCAGAGGGGAAGGAGAGGTTTGTTGTGTAGCTGGTCAGCACCTGCTTTGTCCTGCATTTTTGGTCCTAGTACTTCATTGGGACACAAATTAGAGGGCAGTGTGTGTGGGAAGTGTCTGTGGACTTTGTCACAGTGACAGACCTGGACGTGGGCTCAGAGAGGACTGGAGATAGCAGGGATGGCCTGAGGCTTTCAGGAAAGATGAGCATTTTACTGACAGCAATTCCAAGTGGACTGAATTGTAAATGTTACCCCTGAACCAGTTTGCTGATAAGGCTTGTAGCTCTCCCAGCATCTGCACAAGTGTGTTTGCCCAGGACACTCCACATACTTGTTTTTCATGCTGATAAGGGAGCAGTGGTTAAAGAAACACTTGTAGCAATGAGTGTTCATGTCATGCATAGGTAGGATCCATTTATCAAATTCATTCCACACTCACTCTGGTAGAGGCCCCTCAATAGCTGTGACCCTTAGAGGCCAAAAATGCAGTGGGAATGTGAGAAATGAGGAAAAACTGGGCACCAGTGTGGTATGTACTCACCCATCACTCACACAGGTGCTGAAGAGATTAAAACAAAGTTAAAAACTTCCCTGTGGAGCCTGACAATGAAAACACCAATCCCCACATGGAGGAAATACAGGCAGGTTGAAAGAATAACATCCAAAGTCCTGACTCACCACATTTTCTCCTTTCCCAGGGGGAAGGCAGCCTGCTTGGCACAACCTGGGCTGGGGCCAGCTGGGAGTTAAGCAGATTCCAAATCATGGGGCTCCTCCAGGTTCTCTGTGAGCTGATACAAGACTTTCCTGATGAGCCCACCAGGATGGATTCACATCCCACCTTCGATCACAGTCAGCTGCAAATGTTGTACAGGAAGGTATAAGAACTTCACTGCCAACACTGTATTGTCAAACTGATTAATTGCATCCTGCTTTGTGTCTGTGGGGTCAGCAGCCCAAGCATCAACTTGCTGCTTCCTCAAAGCCTGTGGGACAACAAAACCCCTTTTACCTTATGCCAAGTAGTGCAATGAATGTATCTGGAGCAAAAGCTGCTTTTACTGTTTAGGGTCAGGAAGAATCCAGGATGGCATTTATTTCCCCAGCCTGGAAGAGGGAATATTGTTGGGGGGCATGAGTGTGACATACACACCAGGCCTGCCCCAGTGACAGAGAATCAATCTGTATCAGCACAGTCCTGCAGGGAAAGGTGTGAATCCAGGAAAGCTGCACAGAGCCAAATCCCCAGGGAAACACCCTTCCAAGGCTTAGTCTCCAGAACCACCCAAATACTCAGATCCTAAGGGTGCTTAAATACATCTGAAATCAGACACCTGAGTATTTTTTACTCCCCCCACAAGGGGATGAATCTGCCAAAGCAGCTCATTCTTGATCCACAGGATTGCAGCCGTTGCTGCTCTGGGGTGAGGGCAGAGCAGCAGCTGTCCCCACCACAGCTGGGTGACAAACCCCTACAGGAGACAGCTCTGGGATGTTGGGACCCAGCTTCTCTGAGGAATGGCTGCATTCAGGGCCCCAGCAGTTAATGAGGTCATTTTAGTACTTTTGAATGGCACTCGAAAAGCTGTCAGCACTGTTAACAACAAATGGTTCTTTTTACACAGCATTTCTGATCTCTGGGATAAAGCTCTTCTGAGCCTCTGTCCCTGACCAGGACAGGAAATTCTCTTTATCCAGGTGAGAGCAGGAACCAGGAATGTGATGGTAACTCTCTAGAGTCCAGTCATCACAGCAAAAAACCCCAGTCTGGCCCTTCAGGAAAACTCCCCAGCCACTGTCAGGCCACCAGCATCCAAACCCTCAAAAGGTGTGAGTGAACAGAGCATCACTGAGCAGGCAATCTGAGCTGGGATGGAGGACACGGCCTCCTTGGGCCTCCCCATCCTTCCCTTTGGGCACACAGCTCGTTCCAGCATCACAGTTGTCAACTCAGCAGTTGGGGCAGATGGACTTTCTGTTCTGAGCTTCCTGTTTTGCCAAAGCCACAATCTGGAGTCTGCCCACAGGCAGAGTATTTCTTCAGAGAAAAAACCCCAACAAACCAACAAAAACCCACGACAAAAAATATGTAGCTGAGGGAGCAGCAATCTCTCTGCCCTTCAGTCAACCCCAGAAAAGATGCCAAGTATTTTATCCACTTTTTAAGCCTCATTGGTTGGTGCAGCCATGACTTGCTGAATGTTCCCCACTAGAGCACAGATCCCAGCATGGCAGGGAGCTGCCAGTGATGGAGAAAAATCTGAAAGGTGCTCCACTTAATCCCAATTATTAAAGTCTTGATAAGGTCCAAGTTCTTCAGTTGTTTCTGATCCTAAAAACAATCCAACAATATAAAACAAAACCTTGCTTCTGGTACTAACAGGGAGAGGGAATTCAGCTCTCCTCTTTCACTGCTTTCCACCAGGGAAGTTCCAGGTCCTGGAAAGAGTCCTTTGAAAGTGCTCAGGGAATTAATGCACACAGAGATGCTCCTGGAGAGCAAAGCTTTGAACAGTAGACACATGAAGCCACACCTGAGGTCAAGGAGAAGGGACACACATTTTAGGCATGTGGAGGCCAAGGCAAATTCTCTGACTGGTGAGAACTGAAATCCATCCAGCATGGTTTCTCTGCCACTGAGCTGGGCTAAGTGGGGGCACTGAAAAGTGGGTTCCATCAGGGTGGAGCTGAGTCAGGACAAGGGCTTCACACTGGCTGCAGGAAGAACTGACAGGTAGCCAGGTTTCATGCCTACAACCAGGATATTTGAGCTCTCTCTCACAGCAAAAAGCAGGAATTTAATACATCTTCTGAAGACACGAGGATATTTAATCTGTGGGACCAGGAAAAAGGTGAAGGGCAGCAACGTGAGATGGGTTCTAGCAAGACCAAGGGCTCTCTTCTCATGGCACTCATGTCTCAGTGTAAGCAAATTGCTTTTCCATCTGCTAATGGATTTAAGCAGCAGCTGCTGCTTAACTTAAAGCAGCAGCACAAATTCTTGCACTCTTGGAATCATCCACTTGCATCCTTTGGACAGGAGGACTCTTGGATGGGAGCTTCTCCCAAGGAATTTCCCCAGTGAACTGCAGGAGTGACAAGAACAGGCTGCAGAGCCCTGTGTGCTCTGTCCAGAATGGCTGGAAATGGGAGAAGGGTTTGCACATTCACATGCAGGAGTTTCACACAGTGGACTAATGTGGAATTCCACACTCTCTGCAGGATAGAACACCTGAGTTTGGGACAGTCACAGAAAAGCCCAGACTTCCCACAGTTTTACCTGTATTATCCCTGTGCCATCCTCCCTGGCATTCGTGCAGTGCTCCTGCTCTACCTCACCTTCACTCCCACCCCCTCTGTCTCCGCCTCGCCATCCCTCTGCTGATTCCATCCCACTTCCCTTCCCAAATCCATGGCAGCACACACGGTACTGAGGTCACCTCGCCCTCTAGGTCTGCGTCCCATCCTGTCCCATCATCTCACCTGCCTCACCTCGCCTGCTCCCCGAGCTGGGGACTCTGCTGGGAAGGGGGGGATGTGGGAATTCACAGCTCCCTGTCCCCCAGAGCTGCTGCCCAGGGCATGGGGCACCCGCTGCCGCGGGACCTGCACCAACGTGCCGGGACACGACTGCGGGCACGGAGAACTTGCAGCCTAAGCAGGAGCAGGGCTGGACGTGCAGGGGCTGGAGCAGAGCACACGGGGTAGGGCCAGGCGTGCCATGTGCATTCCACAGGCTCCAAAGCTACGGAAAAAGTAATTGTGTGGAATGAAAATAACGAGACTTTTGGCTAAACATCCCCTTGAGTGCAGATTTTACACTCGGTTAAGTTCACTAGGAAAGGCTTTCCTGCTCGTTATAGACAGGATTTCATACACGTACGAAGAATAAATGTAGTTTATGTTTAGAATCCAGCATTTTAGGTGAGCATGTCAATAATATCCCTGCAGCTTTGGGCTGCTGAGTGAGAACCTGTAATCTGGGAATGGACTGAAACAGGAAAACCGGGCTGATCACATTCACCGGGCTGGCGTGAGAGGAATAAACACGTTAATTACCACAAAGCAACTCTCTTTTCACCACTTACTCAAAAAACCCCCGTGGCTGAAGGAAGCAGGGAGCAATTCTCCGTGTCTCCGCAGCTTGTCGCTCTTTCCCTCCACAACGCCTGGTGTCTCCCAGCCTCGGGAAGCACAGGGGGGCAGAGCTCGGGCTGCAGCCCTGGGATCTGGGCTGGACATCCCAGCACATCACACAACCACAGCAGCAGGAGGCAGGAATTAACCCGCTCGGGCTCGGATTGCTCAGGCAGCTCCAGGTGGGAGCTGCTCAGCCCCAAACATCACATCGCACTGTCCGAGTTCCTCCCCCTCCACCCTCTGCGCTTACACGAACACAAACCGAGCAGGATTTTCAATCAGAATGAGTTTACCGAGTCCAAACTGTTTAAAGTTAAAGTTTATTTGCATTCTTTGTAGGAATATCAATAAAAGTCCTCAAATGTATCTATATCTGTACATATTAAAAGAACCTTCAAAAATTATTCACAGAACAAAAATAAATCTTCTTTAGAACAAACCCAGGCAATGAAATGCAGAAATGGATCTCAGAGACCAAACAGTCCAGTGCTATGAGCATAAAAATACAGCTTGAAAAACAAGTTTATTCCTTTTTAAGGTGTACTTTGTTGAAATAAAAAATAAATTATTTAGAGCTATCACTGTAAAACAGTTCTGTGTAGTAACACTTTTATTAAGGCCCTTGAGACAGAAAGTCAATTTTTACAGGTAGGATTCATGTAAGGACATGCTCACTCTCCTGGGAGTTAACTTACTGTGGAGAAGGAAACACCTAAAAACATTGACCTAAATTTAACCCTGTGGCTGACCAAGCCAATCACAGATGGAAATACATTTCATGGTTCATCCTGGACAGGAATTGTTCTCCAGAAACAACACAGACATTTTGCAGAACACAAGCAGGGTTCACACGTACAGGTAAGTATTGCTGACACGTTCCATGGGCAGGCCTGTAAAACTGATGGACTTCCAAGTTAAAAGCTGGTGGGTTTAAGCAAGCGTTAAAACATGAAATTAATACATCATGGGAAATACACAACATAAGCCAACCCAGAGCAATTGCATGAACATAAAATAAACTTCATTTTTTGGACAATTTATGAGATGGATAAAGACTTGATTAATGGATACACGCCATATCTCTAACCAGAACACACACACATCCCTTTCCAGGCTCCTGTGGATCCCCTGCCTGAGTTATGCCACTGAAGAGGAATGTGGCAAAATGTGGAGCTGTACAAATCTGTGCTTTTATGCATTTCTGATACAGCAGGGAAAAACCAGCTGGTAATTCCTGCATGTGGGATCCATTTCCCTTAACAAAAAAAAAAAAAGTCTGAATTCTTAGAGTTGCAAAGAGCAGGGATTTACAGGATGTGTTCCCTCTGTCCTCTTAGTGCCTGTCCCACCACACCACACACAACGTGCCCAGAGGCTCCTCCACGTCCCTGAGCACTCAGAAGCTCAGGTGGCTTTGAGGTTTGGGAAGGATCCTCCTGGAAAGGTCCTAACATGGACAGAGACACCAGGATGGGGCACCTTTCCTGCTCAGTGTGAGGAACACACAAGTATTCCTCCCACAGGATATTCTGTTTTCCCTGAACTCCTTCACCTGTCCCCAAGTGAGAGCAGCAGTTCCTTGCACAGCATTAGACACAGCCCTGTGTCTAATTACACACTGAACTGGGGGGCTGGAAATGCACAGCAAAATCTGGAAGTGAAGATTCACTTGACTCCAGAATCTGGGGCTTTTTAAAAAAAAAAACCCTCTCAGATTAAATATTGTGACATTTGGTGAAATCATGAGAATTGACAATACTGAGCCATTTACTGTTCATTTATTACAGGCTGTGAGTGTCACTATCTCCCAGGAGAAGGTCACTTTGGAATGCTAATCCATTCACATACATGCTTCCATGAAATGCAACTGAAAGGAACTGGAGGTGGAAGCTTAGTCAAAACTCCTTAAGGAAAACTGGTGTGTACAGAACTTAAAAAAATCCCATTGAACTATCCAGGGAAAGGA
The DNA here is from genome assembly GCA_013390005.1 of Calyptomena viridis. Taxonomy (NCBI): domain Eukaryota; kingdom Metazoa; phylum Chordata; class Aves; order Passeriformes; family Eurylaimidae; genus Calyptomena; species Calyptomena viridis. The sequence continues at coordinate 477,699 of WEIV01024485.1, forward strand.
ACATTTCAATGGAAATGGAAGATCTTTCCACACCTTTCATTGGAAGCAGATTGGCTAAGTGGCTGAAACAGCGAAAATGAGCAAGCTTTAAAATTCAGAAATCCTCTAGAAAAAGGGAATTTTGCATATGGAATCTCCTGTGCTGGGCACGGGCACCCTTTGATTAGCCCTTTCCCGAGAGCATTGACCTGGCTGTTCCTGATGGGAGAGCAGAGAGGGATTTCAGGGTGCTGCTGCACACTGGGGACTGGCTAGAAATTGTTAAAAAAGTATTTACAGGTCTGTAAATTCTCCAAACAGAAAACAGAGAACTGCATTAGAACCAGGGTAAAGGAGGAGGAATCCTACACAGATTCCCTCTGTCTGACAGGAAGCCTGACTGTGCAAATGCAAGGAAACCACTTTGCTGCTCCCAGTTTTTGTACCTTGTTCAGAAAGACTGTTTCCTGCTGGAGTCCTACTGAAAGTGGGTACAGGATACAGCGAGAGCCGGTTTTCTTGCTAAAATATTTGCTATCGAGTTTGCATTCAGTTAAAGACCAGCTGGGGAAGAGGGGGATAAACCCAGCTGATGAGTTTTCCTATGGAATTCACTCATGTTCTCATCTCACCAGCTGCTGCCTCAGGGAACCCACTGCTCACCTCACCCACAACTCACACACACACACTCCCCTCTTTCTCCTCTCAGGACTGCAGTGCTTTCACCAAGAGAAAAACAATAACAATAATAATAATTAATAATAATAAAAAAAATAGCAATAATTACAAAAATCTACAGTATTCACTTCCTTTTGGTACTTTACATTGGCATTTTCTGTACATGACACAAGAGCTCCCTCTATTTACACAGTGGTCCAGAAGGACTTGTTCTTGGGAGCCTGGTTCTGGCCCTGAGTGGGGAATTAAAGCCCACCCTCCAGAATTGGTTTTGTAATTTTATTAAACTGAACAATTCCTTAAATGTACAATACTATCTTAAAACAATTTTAAATACAGTTTTTTTCTTTTTAAATACAATCTTAAAACAATCTTAAAACAGTCTTAGAACAGTCAAACGATCTTAAAACAGTCTTAGAACAGTCAAACGATCTTAGAACAATCTTAGAACAGTCAAACGATCTTAGAACAATCTTAGGACAAACAAGCAACCTTAGAACAAACTCAGAACAATCAAACAATCTTAAAACAATCTTAGAACAATCAGTCTTAGAACTTAGAACAACCAAACCATTTTAGAACAATCAACCTTAGAACTTAGAACAACCAAACCATCTTAGAACAATCAACCTTAGAACAACCAAACCATCTTAGAACAACCAATCTTAGAACTTAGAACAACCAATCTTAGAACTTAGAACAACCAATCTTAGAAGTTAGAACAACCAAATAATCTTAGAACAACAATCTTACAACAATCAATCTTAGAACAACCAAACAATCTTAGAACAACCAAACAATCTTAGAACAACCAAACAATCTTAGAACAACCAAACAATCTTAGAACAATCTTAAAACTCTTAGAACAATCTTAAAACTCTTAGAACAAACCGTCTTAAAACAATCTTAGAACAATCTTAAAACGATCTTAAATCAACCTTAGAACAATCTTAAAACAACCTTAAATCAACCTTAAATCAACCTTAGAACAACCTTAGAACAGAACAGCTTTTAACCAGTACGATTTCCCATGTACACAACTATGTACAACAGTAACGAGAAGGGGCCTCTCTCCACCCCGCTGTCCCACGGAGCCGCCGGGCAGCGCCGGGCGCGTCAGAAGCTGCTGTGCTTGAATTCACCATTCTCGGTGATGGAGAGCTTGGGGGGGTTCCCGTTGCGGACGTGCATCGTGTAACGCTCCTTCACCTGCGTCAGGGCGCTCATCAGCCGCGTGTTGGCCGAGTCCAGCGACACGATCTGCTTCTCCTGCAACACACACCCCACATCGTCAGAGCTCCGGCACAAACCCAGCGCCCTCCGCGCACCGTGCGGCGGGTGGTTCCCGGCAGAGGCAGCCGGGCCCGCGTTCCCCGGGGAGATGGGCTCTCTCTGCCTCTTTCTGTTTCCCGGGGGCTCCGCTCCGGCCCTCCTGGACTTTTGGCACGACGGGAGGTGGCAGCGAGTCCGAGTTCCATCGGTGGATCGATCCAGCCATGGAGGCTGCGCCCAACAGCCTCCAACCGGGTGGGATTTTGCCACAGGGGAGCGGGGGGTGTTGGCGTTAATAACGACGATAGCCAATTTAAATATTGTTTTTTAAAAGGACGTTAGAAAAACAGAAACAGGCAGCAGAAAATAAAAAGTGGTGTGGGGGGGTTTATCTGGCAGAGAAAACAAGTGGTATCTAAGTGGCCGTTGTCTCTGTATTTTGCATGGAGTGTGCTCAGAGTAAACTCATGGGATGCTTGAAATAAATAAATAATAAAAAGCGGACGACGGCAGCCTGCGGTGACGGTGCGACAGCAACACAGAGAAGCAGCAGCCAAAAGCTAACGCTCAGGGGGTGCTGGAGGTGGGGGGACAGGGCACTGTGGGTGGGGGGAGATGCCATCGACACAACACAAAGAACAAACATGGAACACGCTGCTCCTAGACCCATTCCAGCTCAGGGGGCTCCCGGGCTCCAGGAATCCATGTGCCTGGTTGGATTCTCCTTGCACAGAAGGTGCCAGCCTCCACTTTGAGCAGACAGCTCAAGGATCTGTGCCACATTTTTGTAACCCATCCCCAGGCCCAGCCTGCTGACAGTGGGATTTGTGCAGTGGGACGAGTCAAAGAGTTGGTGGCACAATCGGAAATTACAGTTTTCACATTTCCTAAAATAATAATGATGCAGCCACAGAAAGCAGCACTAGAGACAGCAGAGAGGTATCTGTGCTCTCCATGCTGCAAACTGATAGGCTTTTCTTCTTTGAGAAGGGTAAATGTCTAATTTACTCGACTGAAACAAGGTGTGTGCAGGAACTCTTCCCAGTCCAGCCCACTGAGAAATAAAATGTACAGAAAACAATGTACAGAAGGTATAAGCATTAAGGAATAGTTCAGACACACTGCTCAGGAGACCCATGTGCTCCCACAGTCCTTTGGGATTCGTATCCCAGCACATCAGTGTGTGGCACAGCACTAATCAGCAATGTTTGCTTCTCTCAGCAGGCTCTCCCACAGGGGTAAGTGCTCTAGGGCAAAAACAAAGCAAGATTTAAGTCCTGCTTCTGTTACAGCCCCAAAGAGACCAAGTTCTGTGCAAAACAAATGGAGGAGGAGGCACAAGGCACGAGGCCTGCCCTAGCCCTTATCCTGATCCAGCTGATGGGAGCAGGGAGAACACAGCAGTTACAGGTCTTTCTTCCCATGCTGGACTGAACCCTGCAGAACACAGCTGCCTCAGCAGAAATGTGCTCCTCAGCAAGGCAGAGCTGCTACTCCTCTCACTCAATTTCACTTGGAATACGTAATTTAAAATGAAAATTTCTTTCTGAAATTTTTTTCTGAAAAAATTCTGAGAAATCTTTCCAAAAAGTTCAGAGTGAAAGGCTGGTTGTTTTCTGGCACTGTTGAGCTCTCAACTGAGCTGGTCTGCAAAACAGCTGGGAATCTACACTTGGAAATCCATCTGAAAGGCTTGGTGAGTAGAGGCATCTTCTCACTGAAAGGAAAATTGGATGTACCAGGCACGTCTCTAACACACTTGGACTGGGCACAGGGAGCGGGAGGAGCTGGAATGGGTAGGAGGTCAGTGTGCTGGGCCAGGACTGGGTACTGCTCAGCTAGAGAACTGATTTGTTTACTTGCCTGTTGGAATTATCTCATCCCCATTTATGACCTGTAATTTAACACAGCGGAGACGTCACTTGCAATAGCAACTGGCCCAGTCCACTTTTCAGGCCTGCTGCTCTGAGGAGGGAGTTTGGCCAGACATATCCCCTGCCTGGAGACCCAGAGCCACCTGAGGTGCTGCCCAGAGCCAGGGGAACAGCTCATAGCCAGGGCAGAGCTGGGTGCTGCATTGTACCACCTGAAAACCATCCTGTGCCAGTGTCACAAAATCCTGGGTTACTGCTGCTCCTGACAGCCTTGAACAACTCAGCCACGTGTGATGAGCTGGGTTCCAGCTCCACAAATCTCACAGAGAAAAGACCCTTCCTTTTCTACCCACTGAAGCAATCACAGACTAAATAAAATCTTCCAAGCACAACTTCAATGGACTGCCACAGAACCCAGCAAACACCTGGGCTCCTCCAGTGAGTCTGTTCTGAATCTTTGACCAGTTTCCTCCTCTGCTCAGGTACCTGAGAAAGGGCCATGACAGCTAAGCTTCCCCCTCGTCCCGGCTGACAGTGAAGCAGTTAAGGTTTGCTGATGACCTTGCTTGCCCAGGGAAAAAAGGTCAATTTAAAAAAGAAATCATTAATGCCACTGTTTTCGTCCTGTTTTTTCACCAGTTTCCACTGCAGGTGATAAATGCCACATCCTTTGATGAACTGTGATGGAGGACCACCTCCAGCCCCGGGGTTTGAAAGTCTCACAAGTCAGCAGTGCTCCCCTCTGCCAGCTGGTGACACTGGGACCAGAATGGTCCATGCTCCACCTTGCTAGTCCATAATCACCTCTGAGGCTGGGAGCCTCCTGGCATGGACAGGTAATAACAGGAAGGGCAAGTTTCTTACTCAGTCAAAATCTCTCAAGTCCTTCCCCTCCAAAAATCGCTTTTCATGTTTGCTTAGTGCCCCTTCCACCTTTTATAAGGCAGATGAAAAATCCATCACCCCCTTCAGAACCCAGGCTGCTGTCTGGATGAGCTGCCATTCCATGTCTGGAATGAGATGCCCTGACTGTTCCTACCTCCCCAAAACTGCCCAGCATGTTCACATCTTTAAAAAAAAAAAAATCTGCTATAAATACATGTTACCAGCCTTTTAAAAACACAGCTTTTTGCTGCTTTATATTTTCCTCCAGTTCCACGTGAGTTCAGACATTTTTAATACCACAGTGCCATCTTTAACCATGTTTAACTGAGGGTCCCCTGCCACCACTCTTTGTGGAGGAAAGCAACTTTCTGGAATAACTTGGGTTTCCAGCTGGAACTACTGAAAAGCCCAGAAACAGGAAAGAGACCCTCCAAATGGAAATACCATGGACGTAACATGGCAGGCAGATACAAACCAGTCCCAGGTTCTGTTGTGGGATCAGCACAGACACAGAGGAAAAGCTGGAATGACCCCACAGGATACACCCACATGCACTGCCCACGGGGTCCCCTCCCCACAGCTGCCCTGGGATGACTGAGGCAGGCACGGGAGGTTTGTGGAAAATGGGCACTTGCCCAGGACTGCCAGGGATGGCCAGCTGGGGTGAAATGCCACACATGACATTCCCAGAGCGATGCTCCGTTGCAGCATTCCCTTTCCCTTGGCTCCACTGTCCAAAGCCATGCTTTGAGCTGGCACAGCTGAGAGGCATGCACATGGCAGCTGAACTAGGCTGGGCTGAGGCAGAGCTTTCCCAGAGGTCCCAGACCCACACTTGGAACAACATCTTCACAACACACTCCTTCACTCCCTTGGGATCTCACAAAGTAGCAAAAGTTTTGGAGAAGTCACCAGCCCTGGGATTTGTTGCCAGGCTGCCTCAAAGCCCAGGTCAGGCAGGTCTGTATTAATTAAACACCCCAACTCTCTCCCAGAAGGCAGTAAGTGACACCTGTGACACCATGGGCTGATCCGGCTTGGGATACAAGGAACAATGCTGGGGCAGGAAAGAGGGAGAATAATGGGTTCTACCCATGGGTTCCTGGGGATCTCGAGCTCCTTACCTGTTCTTCAATGATTTTCTGCTTTGCATCAACTACAGCCTGCATCTCTGCATGGTCCTTTTTCAGCTCCTCTTCAACAGCCATGAGTCTGAGGAGCAAAAAGAGAGACAAATTAGGAAAGTTTAATACTCCTCCTGAGTGCTCCAGATACTCTGGCCTGTTGGTTTGACTTCTCTGCTTGTCCTGACTCTCCAAGGGAAGAATTCTGCTGCTCTCAGGAAAGCTTATCTCTCCCTCTGACACTCCCAATTGCCCAACCTTGTTACCCTCAGAACCGACATTGCCAAAAAATGCAACCGCTCTAAAAAACTAATTGCAAATACGGATTCCAAACAAATTAAAAAAGACCTGTAATAAGTACAACAGAGACCAGGATTAAAAATTCCTAATTATCATCTTTCATTCTCCAGACAATCTCAGGCAAGTTCCCATACCTGCATCCCTGCAGTTTCACCTCCAAGACAAGATGGAGAGAACACACAGCACTGGGGAGCTGCTCGTCCTACCCAGTCCCAAACTTCCCAAATGCTCACCTGCTGATGATGCTTTTCATCTGGCTGTCCTTCTCCTCCTGCTGCCTGCGCAGTCTCTCCTCACTGTCTTCCAGTCTAGACTTGTACTCCAGCAGCAGCTTCTGCATCTGCTGCTCCTGCACCAGGAGCCGCCGCTCGTATTCCTCGAGGCGGCGGCTGGACACGCGCAGGCGCTCCTTGAGCTTCGCGATCTCCTGCTCGTACTGCGGGGAGCAGCCGGGGACAGAGGGACAAACGGAAGAGCTCAGACTGTTACAACGCTCTGCAGCTGTTCAGAGGGTGCTTGGGGGGGTTTTGAATGAAAAAGAGGTTGGTAGAAGTGAAGGAAATGACAAGAGAACATGGGGGCGACCACGGAGAGGAGGAGGAGCGGGAAGGCTCCCACTGGGCATCCGACCAGGAACATGTCCTGTTACGCCAGGCTCCAGCTGCTAATGGCCTTCCATTAGAAACGGCCTGAGATTCCCAAACTTGTAAACCAGACCCATGTAGGGCCCAAATAAGTCAGGGCCTAATGAGGGCATGAAAGCTCAGGTGAAGTCAGAGCAAACCAGTCACTGCAGACCAGAGCCTGTCAGGTTACTTGGCTGAGCTCCTGCTCTCCTGCTTCTTGTCCCTGTGGACAATCCTTTCTGCTACAGTGCTGTGACTCTCAGTGTATTCCTTTGTTTTAGGTTCACTGACCTTTCCTAACAATCCTATATTCCTACTTCTTTGTCCACTACGTTTTCCTCCTCACTCCCTGCCTTCTCCAAATACCAAACTTCTTACACAACTCCGACCCCGCAGCAGCATATGGATGTAACTGTACTTGGAAAAATAGGGATCTACTCCTGGAAAAAACATGTGCTTTAAAAAACAGATCCTGGAGATTTCCATGCAGCCCAGAAACACTGCTCTACCTCAGGGACAGGCATTTGCCTCAGGGGAAGCCCAAGATAAAATTTGACTGCAACTACTGACAAAGGCTGAGCTGCACTTACAGAGCCCTGTACAGTCACTGAGCATGTCCTAAGCTATGCTCAGTTGTGTTAACAATCCTGATTTTTTATCTTTTGTAGACTTAATGATCACTGAAATGTTTTGCAAGCATAGAAGAATGGCAGAATGTTGTAGCTGTAGTATATAAGTAAAAAAATAATACAAAATAATGACTTGAGCAGGATGTAATACACTGGGGTAGTGTGACTCACGACGCACTCGGTGCCAGATACCAGTGATGTACAAGCTCAGCTCTGTCAGTTTGCTCCCATCTGACATGCTGCAGCCTGTAATCCATGCTACGGGATGCTGTACTGCAGGAATGTGTGGCAGCACGTACAGCAGGAGTTCTGCCAACATACCCTGTGTGTGAACACACGGTGCTGCGACAGCGGGGCCCGAAAGCCCCTCTGAGCTCAGCTGTGGGGACATGGGACTTGCTGGCACCCCCAAGTCAGCTGCACACAGAATAAAATCTACCTTCTCAGCATGCTTGACATCGTCCAGGCTCTGTGCTGTGTCCTTCTTTGCCTCCTCATACTGCCCATTGTTGAACACCCACGCCGCCGTCCTTTCCACCGGTGACAACGTGGCAGAGTCCACAGGCGACTGCACCTGGGGCAGAGACACCTGTCAGCATTCTTAAAACCAGCTCTAAAACCCAGTTTAATTGGAGGAGAAACATGCCTGTGAACCTGTCAGTCTCAAAAGATCCCCAGAACATCTCCTGCAGGGATTCTCCATCCTCCCTCGACTTTGGACATGCAGCACCTACCTGAATCCCTCTAAAAACAATGCACTTGAGAAATTTTAATTCCTGTCTAAGTGAGCTTCTCTCTGGAAACATTCCTGTTTCTCAATCCAGTTCACATCCACCTCTCCCCTTTGCCACACTGTCAGTAAGGCTTTCTCCCCCTGCCCTGTGTTGCACAGAGAACGCAGAGTGATAAAGCTTTGCTCATAGTTTCCCTGGAGGAGCTGAACTTGGGTGCAAGATTCCTCAGCCACTGGGACAGACTACAGTGGAGCAGGGACTGCACAGCTTGGCTCTGGGACAGCACAACAGGACTTCAGCTTGGCAGAGAGGTGTGACATGGTCAAGGCAGTGCCTGTCAGGTTGGGATGGTCCCTTTTAGCAACTATGCCCAGCCAGGACCAGCAGTGCTGGCTGGGAGAACTGTCCAACCTCTTTGGAGGCTCCCTCTCCTCTCTCTCCTCTTTAAAGGAATCCCAAAAGGGAGCCAAGAAAAGAAACAAGAAACTCTCCGCCTGGCTGGGGAAAACATGGCTTGGTACAAATTCCAAGCAATTTTCATGGACAAAGGCAAGTTTATAAGCACAGAAATTAGCATAATTACCCCTGAAAGAGCAACACTGTCTTAAGTTTTTGAGAAATGCCAAAGATCAACTTCCCCCCCGACTGCAGCTTCTTTTTGTGCCCAGTGTTGGACCAAAGTGCAACGTGCTCCCTGGCTGGGGGTTCTGAAGTCCCAGCTTCAGCCAGGAGCTTTCCAAGGGGGAGGAACAGCTTCTTTAGGAGTCAGGGATCATGTCACCTTCCTACTGTGTTCCTCCTGCCCAGGGGGACAGGATTGCTGGGTGCTCCATCTGCTGCCATGGCTCAGCTGTCCTGAGCAGCCATGGACACTCCATGATGTAAAGGATGGATGTAAAGGCAAAAGAAAGATGTAGAAATTAGGCAAAAATCCCTGGATTTAGGCAGAGGCCTTTTCCCTAGAAGGAAGCCTTCCCAGCAGAGAGGCTAAAAGCCCCTTAGGTGTAGTGGCAGCCTGGCAAAACTCCCTAATTCAGACTTTTTTGATGGCATTTGCTGTCAGGGAGCCACAGCAATGGAGACCATGATCTGTGTGGGGCTCTGCCAGCAACAGGCTCTTCCCAGAGGTAAATACTTTGGAGAAATCAGGAACAGCGATGGATGAGCAGTGTTACCATTCACTGGATCTATGGAAAACTAAGACAGCAGAAAGGTGACTCTAAAGTACATCCCCAGATGAGCTGCTGAGCAGCAGCAAACCTGGCCAACCAACCTGGCAAGTGTGGGACAGAGTATTTTCAGCAGCCAAACTCTGCAAGCCAACAAAGGCCAAGCAGATGGGAAGCACATCACATGCTAATGGGTTATTAGTTATTCTGTAATAAAGCGGGGAAAAAAAATTCAGCCTGCTAGGATCATGTATTAATTCCCTTCTTTGCCTCTCCTCCAGAGGAACACACTGACATTTCTGTTCCCACCTACCTTCTAAATGGAAATGGAAGGCAAAAAGTGACCTCTCCCAGCAAACAAAGGGCCCAGCTCTATATTCAGAAACAAACGGGACTTGTAGAGAACAGAGTCTAACAATTATAACGCCCACAAAACATGCCTGGAAAGAACATGCCTGACTTCTCTTTTCTCTTTCTCTTTTTTAAATAAGAACAGAATTCCACAACAAGATTTGCAATTAAAAAGGACCCAATGGAATTTGCCTCAAAAAAAATGTTGGCCACTTGATTTGGCAACACTTTGAGATGTTGTGCATGGGTGTGGGGAAGGAAGGAACAAATCGATTTCTCTGAACAAAGCAGGAGCAAGTACTCTAATGAATCCAGTGGAAACAATTACTATAGAAAGTAGAGTGGGAAAATAAGTGGATGCACATCCCCTTCAAATTTATTCTTGTTCCTGGCCTGAAAATGTCCTGCCACCACCACATGGGGCCTAGTTTTATTCCATAAACACCTATCCACACCTCCATGCCCAAAAAACAAACACACTCTGCGGAAGTACCCACTTCAAATAATATACACAATTACTTTTTGGGGTATTACTAACTCGGCATATTAAAGCTTTACTTTGTGATTCACTGTTTCTGGTCTTGTACTTCAATGAACTTCAGGTATCAAAGCAGTTTTGAAGCCCTGATTGCTCTCGGGTTCCCAGGCATCATCCAGATTTTCCGCCTTTCACTGCAGCGTTCAGGAGTTTGCCAAGGAATCTTCACTGACAGGGACACCGGGAAAACCTTGGGCAGAGGGTGTTCTGCCAGTTTCATCTCACAGCCCAAAGCCTTCTGCCTGGAAAACCTCTGACCTGCACATCGAGTTTTCTACCTTCACTGCAGTGCCAACCATTGAAACACTCGCTTTCTCTTTAAAATTGAACTCATTTAGAAAAACACTTTCATACACAGCAAATCACAACAGGATTATTTAAAAAGGTAGAGGAATGTTGGCTTTTTGACAGGAAAACCTTGACTTACAGTTGCCCACGAACAGCTGATAAAGCGCATCAGGAACTGGGAGATATAAGCACTCCCTTCCAGAAAATATTTGCATTATTCACACTTTGTGATGATTAATGAAAGAGCAGCACTTATTTGAGGACCAGCAAGAGATTGTTTCATTGTGGTGAAATATGGATTTCTCCACACTTTAGACAACTGTGCTTATTTATTATTTTGGCAGCAGTTTATTCCATGATGTCTTATCTTTGTTCATTTCCCTGTTTTGAGGCAGCTCTGCTTTTAAATTAGCACCACAGGGTAAACACAGCCTCACGTGGCAATCTAACTTCCACGTGGAACAAAGCTGCTCCTGAATTCTTTTAATTCAGGGACATTTTCCAGTTCTGCTTCTTTCAGCAGGCTTGCTGCTACCTTAGTAAATGGAAAACAGTTCTTTTTGAAAGTGGTACAAAAGCATCCCAGTGTAACAGATGAGCTGCTCTGCCAGGCTTTGAGGGTGACAAGCATGACTAGTCCTTACATTTGCTGCTGGCCACTGGCTTAAGTGCTGCTGCTCTCGATTCAGCTCGACTCCAAGGTCAGGAAGCTTTGAAGGCCAAGAAGCCTTCAGTCCAGTGGGCTGGACACCACAGCAGAGAAGACAGGCTTTCCTTACCTGCTGCGTCTGCTGCCGCTGAATCGCCCGCACCTTCGGGACGGGGCTTTCCCTGGAGGACGAGGACTGGTGGCGGGAGCGGTTCCCATTCTGGATGGGCTCGGTGCCCACGGCCCCCGACACCGCGGACATGCTGCCCGTGCTGCGCAGGGACGGGCTGTGCGTCAGGGTCTGCAGCGTTTTGGCCCTGGTGCCCAGCACGGTTTGGTCCATTTTGCGGATCTGGGCCTGGCTGCTGCTGTTCTGCCGGGGCAGCACGACCGGGACGTGCTTGTCCGCGCCCACGGGGCGCCGGGACGAGTCCTCGCTCTGGGAGCTGCGCTTGGCAGAGTCCTCCAGGCTGCTGTTGCTGCGCCCGCTGGGCTTGAAGTCCTCGCTGTTGCTGCGGCTCCGGGAGCTGGCAGTGCTCAGGTTCTCCGGGCTGGAGTCCACGGAGGCCCTGACCATGGGCGGGCTGGGGTAGTTGAGCTCGTAAACCGGGTTGTGGAATGAGATGGGCCGGAAGCTGCCCTGCTGGTTCCAAGCCGGGTGCAGAGGCCTCCGGACCTGGGGAGCGCTCTGGGGGGTGCTCTGGGTGTCCCACAGCTGTTTGATGTTGGCCACCTGGGTGACGGAGAGCTGGCTGCCGGCCAGGCGCAAAGGCACGTCGTGCATCATGGAACCGGCGTCACCGTGGGCCGTGTGAGGGTCCTGCAGGTCCATGAGAGAGATGCTACGTCCGTTGGGCAAGACATTTACCTTTTCATCCTTATCCGAGCAGGTCATGCTCTGGGTGGATGCCTGCTGGACCAGCAGTAAGGTCTTGCCCCTGAAATGTCCATCTGCGTTTTCCTGGGTTGGAGATTTCAGCTTATTTATGTCACTGTGGAACGGAAAGGAATTTGGTTAATTTTTGAGCAGCCAAGACCCCAAGAGATCTGTCCCAGAGAAGCCTTTCTACCTCATTTAACCTCCCCCCACTGAAAGCTTCAAGGAACCAGACTTCCTTTTATGAGCATTTTGCGTGCAAGTCAGAACACACTCTTCCTTAATTACCACTTATCTTGGAGAATTGTGTTTGATCCCAAAAACGCTTCATATCTTTATTCTTTTTTTCAGAGGTGAAATCCAAACCATTCCCACCGAAACCTCCCCCCTCAGCCATTTCTGTCTCCAGAAGACTTCAGGTCCCGTTTAACCCTTTGCCAGCATTATGTAACAAGTGACAGGACAAGGGGAAATGGCCTCAAGTTGTGCCAGGGGAGGTTTAAATTGGATAGTAGGAAAAATTTCTTCACCCAAAGGGTTGTCAAGCACTGGTACAAGTTGTCCAGGGCAGTAGTGGAGTTTCCATCCCTGAAGGGATTTAAAATGGTGTAGATATGGCATTTGGGGACACGGTTGAATGCTGGACTTGGCAGTGCTGGGTTAATCACCAGACTCGATATCTTAGGGGGCTTTTCCAGCCTTAACGATTCTATGACTCCATGTATTACAGAGGTGCTAAAATTCATCAGGAGCTGTGTGAAGGCTCCTGTGGAACTGGCCCTCGTACCTGACAGCACAGAAACTACTCTGAGACTGCAGTAGCAGAGCTCTTTGGCAGCTCTGCCATGTCAGATTAACAGCTGTTACAGTGTGAGAAATGCTGCACTATACACAGTAGGGACTATTTTTGCTGTTCCACAGGTAATAAGTTTCACTTACAGCTCAGTTTTTCCATCAGCAGTAAATAAGCAGCCTGATGGCCAGAAGGAAATGCTATGGCTGACTGTGCATCTGGACATCCAGCCTGCCAGTAAATACTAAAACTGCTTTTTAGCAGCTCGAGTCACTGACTCCCAGAGACGTGGTTGAGTCCTGGGTAAGTCCAGAGGTCCCTAGTGTCACCCTGTGCATGTCTTACTGGGGCTGTGCATTCCCCGTGAGAGAGGCCCAAGCTCCCATCTCCACAGCTGGGACCGAGTTCAGGAGACAAAGCCCTTGACTCTTAGAATCATAGATCAGTTTGTGTTAGAAGGGGACCTTAAAGATCATCTCATTCCAACTCTTCACAGGTTTAACAATCCCACACTTGCCCTCCAGCCCTGGCTGGGACATACCCATCAGTAGGGTCCTCAGTTATCTTCTGAAGTCCCGAGGAGAGACTTCCAGTGACGTTTGGACTGGAGCTGTGCTCAGTGAAACGCTTCAGTTGCTGCTGTGTAGGTGTGGGGTTGGTCATAGATTTTGTGATATCCGCAAGAATACGAGGAAGGGGTCCCAGTTTTGCCACAGTTGCCTGTAGGAAGGAATTTTCACCCTAATTGGATACAAGCACCAGGACATCCGCCAGGGTGTTTTTTTTTTTGGAAACGATGCCCAGAGGCGGAGGGATGGAGGTGGAAGGAAGGAGGGTGGGTGGTTGTGTGCGGGTGTGCCAGGATCAATGCAGTGTGTTATGGAGCAACGACGGCGACCAGATGGATGGAGGAGACGAAACGGGGTGCAGCAGGCATTGAGGAAAGAAAAGGAAATAGAAAAGAAATTAGGATTGACCCCCAAAAATAAAAATCATGCTCAATAAAACAAAACTATTGCCATTCCAATGCAAAACTATCATGCAAAGCACACTAAGTCCAGGGTGGGTGAGGTCAAAGTGAAAACTATGGCATCTGCTCATTGAAGGGCATTCAAAGGCAGTGGGGGGAACTTTCCAGGCAGAGGGTGTCGTGTGGTAAAGGAAATACATGCCAACAGACAAGGGGATGCAGCATTCCGGGGGATCATGAGAGGATCACAGGGGCTGAGGGTGACGGGAAAGGGAAGGTTTCCATTTCATAAGCCTTTCACTTGGGGCATCCTGCACCGATGCCATCTCCTGGCGCACCGTTACCAACAACGAAGCCATTCTTCCCTACCTAAACGTGAAAAATAACTGCATGAGAGCACCAATGATCCTCCTCCCAGTATCATCCCATCAGCACAGGATTAAATGTGTGGCTTCAATTACAGGTTAGCTCAGTGTTGGCCAGGCCTGGGGTGAGAGCAGCTGGCCTGAGCTCAGCAAGGAAGGCTGCTCCTCCAGGCTCTGGCTTTCTCAACCCTTTGGGTCACTCCTGAGATATCAGCTACAGGGCATCTTCAGGCTCCTGGGACTGCAGGAAGAAGGTGAAGGTGCTACAGATTTATAAAAAAAGTCAAACTCTGCTACAAAACCAATGTTCTTCTCAAAGATACCCTTTTATTTTCCCTGTAAGCAGGTATTCAGCTGGGCTCCAGAGAAAGGTCTCTCTACAGACACTTTCATACAGCACTTCTGCTGTGGCGATTAAAATTTCTGAGGTGACTTCTCTCATCATTTCCCAGTCATTTCCTACATACTCACAGCATTGCATGTAACTTTACCCCTTAATTCTCATTTTAGCAAACCACTATACCAGCTCCCAAGGGCCTGCTAGGATAGATCCATACATCTAACCTACAGAAAGGGCAATACAGATCCATACATTTGGAAGTACACTGTGTGCATGTATGAGGGAACAAGACCACAACTTGTTATCAAACTAAGATTAATATACAGATTGTCTTTTGGAGTCAAGGACATTTCAATTCACTCTAATGCAACAAGCTCAGTTTTTCATTGTCTCTTTTAAATAATGTACTGTGAAAAAACCAGATACCCAGCAAATAACTATTTTGGCAAACCTTAACACAATAAAAATGTTAAGTGCATTGCCATTCACCTCACCTCTCCAGTTTCAAAAGAAAGAATAATATAAATGGAATATGGACAAAATAATGCACCTCTAAAAGTTGAAATATGGAATAGTTCCGAGCACTTGAAAAAAAAAATACTCACAGCTCAGCTTTTCTGGGCCTTATCAAATTCCTTTGCTACCAAGGTTTTAGCAATTTTGGATCCTGCAAAAGCTAAGGAAAAGTTCTGCCTCTTCTCCTTCTGTAGCTAAATGGAAGCAATATTTTTTGTTGGTGGTGTCTGTTGGGATCAGGACAACAGAACCTGGACACTGCACCTGGCCCTCAGCACAAGGCAGAGCAGAAAGCATCTCGCTTTGTTACAGGGTGACACCCGGAGTGGATCCAGGTTTTTACATGGCTTCCTCTTGTATGCCAACATTAAAGACTACGGAAATGAGACCATCTCAGCAGGCTTTGGAGCAGGTTCTTGATGAGAACAGTTCTGCAGGGCCAACACACTCCTCCATCAGAGCTGGGGGAGGGCCTGGTGAGCAGCAAAGCATCTCCCTCAGCACCCAAAGGGCACTGCAGCTTTGCCACTGTCTGTCCAAACATCCTCTCTTTCTTCCAGCTCACTTAGGAGAAAGGACTGGCTGCTCGGGGAATTCCAGGTCTACTTTTAAGTGCTCCTTCACCACCTGACCTTCCTAAAGGCTCCGTCAAGTGTTTGCGGCGCTGCCCAAGCCCCACCACTTCGCATGCCCCACTCCAGGCCTGGATCCAAAATCATGGAAGGAACAGTTGTGAAATACCACTACCAAACATTCCCCTCCAAAGCTGTTGGCTTCAGCTGCTCCCTTGAAATTTCCTAGTGTTTACTGTTGCTACGATACCATCCCTGGATCCACCCTCCCAGGCCTCCAGAGGGCTTTACCTTGTCAAGTTGGGACACAACCTCCCACAGGAGGGAATGCAGCACGGAGAGCTCTCTGCCCAGGTCGATGTAGCCATCATATCCAGGCATGTTTGAGATGCTATCTGTATTAGAGAGCTCCCTCAGAAAACGCTGCATTCCTCCCCACTCATGCTCCAAAAATTCATTCATGAAGGTCATGTATTCTTCCTTGATACCAAACCTGCAGGACAGGGAGGTGGGGGGAGAACCCAGTCAACAACCTCCACACAAAATACAGAGTACAGATGCTTACAGACAATTACTTGAACAGTTAACTTTACACCTGCCTTCTTGAAGACTTGGAGTCTTTAAAAAAAGATATTTCAAAACCTGAAGATTTTGAAGTCTTGGAGGGAAAAAACCCTCATGGTCAATTTCTGCTTTCTTGGACTTACTTAAATACTACTGATTCACTGTTCATATTACAGTCAAGGGCTCGACACATCTCTGCCCCCTCCCTCCAAGACACTCTCTCTTCTCCCTTTCTCTGCATCTCTTCCCCACCCTGCAAGAGACATGCCATGCCCTTTGTATCATTCAGCTGGCAATTTTGGAGGAAGAAAGGAGGAAAATCATGATCCTTGGTGGGAACAGGCTTCTTTCCTTTCAAAATAGCACACATCCCGACATGCTAATGTGTGACTCTGGTATTATATCTGTCCCCTCCCCAGAATTCAACACAGCTCCAATCTGCATGTGAAAAGGAGAATTTATCTGAGGTGGCTCAAGGGGAGCAGCATCCACATGAAAGAGAGAAGTTTCCTCCTATTCTAAAGCAGGCTTCAGTTTGCCAGAGAATCAGCTGCCTTCGAGCACGGCTAGGAATCGGGGCTCTCCTTGAAATCTCCACAGATTTCGGGTTCATTGCCACCACCTACTTGGCAAAATTGGCGAGGTTCTGGATGACTTTAGCAATGAGGGTGAGCGTGCGAGAGATCTGGTCGTCGGGGTACTCCTGCATGAGGTTGAAGAGGCTGGGGGACATGATGGCAGGGCACAGGAAGCGCAGGAAGAGAGAGGCACTGATCAGGCGTTCACTGATGTCCTGCTTGCCCCTGTTCAGGCACTGCTGCTTCCAAGCTGCAAACACCTCCTTCAGCTCACGAGGGAACACGCTGAAAGACAAGAAACCGGGAAATAAAAGTCGCACGGGCGACGAGAGGCAAGAAGTTGAACGGGTGATCAGTCACCTGCAATAATTATCTGTGAGAAAACATCATCAGCTCCTTTTTTACCTCCCTTTTTTCCTTCTCTCTAGGCTAGGTAATGTCATTAGGCATCTATTCATAGATCCCCATTTAATCTGGTGATACTTAAGTAGTCTTTAAAGCATCCCTTGTTCATATGATTTAAGTGAAGCCATTTCCAGACGTGCCGATCTGCAAGCTAAGAACTACTTAGCCATTGCTACCCTGGAGCAAACAGGGTGTTGGAATATTGGAAACAAACTGAACTCATCTCCATAACTGACAGCTTTACCTCCCTTGTTAAGCCCTCAATACTGTGCAGAAAGGCCCCTCTTCTTTCACTGCTACTCAGAAACAGAGATTAATAGAAATCTCTCTGCCAACGCTTCCTCCCTGTGATTTCCTGTTCAATTCCACACATCTGAAGGGTCTAAAAGTTTTCTGTACACATCGAAACTTGCAGCTTTTTATGCCAAGTTTAAGCTAAGCTGTTATCTTCTCACTTTATTCCCTCCTTATCCACACATACTCATACTCAGTATGTGTTCCCTTGGCAGAGGATTTGGGCAGAAGCTCCTGCAGGTATGGTGTGTGGGCTGGGAGTTCTCAGTCTGGGCACAAGTTTCATTTGAAATACGGTGTCACATATAGGAAGGTGGAGCAGAGGAAAAGAAGGGAGGCTGAGAAGACAGATGGGTCTGTGCTCTTTTCCTGAACCACTGCTGTTCCATCCCGGTCACGGGAGGAACAGGCACCCTCTGAGCAAAAAGGAGAAGGGGAGGGAAGATGCCTTACCAGTAAGAATTGATAATTTTGCAGAAGACCAGCTCGCAACACATTTTCAGGTTGCACTGATGATCTGCTAATTCACTCTGTGAACACCTGCCGGGATCCACTTCACAGTTTTCATCTGACTCGTACACAGCCTTGATAAACTCCCCTGGAAAAAGGGAAGAGGATGAGAAACCAGGGTAGTTACAGGAAAAGCCTACTTGACACACCTTTAAATCCTGCTTAATGTCTTCCCTTGGCGACTGCCTGCCCTGCTCCCAGTGTCTGTGGCACAGCCTCCAGACACCAGATGTTGGGGACATGGCTCCTCCCAGCCCTTTCTGAACAGACCTTCGGCCTCCTGTGCCCTCACTGTCCCCAAGCACAGGTGCAAAAACAGGACAGCTTTGCTTACCAACCCTGCAGACACTTCACTTTATGGCTTAAAGAGGAGGACTTGACTTTGTATTCAAATTGTGTTATCAACAGTAGAATTTATCCACAGTCTTAGAAATGAAGCTGTGTGCTATTTGTCTTCACAATTTCCCCCAGGAAATGCACTTAGCAATGATATTTATTTATATTATTTCTAAATATGCCATTTTTTTTAATTTTAAGAAGTGTCACCTTGCTCTTGAATAATACCCGAGCTCTAGGAAGATGCTGCTAATTTTCTCAATCTTTTATATCAACACCTTACAGCATTTTTATAGCCTGCATCTTTCAAACTCCCTGGCATTTCTGTCACCCTTCCCTTATGGCGTCACAACAGAAGCTGCCACACAAACAAACCAGATGAAGTCGCCTTTGTCTGACACACTGGAAGGAACTACTCACTAGTTTCCCTCCTCTGTATGCAGGCATACCATGTGATTCTCAAACTGCTGGTGTTCACCAGGAAAACCTCTTTATTCATTGATTTAATGATTCAATGTCTTTTCAAGTTCATCTCCTCAGATGATCTCACTGGCTCTGAGCAAAGGCCACAAGGCTTGTTTGTGCAAAAGGGGTTTGTTTTCAGCCTTTGTTTTTCTAAAACCCCTCAAACACCTCCCACCCCTCCCCAAATCTTAACTCAGCAGTGTTGTTGCAAGCAAAGCAGGCAGCACTTTTTTTTTTTGTGATGGGGTCCAAAAAATTTCTGCTGAGGGCGCCTGCATTATTTATTTGCAAAACTCTCAGTCTCATTTTTGTCGAGCCAATTCTGCTTTAATTGTTGTTTAGTGAGTAATATTTGTCCTCCTTAAACACATTTGAAACTTACTCTGTGGCCCACAACACCCTGCCTTAATCATATATCAGATGCCCTTACAGACGTGTTACATTGCTAATGCCAAATGTAGTGTCATTAATCCTTCCACAGGACATGGCAGCTGAGCAAAATGACATTTAAAACCTGACAAAGAATTAGATGGGGATATTGTCATGAGCACTGAGCTATAGACAGGCTGGACCTTAGGGGGATTTTCCATCTCTCCCATCTATGATTTACCATCTTATCACTCAGTGCTAAATGATGTATTAGAAGTCATTAATGTTAAAATATTTTTGTGCAATTACTGCACATTAAGGAGCTTGCAGTCAGATGTAATGGAGTGGTCCCAGAGCTGATGGCTCAGCCTGCTGGGAAGCACAGCACAAAGTACCACCGTGCTGGTTTCTCCAGAACCTACGGCTGTGACTTACGCTCAGTGGTTCCACCCAGGAGAGCCAGAGCACCAGAACAGGCTCATTACCCCTCAGAAATGGCCCAAGTGGATATAATCACAGAGCTGACTATGCTGACCCTTGGAGCACTCATTTAGCCAGCTATCTCCTTGATGCCTTGCCAGCGTCTGGGATTGCTGAGGACAAGTGAGACTGCTGGGAAAGCAAGCTGCTTGGCTTTTTTCTTTTTGTGAAAGGATGTGGTGTGGCACTTGGCTTTGGCCTGATCTTGTTTCTCTTGTATCAATTTCCAAAGCTTTCTTCATCCCAGAAACAACAGGGGGATGGGAGGCTTATTGTGCAATTGTGGATAACGGAGATTGCGTGGAGCTGGTAAAAGCTGACTGCAGTGTTTCTGTGGAAAAGAGTGTGCTACTGCTGTATTTGTGTGGACAGGGATTCCCAAGGCAGTGCCTTTTGACTAGAGCAGAACCTTTTGGTGCAAGGGGGACAATAATACAATTATCAGAATCCACCCCAGCACATAACTGTGGACATTAAGACCCCGTGGGGGGAATGGAGTAGGAGATCACAGGTTGGCCACGCAGTTTTAATGAGGCACTGAATAATGAGCACTTGGGATAAACACAGGCAGGAGGCTCCCCAGACAGGATGCATCTTCATCTCCTGCCCTGGGATGCTTGGCAGCCCTGCAGCCTCACTCCCTGGCCTTGTTTCTCTAAGGACTGTGTGTCAAAATCCCATTTTTAAGCCTGTCTGTATATCAGATGGAAAAATCACCATTGCCAACAAAGAAACTGCAGTGTTATCACACCAGAGACACAAAAGAGAGCTACCCAGAAAAACAATGTGGTAATACAGGCTCTAAGAGGGACTCAGCTACATTAAATCAAGTTTGCTTTGCCTGCTCCTGCAGGCACCAAGGAGGACCCTCCTCCACGTGGAGTGTATTTTGCCATCTGGACACCAGACACCTGTGCTGAGGCAGCTCCTTCCCATCCCACACTCCCAGGTGCACGAGGCCTCAGCCACGCTGCAAACAGTTCAGAGTCAGTCCTTGCAGTGCAAATGGGGACACACAGGAACTTTCTTACCTAGTGCATCCTGAAGGTACTTCTGTCCTACTAACTTGAGGTATTCCTCAATAGCTTTGGTAG
The DNA here is from genome assembly GCA_013390005.1 of Calyptomena viridis. Classification (NCBI taxonomy): domain Eukaryota; kingdom Metazoa; phylum Chordata; class Aves; order Passeriformes; family Eurylaimidae; genus Calyptomena; species Calyptomena viridis. The sequence continues at coordinate 498,323 of WEIV01024485.1, forward strand.
CAAGTGTGTTCTCCCTGAAGATCAAGACGTCGTGTTCCCCACAACGATCTATCTCAGCCATCACCAAATCTGTCAAGAAGTCCTGAAGAAAAAGGTCAAATGGCAAAGGTTACTTTAACCAGAGTCAGTAGTGCCAGGCTATCTGCAGAAGCCAGGAAGGAGGGATAAACAGAGGAGCCAGAGGATTATTGCAATAATAGCTCAGCTTGGGACAAGGGGTGCAGATGCTACGTGTAGGAAGGGCCAAGGAAATAGCCAGAGCTCCTGTTAGGTTTATTGTACTTATAAAATGATAGAGATCACAAATGATAAAGGGAGAAGCAAAAGTCTCTAAAAGAAAACCTTTACAGCCAAGCTTGTGTTTCAGTTTAGCTCCTGGACAGAACTCCTCACCAGTGGTTTTGTCTGCTGAAAGAAACTGTGCTATTATATTTATCTTTTTGTATGGAATATTCAATGCAAATTTGGGTTTAAAAACCTAAATAGGAAGAGAATGGTGAAATACCTTTTACCTAGGTGAAATTTAAATGAGAAGAATGGCGTAGTAAATTAAATTCACAAACCAAAAATGGTTCAGGATTTGGAGGAAAAGAAGTTATCATACTTGCTGTGGATCTATATGGCTTAACTTAAACTATATTCAATAGCCCAGGCAGGAACTGTCAGCAAGACTTGATACAGAGAATAACCTTTTGATATAGGGTCTAATTCTACAGTAATACTTATTTCCTGAAGTGATAACTTGGTGCGAGTCAAGGACATTTAGTACTCTTGGTTTTCAATTCATTATTGCTATTTCTTTTCAACAGAATCCAAGAGAATTCTTTTTCACCTGGTGCAAAGCGGGAACATCCAGCTGCAACTGGAAATGTACCCTCTTTGGAGCTTTAGGTTATGGCAGTCTGAGCCCCTTGGTGCTTCCCATAAATAGAGGTTCAAATCTTCACAAACCAGGAATGCAAAGTCATAACACTGATTTCTCTACCTGTTACATCCAGCACTGCAGTAATCCAGAGCCTGCTTTACAGCAGGATTTCAATGCAATCCCAGCTACCAGCTTCTCTCATCAGACAACTTGTTAAGGAATGAGCTCCTATCACACACTGTCACACAGCACCAGCCTTGCTGACATGTATGTCACGGGGTGTGTGACTGTGCAAGCAGAAAAGGACCTTTTTGGAACAGTTAAATGAGGCTGTCCCTTGGATGTTGCTTATGGCCATCCTTCCACTTCTCCATCCCTCTGACTTGGTCGTGCTTAGCCTGCTCTGGCTGGCTTCCCTGGAAGCTGACTACAGCTTGGTACTGCTCACACACCCACCTGGAGGCAGCATCCAGAAAAATCAATGCCTGTTAATGCTTCTCAGAATTTCCCAGGACTGACAGGATACTCTCCCCCAGTCCATTTGAAGTCAGTGTGCACCCAAAAGTCCTAACGACCTCCTTTGGGCAGCTGGGATCACCATTAACTGGGTATAGATTCTCCCAGTGGCTGTTCAAACTCTGACCAAATCGATGCTGGCATTGATCTGCTGACTCAGCGCTGGCTCAGCAATGGCACCCGCTGCTCATTGTATCACAGAGATTATTCTATTTGGAGAATTCTCCAGTTTACAATCTCTTGCTTATTTATCTCTCAACCTATATCCTGATTTTAGAAATGCAGGAAAGGTCCCTGAACACTCAAGTGTAGGCCCCAACTTTTCAGAATAACATGAGGTTACACAGTCCTTCTGCTCACGCTTTGTACACAGCATCTTCTGCTGTTGCTCACAGTGATGGGCTCCCCAGTTTCCACCTGAAATCACCCCTCAGTAGCCAGAGTCACTCCTACAGGAGTCACCTGTGCTCACCTTTGCTCTCCCAGTGCTCTGAAGAATGTGCACCAAGGCACAAGCCATCTCTTCCTTGTTCTTGACGCTGATCACAGGTTCCAGCACGGAGCACAGCAGGGCGTAGTTGCTGGTGACATACTCCCCAAATTCTTTGTATTGCTCCATGGGCAAGATGGTGATGGTCTGGTAACGGGACTTGATCCGAATGGAAGGCCCCCCTGATTTCCCCTTGTTGGCTGTGGGTGTGCTCACTGGGTACCATTTCTCCACAAACTGCCGACCAGTCACGGTGGCTGTGGGAATGTTAACCAGCCCTATGTAATTGTTCTTGTCCTTTTTCTTTTTCTTCTCCACATCCTTGTAGATGTGAACCGTGATGTTCTGGACGGGTGGGAGAGTGTAGAACTCAAAGTGCTCCCCCCAGAAAATGTTATCAGCTTTTGCTTTGCTGGTGGTGCGGGCAAAGAGGGTGTCATCAAGGCACAGCTCACAGAAGTACTTCTTCTTGGGGGTCAGGTCCTTGGCCTCAATGATCCAGAGGCGGAGCACGTTTTCAGCTCGACGGGAATTGTCCTGGGCAGAAGAAAAAGCTCAGTTTGGATCCAAAATCCCTACAAGTTTTGTCTTCTAAAGAAGCAGAAAAGGGCTGCTTTCTGTGTCCAAGGTAAGGACAGAGTCAGAATTCAGAATCAGATTCTCTGATCCAGAGAGAATCAGAATCTCTAGAAACTTGAACATTTTCTAAAACAGGCAAACGGATGTCTTGTTTGCCAAGGGCGGGGACCGGAACATTTTTCTTCTTCAAAAGCTGTATATGAAATGCTTTGGAAAACAAACGCTCTGCACAGTAGCCCCTCAAAAAGCTGCCAGACTGGTGTAGCACACTGCCTTGTTTACTCTGGTGAGGAACTCCCAGAGCACTATTAGCCTGGCCCTGGAAGGGATGCCAGCTCTGGAGGGGCTTATCAGATTCCCCTTCTCACTCCGGCTCCAATTCCTTTTGTTTGCTTTTCCCGCCCCCAAACTGTGCCCCTACAGTCAAAGCTGACCCTTAGGAAGCCCTGCCCCCTCCTTCTCAGGTGCACAGCACCAGAAATCCAGCCTGCCTGGTCCCAGGCAGGCCCTGGGGCAGGGATCAGGACACGAGCCGTGTATTTACTCATTAAAGGTTTGACCTACTGCACTCCCTGCAACAGCACACGGAAGCTTTGGACACACGGATGAGCGGACGGCTCCCCAGACTAAATTAATTGAGGATGCATCTGTGGGAAGCCCTGGTGCACTGGACTAAAATCCAATCATACCACCTCCATTCCCCCACTAATCTGATTTCTGCAGGTTCTATTACCTTCATCGGCTGCGATATTCGGCGTATGTTTTCCATCCACCAGTCCCTCTCTGCTGCAGAGGAACAACTGAAGCATTTACTGCCCTTGGAGTAGGTTACCTGGAACAAGTAAATGACAGGCTGAGTTCAGGCAAGCCTAGGAGACATGTAAGAGGCTGCAAAAAAGCAAGGAAGAAGATAAGCAATGCTTGAGTAGCAAAGTAAATAAGAAAAAGGCAGGTAAACAGTACAGCAGCCTAGAAGGCAGAGAGGTTAAAAGGCCCACAAAATGCAGAGAGCAAAAAAAAGTCAGTTTGAATTTATATAAAACTAAATGAACATATTAGGAGCAGCAGAGGCTCCTCTTAAAGACTTTTAAGGAAAGCTTTAATCAACCAGTTAATTTATTTTTTTTTAAACAGTTGTGAATTGATCCATAGCTATTAAAGCCTGTTTTCTCTGCTAAGGCCCAAAGGCAGATGACTTGGTTACTAACAGTGCAAAGACAGACAGAATGAACAGCGCATTAATATAAGGCAAAACACACCGGCAATGATGACTTCAGTAAATAACAGAGTATTTCCAAGGGTCACACAGACAGCAATGGCCTGAAACAAACCGAGGGACTTGTGCTCTGCTCCATCCCTGATGCTCAGTGCCATACACAGCTCTGCTTTCCCACAGGAGGGAACCACCTCGGTTTCTTCCACTCTTAACGTGGCCTGACAAGCCTCATTTACTCTTCCCATTCATTTGTGCACACAATTACAAAGCAGTTTGAGGCCACAGCCTCAGAGCTAAGCTGTTGCCAGTATTTTCCACCCAACTCCCCAAACCTAAGCTGCAAAGCGCTTCCAACCAGAAGAACGAGGCCGAAGCAAACAGGAACAGTTCCTGGATACATCCCGGGGGAGCAGAGCCCGATATGCTGGTTTACTGCCACAGTTTTCCAGGCTGTAAACAGATCTTTGTTCCAGAAGTTTAGACCCATCTGACTAATCCTGGTGCAGACACAGAGCCAGCCGGCCCTGCCACGGCCGGTGACGATGGCCACGGCTGCACCCAAACACACACGACTGCGCTGCCGGAGCTGTGAGGGGAGGACTGTGCTCACACACACAGGGGCTGCTTCTGGAGCAGAGCTGGGAGCCACAGCCTCTGCTGGAGCAGCCAAAGGATCCCACTCCACAGAGCCACAGACATGTCTGTGCTGACTGAAGCTTCTCTGGCAGCTGGAGAGCAGGCTGAGCTAATGGAGGGGAGCTCTGACTGGAAAGTCCATTTCTCAGTTACAGTAAATGTTCTAAATTTAATTTCAGGTGAATTTGGGTGTGAACACACAGCTTATGTGCATACTATTACATGTCTGTTGTATTGTATGTACCAACAGTACATTTGCATGCAAACTGCAAATGCTTTGATATTTATCAAATTAGAGAGACTTTTCAATTAGAAGACCTGGTAATTGAAAAAGATTTTTCCGTGCTGAGTGATTGATGCCATTAGCCTCAAAGACTTGAAAATCATGTGCTGGTTGAACAGCCCCCACCCAAACCTCAGCATTTTCCAGTTGCCAAGTCCCAGAGCAGAGTTCTCCAAGGGCTCAGGGAGACTGACAGCTGTGTGTATGGAGTGTGTCCCTCACCTCAAAGCAGAAGTCTCGTGCAAGGATGCTGTTGTGGAGTGGTTTGACAAAGACTGCTTCTTCTGCTGCAAAATCCAGAGTTTCTATGTTGTTGGCATGGTTCAGTAAAGACTCATGGGAACGGGACTCCTTCAGCTTGGGCAACTCACGTGGTCTGTAGGACAAGGAGGAAAGGAAACATCATTTTTCTCACAATTACCAAAAGAGTTGGCAAGATCCCAGGCAAAGCTGCAGCTTGTTGGTGCTTATTCAGAACAACTTCTACAATTAGCCTGCAAACCTTATGAAAATAACATTAGGCCAGTAACCCCAGACTCCCAAGGGAATATCCAGCTACACATGCCTAGGAAGTCCATTCCCACTGACCTAGAAATCGTAGCTGCCGAGCTGTCAGTGAAAGAACAATAACAAACAAAAAAGTTCAGAACTTAACTGCTGAAATTTAAAGAAAACCTGCAAATAGCTTTGGATAGATTACTGAAAGTATTTATTACTAGCTCGATTAGTAGACAGATTTTGTGTATTAGCAGCAAAAAGGACACGGACCCCTAAATCTGTAACGAATGCAGAATGAGAACTATTCATAAGAGCAGATGATCTCACACAACACACTTGATTTTTCTTAACATACAGAGCCTTTCAAATAAAGTAAAAAAATTCCTTCCCATTTCATAATGCTCAAGTCAGGCACCTACATTTAATTTTGTGTTTTCTTCTTCAGGCTTCTTCCAGTTTGAACAATTTCTCCTTTTTTTGATACCTCTGTTCTCTTTTCAATTCTCCTCACTAACACATACTGCTTCTCCTTTTCAGCTGACTGTCCTGTAAATCCCTGAGCTCCACCAGAGCTCCACCAGAGCTGGCATCTCCCAAATTCACAGTACCTTTTTACCAAGGCAGCCTTCTCCTCGTCCCCACCAGTTCCTGAACACTTCTCAAAGACATACCCCTCCCTCCACTATGCCAGAGCTTTTGGCAAACAACAGCAACATTATAAAACATGTTCTAACACTTTCTGCGCTCTCCCAGTTTGATTTAGTGCAACATTTGTGGGGAGTTCTGGTGTCAAACAGCACTGCAATGTGTCCTATTTACAGGTGACATGGTTTCACCTCTGCAGCTTCTGCCTCCAAACTGGCACCTGGACTAGAGGCTTCTGCAATAAAGTCATATGATACTTATGGGCAGAACTTGCATCTCAAGGTAAACACCATGTGCAAATGCATTTTTCCTGTGGCTGGCATTCAGTCAAAGCCTTCACAGCTCACCAACAAGGAAGGAAGAGCACAGAGTCCCAGCTTAGCACAAAAGGAGCTGTTCATCTGGCAGGTCTAGATTTTGTTAAGATATAGAAGTCCCTATGTTCAGTGATCCCCGAGAGTGTGTCTATAAATGTGGCTGCCCATCCAGCAAGTGAGACTGAGCACAAGGAACAGATGTGAAAGTAGAGAGGCAACAGCTCTCTGCACATCACACAGAGAAAGGTGGTTCTCCTGTGTCCATCCTCACAGTATTTCCTCTTTTATTGAATTTCCAGTATCAAACGGAAAATGCTTAAAAAAAAAGTTATTTATGGAGGAGTGAAAAGCACAGCTACCTCTAACAGCTTCCCTAATTTTGAAAAATAAGTAGGTTTTGTATCCTTTCCTCACACATTTAAAAAAAAAGTATAATCCTCATATTCTGTATCCTTAGCAAAATCAAATTCCACATTTGGAAAAGGCATCTTCAGTACCTGTAAGGCTGCTTAACAAAACCTTGGGTACCACAAAGGGTACATGTAATGCAACAAGCAGAGTTCACCTGACTGCTCTTTTGTACAGAATGAAACACTGAAGGTATTTGAGCAGATTCACATGTGATAAGATTTATTAAACAGTCAGGGAGAACTTTGTTCCCATTTAATATATTGAATGACCTAAGTGCAGGCAGCACAACCCTTTGATGGGAGGAATATTCCAAAGACACTGGTTTCAGATGCAAAGCAGGAGCCCTGGTATGAGGCTGTGCTTTGTTCTAACAGGTTCCAGCAGCAGCTGAACCAACGCAAACCAGAAACCTCAGCCCTGGATAATTGAGCACTTGCTGCACTTAAGGTAGGGCAAGTCTAAAATAAACACACCACAATACACCACTTTCATGTCATCTCTGCAAAATCCTCTCTAATTTCTCCTCTCAAGAAAGCACTGCTGAGGTCACTTGGCTTCTGTCCCTGCCCCAAACTCTCTGCAATTCCAATCCTTACAAAGTACTTGGGTGCAGGATGCAGGGGAGGTGGCCGGGAGCCTGTAGCCAGCTCCTGGTCAGTGAAGAAAGGCATGGAGTGGTCACAAAGAGAAGGAAGTGGAGGGAAAGAGGAATAATGACCAAAGAAAGGAGAAAGAAAGAAAGAAATAGAGATTTTGCAAATCCCAGTTAAGCAGAGGCTGGAGCAAGACAAGGCAAGCAGACCTACATGAAACAATTGTACAGCCACTTAGCAGTGCATCCCCAAATCATAGCGGTGCCACATGCCAGAGCCCTTCCCTTCTAACTTCCTTCTCTGGGCTACATCTCAGGCAACAAATCCTGCCAGGAGAGGAAGAAAGGCACAAAACAAATCCAAGAGTTCTTCCTCAAGCCTCAGGTTACAGATTTCAGATGAACATCCTGCCAGGCAGATATGGAGAGCAGCCAGGGAAGAAAGCTCTGTCCTCGGCGGCTGTGCTCCCACCGGCCCCACGGAGAGGCTCCCAGGAGAGGCTCCCGGGCCCGTGTTGCCATGACACAGCCTCCCATAAGGAGATTATGGGGGGCTGGCAGCAGGGAGAGGCAGCAGGTGAGGGGAGGCTGCTCCACAGACTTGCCAAAGGTGACCTTTCCAGAATGAGAAGTTCCTTCCTCCTCATCCTTTCCTATGAATTTGATGAGATCCGGACATTAAAGCCAGCGTGAGAGAGAGAGGCATCTTCCAAGAAAGCCTCTCAACAGCCTCTGGGGACAGGGCAGAGGCAAAGGCAGGTACACTCTGTGACTGCACTCCATGTCTCCACACCCCATTGTACAAGTTACACCTTTTAGTAGCGTTTCTTCCGCTCTATTGCTCTTCTGACTAGTCAGCTGTGAGCACTTGGGTTTGTTGCAGAGCAGCTGGAGCACTGGGGGTTTTGTTGACTCAGGGTCCCTGTTTGAACAATCCCTTGAAGTTACTGTATTTAAAACAGCTCAATAAACTGATTAAGTGGCTTAGAATTGGCACTTGGTCTCCCATAAACATCAGAGCCAGTCGTAAAGCTGTTGGTTAGATGCAACCACATGCATTTAGAAACACGAGTACATGCATTTGTAAGCACCACAGTATAGATTTCATCTATTGATAGATCTGCAAAGCAAACCATTGACTTGTGCCTAAATCAGCAGCATCCCGATCGATAGAGGCAATAATTATACAGAAATAATAGTTCTCTACAGCTTTAAAACCTATTCTGATATGCTGAAGTAGTAACAAGGAAAGAAAATTGCTTGCTGGCTTCCCTTTGGCATAGATGCCACTAATTTACTTCCCAATGTCCAGAAAAGAGGCTGGATTAACAGAGTGCTTCCTGTATTAGGTAGGAAGCTACTGGTAAAATGAGTATTGCTCAGAGTCTCTGTCAGGAGAGAGGTAATCCCAGGGAAGCAGATTACTGTAAACAGGAAGATCACACATGCAAAAGGTGGGGGAAGGGTTGTTTGTACAAATCTGTTTCTGTTAAACAGCTCCATTAACAACACAAATCCTGTTTTAAATTACAATTAACCTCCCGAGATCAACTTTTTATCCTGCTGCTTTTTCTGTCTACACCAGAGATTGCAAAGGAGCTACACAGGAGTTCAGAGCAAATAGTTACCAAAGCACTAAATAATTCTTACACAGGTGTGCTCCATAATCTCTTTCCAATAGGAAAAACAGGTAGAGGAGCAGCATGTTAGGGAACATTTTAAGCTTCTCACCTCTTTTCCCGTGTTTTGGAGTACTGGTCTTCAGAGCTGCGTAATTTCCCTGTAAATCAGAGGCCAGACAATGCCCCAAACCACTGACCTGCCACTGCTACTGAAAAAGAGCTCTCCAGCTACCCCATCTTGCTGGCCCAGCCCCAAGCTGACCCTCTCTCCTTGCACACCATAATTCAGTAATTTTCCACGACAGGAAGATTTCAGTTGTGAGCTGGGAACTAGAAACCTCCGGCTTTCAGTGGCTGCCCATGGCACAGAGCAGCCTATTAGCCAACTTCTATTATATTCCACTGCCTATAAGGCTTGTAGGATAAAGGGTTAAAATCCTAATTGCTCCGGTTATGAAGCTCTCCTGCTGATTTTGACCTATTTAAAAGCCAACCTACAAGGCACAGAATACTTCCAATTACTGAGCTTACCAGAGAGAGCACTATATTGCTTGGAAAACGAGCCTGTGGACATAAATAATCCAAAAGATAAAAAAAGAAACATTCAAAAATGAACTTCCCTTTACCAAACTGGTGTGAAAGGAAAGAAGTCAGCCCAAGCACCCAGCTGCAGCCAAGTCTCCCCTCGGCCTTACACAGAGCTATACGTCTGCTCGCTTCAAGTAATTCCAGCACGAGCCCCGTGTGTTGAGAGACACTCCCCAGGATCAGAAAGTCAAATTCAATACTTAGCCACTCTGCAAAGTCACAGGAGAGAGCTCCAACGGGACCTTAACGTCTTCAGCATCACCTGCAATGCACCTGTGCTCTGCCAGGGCTGCAGCACCACATTTCCCTGTCCGAGTGTTCATTTTGTAGGCACCACACCCCGCTTCATTTTCCAACTGCCAATTAGCTGAACATCCTATTATTTGGTCAACGATTCTACAAGTCTAACCAGTTTCATTATTAATTTAAAAAAAAAACAACACATCGGAAACTTTGGGTAACTTATTTAGCTGCAAGTTAAAGCTGTGATTAAATGCCGGCTTTTTCTGAGCGTGTTGTTTCAGTCTTTCACTGAGATTCTGGTATTTTCTGGCAAGGTCCTACCCAAAGCCTCATTGTTTGAATCCTGGATTTGCAAAGCCCTTCCCTGCCTGTGGATCACAGCTTGTCTAACAGACACCTCTTGGGCTGAATTCACAGCAGGAGAGTTCTCCTCCCTCCTCTGTCACCTGGTCTCTGCTATTAACGTTTGCAGTTGGCTTGTTTTGATGGACCAGAAATGCTGAACTGATTCACTTTCCTTTCACTGCTAACTCCAGGTGAATGCTATGTGGAGGAGCCTGGGCTTTGCAGAACAGCATCGAGTCAAGTGAGTTTGCAGGTGGGCACACAGTGCCCAGCACCAAGAGCAAGGTTTGTAACAGACACTGGAATCCTGTTCAGTTTTCAACGGAAACCAAACAACTGCACAAGGATTGAAAAAACCCGGCTGAAAGGAATAGATTCATCAAATTGGAAGTGAGGTGTCTCTCCAGAAACAAACCACTCCTCCCCTTTCCCCATCCTCCAGTGTGCTGATAGCAACAGATATGCTGAATGAATGAAAGCAAGCTCAGAGTGAGTCAAGCCTTACTAACGCATTGTGTAACACAGATTTCTATCCTGACATCTCAATCAGGGTGAAAATCCCCCACCCTTTTGTGAAAACCAGACATCGAATTAGAACCAACCTGAAAAACACGGCAAGTTTTGCTTCTGTTATTTACACGATCTGTACTATTTTCTGCAAAGAGACGAGGAGGGAGGAGCGAGAACTTACCGAAAGTAGAAGAAGCTGCTGTTGGAGGAGTGATACCGTTTCACCATGAACCCCAGAGCCATGGTTACCTGCTTCCCTGCAACCTCCTGGAGCCCATTCTGAGCCAGCACACAGCGGACCCCGCGCTCGGCACGGATCCTGCACTAGGACTATCTGATAATGCCATGAAATGACTTTTAGTAAAGCAGGATTCCCACGTGGCAGTAAATCCCAACAGGGCAAAACCCTCCCAGCTGTCTGCAGGGCTTTGCTGCAGTCACTGAGACCATATGCAGCCAGCCACAACCATCTCTGCTCCCTCACTGTAAAATAACTGTTGGTCCTCTTGGAGTGCTCTTAAATTCCTGGCCACAAACTGAAAATACTAATTTGGTCTCTCCTTTCAAATCCAGTTTTCCTGAAGTCTTCTCTCGTGCTTTTTAGTCTCAATGTTTTATATATTAAGGACACTCATTAATATGTAACAAACACATTAGTATGCAACAAATTAATAATGACAAACATTAAAGATGAATGTGAGTTAAAAAGCTCAAAGGATGCAGTAGGAAACAGACTGGAAAAGCTGTAAAAGATGCTATGGTGACATGGTGCCAGGTCACCTCATGGTGACAGCTGTTGGCAACCTAGTGAGATGCTGTACTGGCCACGCACCTGAAGAGCCTCATCCACAGCTGCTGTGGGTCACAACCAAGCAGAGTCTGAGTCTTGACACACTAGAGCCTTGGAAAGGCAAAACCACATTTTCAAATACAACAGATCGCCCAGCAAACAACCTGAACCTGAGTAACAGAAGGGATGTGAATTACAGACAGCGAGGTTGTGGATTTCTGTGAAACATCTGGATGCTGATCCATGTTTCTGGAGGGGCATCACGGCTCCCTCCTCTCCCCATCCACTAACCCAGACACACTGAAATAAAGTTAAAAGGCAGAAGAGGTAGGTTGGCCAATTGCTTTCTGCTGAAACAGAAAATCTGATTATGAAAAATCTGCAACTCATCTCCATCACTGCTCCCTACAGAATTCCAGACTTCTATTTCAAATCAGCTCTGAACAGACAGCATCCATCCTCTGTCTCCATTCAGCATGGCATGCAATGTTAACAGTATCCCAAATCTCAATGTGCATCATGATAACTAATCTTCCTTGCTCCAGAATTTTAGAGATAATTATCTATAAACATCTCCACTTCCTTAGCAGGACCCTAAACACCTCAAAAGCATGAGAAAGCAATATGACAGCAGCCTCTATTCCCTTCTAATCCTTACAGGGTTTTAATTTATAAAGCTGTATAATACTTTCTTTGAAGGCAGGGCACTTGTATTTGTCAGAGCAGGAAAAGAGAGATGCTATCAGTCAACCTGGCCCTGAAAACCAGTGTAACACCATGACATCACCTAAAATCACCTGCTCAAAATGGGAAGGGCTGACTCACCAGGGCAGGACAGGAAAGTTTTTACTGCAACACACGGGGAACGCAGGGAGAACAGAATGTGAGAGAGTGGCAATTCCTTCTCAGGAATTTAGAGACAGCTCCTATGTTCAATAATGATGCCATGTGACAAAGTACATGGATTTTATGCTTTACAGGCCATCAGAGAAAACCCATGTTTCATTCAAGTCTAGCTGACAATTGCCCACACTAGCAGGGAGTAGAGGGGGGTCTGCTTTTAAAAGGAGTCAGCTTTGCTGTGTGTAACATCGTGTCTTAAACCAAAGTTTTTCTGTAATCATAGCTCCATTTATGGGTTTTCCCAGAATGGCAGCACTTCCCTGGCACTGCAAAAGCAAGCATCAGTCCACATCCAGCACGAGTACCAAGCTTAGTGAAAGACAAACAGATTACTTAGGGCAAAGAGATTTCTGCATTACAAAAATTCATGCAAAGCTGGTTACAAACAACAGTAAGAATAGCAGGTACTTGATCCCACGGTGGCATTATTTAACATGCTTATGCCTACTGAGTTGCTTTTATAGCTACATAGCAACACCCTGAAATTAGAGATTTTTTAAGAAAACTTGACTCAAAACAGACTGGATGGACATTACCATGACTATTAGGAGCAAGGCCATCCACATGGTTAGTGACATCTGGGAAACAGCAGGGTTTTCTGTAACTCCTGACATTAACAGACCCCCAACATCCACAGCCTTGCTATCTCCCTGAGTTTATGGTGCTGCCTTTCAGATGGAGAAGACAGCACAGCATGACAGATACAGCTAATGAATTCAACTGCTAAAGGAGAAGGCAAAATGCACTACACAATGTCAAATCACAGAGGCTTGGCGTGGCCTCCAGTACAGGGCAACCTGTTTCTCACTCAGTGTAGTTCTCCTGCTGGGCTACTGTGGAATGTAACACACAGTAATGTTTAATAAAAACAATCAAGAGACTTTCCAAATAGGAAACACTGTGTGTAAGGGCTTTTCCTCGCCTCATGTACAATCCATTCCCAGCCTGAATCACCAGCCAAAAACTAAACAAGCAAGGATATACCAAATGGGGCACTAAGATGGTCAGAAACTACTGAGTTTTCCAGTTTTCTGAAAAACACACAGTCTGTTCATTGTAGTAACACTGCAAAACTCAAACACCAACACTGCAATCATTAGCAAGGATCCAAAACGTGCCTGAACTGCACTGTGCACCTCTGGGTCTGCCAGCACTGGTGGAACCCACCTGCTCACACCAACACAATTCTCCATCTCAGCCACAGCACGGATCTGCAGGCGACTACTGCCCACAGCAAGGCAAATTTCTATAAAGTTGATCAATCCCATGGTTTTGTATCACGGAATTGGAAGTCTGCAGCTTATTTGAAACAGATGCAGAAAAAGGTACTGGAGACCATCCAGCTTTTCAGAGCAGTAAAGTTTGCAGTCCTGTGTCAGGAGCACGTTGTACTGAACTTCTAACTTGTGTGAGCCCCACAAACCACCCACCTGCCAGCTGAACAATAAATC
>WEIV01024485.1:511889-633999 GCA_013390005.1 Calyptomena viridis
GGCAGCAAGGTTCTCAGGGGTGAAAGCTGCTATGTTCTCCTGATAAAAGTAGTAAAGAAAAGGCCTGATATCCAAATACTGCAAAAAAAAAAAAAAACCAAACCAAAAAAACAACGTATACAGTGTGCTGAGGGACAGGTACTGTCAAAAGGGAAGCAGCATTTTCAGCTCTGCATGCTATTCAAACTCTGCCCCTGATCCTGCACTTTTCTTGGTCCTGGTATTGAAGAAGTGCCTTTGAAAAAACCCCGTAATCAATAGATGCTCTTGGGCTTCTCTTGGGGCCACTGCTGGAATTCAAGTAGAGGATGTACAGCACTTTCAAAGGCACTTTCATATATTCTGACCTCTCAGCACAAAAGGTAACAAACCCAGCCATAGGGACTCAGACCTTGTGGACCCTGGCTTCAGTCCAGCCCCTCTCAGGCTACTCAGATTGCAAACATGAAATAACATGTTTCTCTCCCCTTAAGGGCAAATAAGACAAAGCTGACACAATTCAGCAGGGGTCCCAAAGTATTTATATTGAATCATTCCAAATCTCACTCAGAGAAGGACTGTGAATATTCAGTTTTGTGCTCATGTACAAATCTAAATTGGCACTGCTTTAACATTACTGAAACATGTTCTTGGTTTAATTGAACATAATCTATTCCCTAATGGAACAAATATGCTATCTGGGGTTGAATAAGGCTATCCAGAGCTGACAACACATTCTTGCCCTAATTTTTTTTTGTATCTAAAGATAAAAATTATTCAAACAAAGAGTGTGCTTATTGGTCATCCTCAAAAGACTTGAAAACATTTGGAATATTTGCTCTGTGCACCTCGCTGGCAGCTCATGCAGGGCCAGTGCTTACAGATGGACAACCTGGGAGCAGCATGAAAAATTCACACGTGCCAGAACTGAGCAGAGTTTTTTGACTGCCCTTTGCCAAAGGAAATGCTTTTAAATATTGAATGCAGATATAAAAAAAGATGCACTAATGAAAAATAAGCTTCAATCTGCAAGAATACCATCTAACTCAAAGTTTTATTTCCTTTTGCTACTATAGAGAAGAAATCCCTGACAATGTTTATAATGCAGCTTGTACCATTAAAAAGACAAACCCACCTTTACTGCTTTTATTATTGTCTAAGTATTTCTTTCAAATACTTATTTCAACACGAAACAGACTCCTGTTTGGCTCATATACCTAAATGTAATGTAATGTAAATGAAGTGTCTGAGCTTTAAGAATCATCACGGAACTTCTTTAAAGACAGTGTGAATTTTACTGCTTAAACAAACACCCTCAGACAAAAAGATGCAAATTTATTACCCAAACTGCCAGAAACGACGAGACTATGCTCTTAATAAAAAAAGTATATAATATTTGGTTGGATAAATCACCCAGGATGCAATTTGAAAAGATCAGTTCTGTGTAAACACAGTGTTTCAAGAGGAGACCAGTGAGAGACTAACTGTGCCTTAATCCCTCAAGAGACAGATTTGAGGGTCACACTTACTGGGATGAAGCTCAGTACAAATTCCCCTCAGAACTACAGGTTTAGGGGAACAGGGATGGAAAAGAGAGACAGGGAGAGAGATGGTGCACAAGCACACACACAATCAGGTGTGGAATAGGTTCAGAGCAGGTTCGTCATCTCACCCCAAAGCACCAAACACTGGGGTGAAGAAATCCCAATGTAATAGCATCTAAAAATAATTCAATCCCACTAAGAATTCTAGTCATCTCATTTGAGAGTTAGGCAACTCGACTCTCAGTCTGCCAAGAATCTCCACAGGAGAAGGGATAATTCAGCAGGCTGTTGGAGTTTCCCTCCATAGCTGTATGGGGAAAGCACAGAAACTCTGACCCTTAAGTATTTCCAGCCCAAGGGCCGTGGCTGTTGAGGGCAGCTTTGACTTTAGGAAATGCTCACTGCAAAGATGCCAACTGTCTGTTTGTCCTTAACCTCAGAGCAGCACATGAGCTGTCCAACAAATTCAGAGACAGCCCCAGCAGGAGCTACTCAACTCCTTGACTGCTGCTCCCCACAGACACACCAATTCCTCACTCTGGAGAGAACAGCCCATGCATAATAAATAACGATTGTCTTGGCTGTTTTGAAAGGGAAAGGTTAATTCAGCCATGAACGAATAAAACCGTATGTAACCATAACACAGATTATCCACTGGTACAAAGCAACAGCATTAGTGGAAATTTTAAAGCACTAAAACAAGGGTAAAATGGGTGATAAGAAAGGTTCATCTTAGACACAGTGCTCTTACCTTTCTGGGGACAAACACATTGCCTTTTGGAGCCTTGCAGAGCATCTTGAACATCTTTAATTCTCCATGAGGAGCACCAATGCATTATTAATAAACACCAGGTGGGTAACTTCATTTACAGAGCGATGAGACTCGTTCTCTCTGAGGGGAAGGATTGGATGGGTACAAAGACAACCCTCAAGTGACTGTGGATGACAGCAGAAGTGCCTCCCCACTGCTGTGCGTGGTGAGGACATGAAGCATTTTATTTCTCAAGTTGCTCACAAGCAGCTATCAAGAAAAAAAGATAATGTCATAGCCAAGTGAAAAGGCTCTCCCGTGCCAGGAACATTGTAAAGCTATGGGAGGCAAAGAAGCAGGGGAAGATGGCCAGGTTGTAAAATGGAAAGACAGAACTAGAAGGATGTGCCAGGAATGAGCACAAACATGGTGAAGTTTATTATTTCCTGTGGAACAACAAAAGGCCCATCTGACAAGCAAGGAGGTGGGAGAAGTTTGCTTATGAGCCCAGTAACACTCAGTATTAAAATATTTGCAGTGACTGCCTTGGAAGAGTCTCTCAGCCACTCACACAGTAGAAAAGCAGATGAAAACAACTCCAGATACACCTTGGAGGTAACATACAGAACAAGCCAGAGACAATGGTCACATTCCACCATCGACTCATCCAAAAAATCTGGCACTATGTCACTGAAGAGATGGTTTGTGCACAGGCAGAAAACAATAAAAAACATGTTTGAATGTACAAACAAAGGATAAAGCCCAATAAAAGTAAAGTGATGTTATGTAAATCTGCCATAGCTTTCACAGTAATACATCACTCTTCTGATTTTCTCATCTCAGCAAGAAAACTAGAACAAAACAGAACTCCAGAAGTATAAACTGATTAAAGGCAGACAAGAGGGGGATTTACAAATGATATGTTTTAAAGACCAACTCTTTATTTTGGGAACAAAAGCAAGAAGGGATTACAGATGTATAAAACAAATAGAATGGAAATTACCTAAGCTCCTCATGCACCCTGTTACATAAGAAAACCAAGGGGCAATTTAACATGAGAGGCAGCACGTTTTACTGATTGTCAGAAGACCTCTCCTAATGCTGGGCTGATGAGCCCATCCAATTCTCCACCACAAGATATTATATGGACAAATTTTTTTCAGCAAGATTAAAAAAGGATTATGTGTTTATATAAGGAAGAATAACATATGTAGCTGCATTAGTCAGGTTTAAAAATAACAAGAGTGAGCAATAATCATGCTTCAGGACACAAGCTGATCAACAGCAAGGATCAGGAAAGATATTTTTCCCCTGATGGGACAGCACTGCAGATTTGGCCGGATAACAATTTCAACTTTCCAATGAAAAATGGTCTACAGCCACAGGAGGGATGCAGAATAGGATGAGCAAGTTTAGGAACAGTAATTAGAAACCCAAGGAAATGCAGAGCATACCATAACAAGGATACCTGGATAATACAGCTGTTAATAAAATGCATCATAAGTTTGCACGTATTCTGTGTGATAAGCAGTCAAAAGTACTAAAGGAGTCAAATTTCCAAGCCAGTGGGATTATACCAAAAAACTCATGAGGAGGCAAGAGCTACTTGACAGCCAGGGAGGGCCACACCAGATTTTCAGATCCCAGTTCAGCCAAGTGTTTTGCATGGACACAACTGGGAGCAGAGCCTGGCTGCCCCCGTGGGAGCTGCCCACATCAGGCATAGCAGAAGCAAAGAGCATCCTTAAAAGCCCCTATCCAGGAATTAAGGAGTAAAGGTCAGAAGTCTGTCTGGAGAGCAGCAAAGCAACGTTGATAAACAATACACATGGTAAGAACCTGAGCATCTCAGGAAGGGTAGGCAAAGATTTTCCTGACCCTGGCTTTTCCCTTGGCACACAGCCAGCAAGCAGCCCAAGGCTTTCTGATAACACAGCACACATGCTAATTACAAAAATTAATGGAAATGAGGTTTGTGAAAGCTCGTAACACAAACCCGGGAACCTGCTGCAGGAATATCTAAAAAGAGTAATTATGACAAGTGATAAGGTATCAAGGTAGAAGAAAGGGTCCAATGGGATGTGGTGGGGATAGTGGCATGACTGCTTCTGCTTAACATCCTTGTTAATCATCCGGAAGAAAAGTTAAACAGCACATTAATTACACTGAGCTATATTAAATTAGGAGGTGAAGCGA
Source organism: Calyptomena viridis (assembly GCA_013390005.1). Classification (NCBI taxonomy): domain Eukaryota; kingdom Metazoa; phylum Chordata; class Aves; order Passeriformes; family Eurylaimidae; genus Calyptomena; species Calyptomena viridis. The sequence continues at coordinate 516,360 of WEIV01024485.1, forward strand.
GGGCCAGGGAGGACAGAGAAATAACACAAAGGGTTGGGAGCAATTAGAAACTGGTAACACACATTCCTGTGAACTTTAGTTCCAGGACTTGGAGAATCAATTGAAGGGAATTAAAAGCACAAGAGCAAGAGAAGTGATAAAAAGGCCAGAAGGACTGATTTGCAGAGGATGCATTAATTAAACTTTGCATAACTTGACTAAGCCATGATTTGAAGGTGAAGAACAGAACGAGTTGGTACATATTTAAATACTACTAAACCAAGGACAACTGGAATGTGAGCAGTGTTTAAAGCCATGTACATTCACAGTTCCCTACATGAACTAAGGAATAAAAGGAATTGGATAAGGTCAGGTTCACACCAAACATGAGACAATGTTCCTGCTGTTGAGGTTCACCAGACTGTGTCACAGCCTGGATATCCCCATCATCTGACTCAACACTAAAGTTTGATGTAATGAACAAATCTGCTTTGGCAGCAAGACAGTGTGAAGGTTATAGAGCCTATGAACAGCACTATCCCAGAATAAAGATACAAATGAGAGCTTGGTGAGCATCCTGGAGATAGTCACTCATTTATGCCTTCAAACACCAAATTCACACAATAGCCAGCACATCTAAGCCATCACATCACAGGCAAGTGATAAAAAACTAGAGCAGATTCAAACAAATGTGTCACAGTAAGAAAAGAGTGGAAAGTGGATGGAAAAACGTTCATCTCTGTTAAGGGGGCACATTTGAGCACAGTTATTTTTTCAGAGGATGCCGTGATGCCTCACAAAATCCAAATCAACAATTCCATCTCTGCACTGGCACTGATGCAGAATTAAAAACATGTACTTGTTTGCCACAGGGTCACACAGCCAGCACAGCTCAGACTTGTCCCGTCCTGGCAGCACGGCAGGAGTGGAGCAGGGCCCTGGAGAAGCAACAATCTTGCTGACTGCATAAAAGATGAGGCTGGGCAGCCACGAGATCTCATCACGCTTTGACCTTCACTTGGGTTGGCTGCATTGTCTTCTGTTCCATTTAGCTGTACTCTTAAAGAGCAAAGAGACAGACAGCATTTCTATAGATCCAATTATACCCTCGACTAGAAACAGACCAAGGAAGGCAATCTGCGAATATCCTACATCAGAGTTCCTATAAAAATCATTTTATTTACTTCAAAGATTGTGTTTGGCTTTCTCGCCTCATTTTCACTTGTTTCTTTGCCTCTCATATTTTTTTCCCCTATTAGCCAGCAGACATGGATGAATCATATATTATTTGTAACAACAACTCTACCCCAAAAGAAGCCAAAACTGGGGAGTGCCACGTGAGTCTGAAGAGTAGTTTAGCAATTCCTCTCCATCTTGCCACTGCAGGAGGTGTGAGGATGTGGATAATCTCATATTTACCCCGGATCTTCCATTCCAATGGCAGAGCAATGAGAGAATGTGTCAGGTTGCCACAGTGCTCCCAGGGCTCCACAGAGCCCCGGTAGGGAACGGGATGCACGGAGACGGAGCTGCTGCCAGGACATGGAGTGTGTGGGAAGGGAAAAGCTGGTCTCTCGCCCATCCATGCGTCATGGTGCCTACTTGTAGCCAGTTCCCTCTGCCTCCCTGTTTCTGCAGTCAAATAATGTTCATTATTAAAAATACGACTTTTCCTATGTAAAAACACAACACATCTGTCTGTATGTGAGAAGACACATCTCTGAAACACCTGGAAATTGTCAAGTGGCAATTCATGCAACTCCTAGATGGAGACACTAATGTTTAAAGTGCAGAAAAGAATATTTGGGGGAATGGGGAAGAAAAAGAAAGGATGAGCACCATGAGCTCTTGTCTCTGTATGCACACCTGGTGCTGTGCAGTGTCAGCATTAGCAGAATCCTCTTTAATCCCCTCAGTGAGATAACTAGAACAAATCACAGAATCATGGAAGGGTTTGGGTTGGAAGGAACCTTAAAATCATCTCGTTCCAACCCCCTGCCATGGGCAGGAACTCCTTCCACTATCCCAGGTTGCTCCAAGCTGCATCCAACCTGGCCCTGAACACTTCCAGGGATTCCAGCATTCATAGCTCCTCTGGGCAACCTGTGCCAGGGCCTCCTCACCTTCACAAACATGTAGCACATCCATGTAATGGTTTGTCCTAGGAATGAGTGTAACTACTGAAATTCTGCTTTTCACACACTTGTAAATTTAAACATTCATCTTTTCCTCCAGTGCAAATGCAGAAGGTAGGATGACAAATTTCCTGGAGTTTACACATCAGCCCTTTACAATAAACCCTTCACTGACCACTACCACTGAAGAGACTACTTAAAAAAGTCTCGTCAAGGAAATGTTTGCTTAAAGGCAATTATGCTGTTATGAATAAAAATTCCAGATGCTAAAGCAGTGCCAATTAGCAGTATTAAAAAAACAGATGCCTTGTTCTGAGTGAGTACCACTGCCTGGTGTTGGAAAGGAAAAAACCTGCACAGAACATGCTGGAAGCCACTGTCCTATTGAGAAGACAGCTTTTAAATAGCTGTTCTGAAAGGCAAACTTAAAAAGCTGTAAAAGCAACTTATTATGAAAGTCTCAGCATAATTTTCTGTCAGGATGGAAGAAGGTTAAGCTGTCCCCTGCCTTAAGCTGCTTTCTGTTAGAAATCCAAGCAGTGAGTAGAAGAGGTATGGCACAGAGTCAGGGCCATGGAAAGAACAACTGAGACAGCACTATGCTGCAGCTGCCTCTGGCCCTCCAACATCACTTAGGTGACAATGTCTGGGAAAACAAAGAACCAAGTTCTCTTGCTATTAATCTCCTTTATATGTAGAATAAATCCCTGTCAAATAAAGACAGCCTCACAGACAGAAATTTAAAGCCATTACAGGCACCTCTTACATCCTTGACTTGGAGCTCTTCTCAGACCACTGATCCGAGACTTCCACGAGGTGCCCAAGTCACCTTTCCTACTTCTGAGAGCTGGGAAATTCTTATTATCACTCAAAGGCAGACACATGATTCCTCCCCACCTTCTCACCCACCTATTAGGTGTGTGCCAACCCACACCTTAACAGCGTGTTTGATTTCAGTAGTTTTGGCTTGAGCTCATCTCATCATTGTATTCTCAAGCAATGTGACTTGTAATTCAGCTTGCTCTTTTAAGCACATCACAAGTTGTCATGTTTTAAAACAGGGTGATCTCAGCCTCCACCTGCACCACATCCTGCTAAGGAGTAACAGAGTGTAAATGGGTTACTCAGAGCAAAACCTTCAGAGCCAGAAGGCTCGTCCCCATGAGAAGGACAGGAGGGTGCATTATGCTCCTGGGCACACAGGTGGTCAGGCAGACAAGGCAGCAGAATCCAGCTCCATGTGGAACAAATAGCTTCTAGCTCTGTGCTGGTTTATGCCCAAGAAAAGCATCCATGTGCTGCTTCCTGAGCCTATGTGCGCCTTTATTCCCTTCTGGCCCAACACACCACCAGGGAAAATGAGAAACATTCTGCAAGGTCCTTGTGCTGGAAGTGACCAGGAGCTAAGAAGTATCAGAGAATCATTAAAACATTACTTAAAAGATAGGATAAGCATTAAAAAAATTGTACAAAAATGAGGAACAAAGGGCATATAAAATAAACAATACAGCTAGTCATCAAACACTTCTGATATGCAGCTTGCATATCAGACAAGCTTTGTCAGACAAAGGCCACTACAATACATGTATACATCTAAAGGCTAGGGCTATTACTTACAGATGAAGGCAAAGAAAATAGAGAATTCCTTATAAATGAAGATAAAACTTTTGAAGGCTCTCAGAGTTCAGAAATCTCCCTGGCACTCTGTGGACCATGGGCTTGGTATAAAAATCTCAGAACGTGACATAACAGAATATTGTTTTGATGACTCCACATACTACTAGATCAAGGCCCTTTTTTTCCCCAAGTACCATCCAGAAAACAGGTCTCTGAAGGGATAGTGTCATTCACAGAACACAGCTGGAAAGGCACCTCTGGTTATTGTCTAGTGCAACTCCCCTGCTCAAAGCAGAGTGAACTAGAGCAAGATGCTTAGGACTGTGTGTCCAGTTTGCTTTAGAATAGATCTCAAAAGATGGAGACTCTTCATCTTCTCCAGATCACTTGTTCCAGTGTCTTATCACAGTGAAAAAAAGGCTTTTCTTATGCCTAAGTGGGGTTTCTTACAGTTCAGTTTGTGCTCAGTGCCTCCTGTCCAAAGAACCTGGCTCCATTGCCTTTATTCCCTTCTGTCAGGTGTCTATACACATCACTAACATTTCCCTCAGAGCTTTCCCTTCCCAAGGCTAAGCAATAGATTCTGCTCAGGTGTTATTTGAACTAAAGGAAAATGCAATTCATGGTCTCTCAACAGACATTTTAAGCCCAAGTTTTCTTCTGTCCAAGGAAGCCTTTCCAAAAGGAATATCCTTCCCAATGCGGACAGTCGAGCACCACAGGAGGTTGTCCAGCAAGGCAGTGCAATCTGCATCCTCTGAGGTTTTCCACACCTGACTGCACAATTTCCTGAGCTCCCTGATGTAAGTTGTTCCAGCTTTGATGAGGGGAAAAGTCCAGAGACTTCCCTTCCAACCTGTATTATTCTGACTCTGAACAGGGACCAAGTAAGGATACCCACATATTCACCTATTCCCTGGTCCCTTCCTCCATTCCAATAAATCATGAGTTCACAGGATGCTTTAAACATCATGTATTCTACACACTCTGACAAACCTTAATCCTTTAATAATTTAAATAGCTCTCATTAAATCCTTGGCTGTCTCTTAATTTTATTTTTAAAACGACACGATGTAGGAACCCCGAGTTTCACACACATATGGATCTAAAGGGAGCTAAGAAGTGTAATTAAAAGGGATGAGCATTATCTACAGCAAAGCAAGGACATATGCACAAAGGTGCAGAAATGGTACCTGAGTCCAGAAATGGTACTCATGTCCATAGAGAAGATATCAAAACCTCCAGGGTTCACTAGCTAATTCTTAATCTGGCTTTCCTCTGGTTTTAAAGTAGGCAGATTAGTTGCCAAAAGAAGGGTACGAAAATCTTTGCAATAATCAAGTCAGAAATTTTAAAACATGAACCAGTATTGTTAAAATATTACCGAGCACCTCATTTTAACTGGAAGCATTTGTCCTCAGTCTAATAAAAGAAATACCTTTGTGCTCTTGGATACTCTGGCCAAAGACTGACACAAGCAAGAAACCCCAGGCTGTAGCTGAAAAACTCTCATGCAGACTCACAGCCAACCAAACTCAGGATAAAACCCAAAGGGGTAAAGAGGAATTAACACACCTGGAGAATTTCATCGGCTTCCAAACAAACTATAAAGACATTTCAATTTTCTATGTATTTCACTGGTATGAGGGAAAAATAACATATTATCACCGACCCAAAGGAACTCTTTTCCTAGTCAAGACTGAATATGGAATGCAATCCCTGGAGGTGACTTCAAAAGTATTTATATAGGTCGTTGCCCACATTAACTCTGATGTTTCACTATCTGCAACTTTAGATCAAGGCAATGAGACGCAGCAAGTTTGGAACCCACCAGAAATCTCACTGCTATAAAAGACACTTGATAGCAAAAACTCTTAATCGGCTGGAAATATTAACTAAATATTCCTTCCCCCCAACCCTCCCAGGTTGGTTTAGACTGTGGAATTTTAATCTCCTCCCCCCATTCAATGAGAGATACCCCTTTGGAGGGAAGGCACAGCACACTTACTGGTACTCTGAAAGGAGAAGTGTTTGGAACATCCATAGAGGTGGTTTTCTCAGATGTGCTGGTCCCCGAGATGCTCCGTCTGCGGGGAGATCTCTCTGCTGGGACCTCTGAGGGAGAGAAGAAGAAGGTGGTGAATGGGTGCCTGGGGGTGGGGAACAGTCAGGTTTTGTGCTCTCTAGGGCAGACTCCTCAGCAAAGTTTCGAGTGCATTACTAAACTGCTGAATCAACCCACCTATGTCTCTATATCTTATTTACTTACTAAATTACAATGGCATTTTCACTGGCAGATCCAAGGTTGTGAATCTGACTTGACTGTAGGCAATTAAAATAAAAAAATGCTGGTAAAGATCAATGCCCGGACATATTTAATATTCTGCTACTGTTTGAGAGACAGTATTCAGAGAACTTTAATATATTTTTTAAATTTAATTTTTTTAACATAAGCAGTGCCATAATTAACAGATAATTACAATCAAGACCCAGGGAAGCTCAATTTTAGTCCCAGCTGAATGCAATTTGACAAAGGTCAAAGTTTGGTAGTGTATGATCCCACTACTTGCTCAAACCATGCAACCAGCAGAAGACTTATAAGTGCCTGGGAAATATGACATATATATCTCTGCAGATAAAAAAAAAAAAAAATAGGTCAACTTTTCCTCATTCTGGCAGTATGACCTTACTAAGACACGACTTTGGCATCTTAAATCCATGCAGGCTGATCTGATGAGCACAAATATTCATAAAAGCTGCCCTCATATCTTTTTCCAGTATAAATACTAGAATAATAGCACAGTAAAGTGCACACAGCATTAAAAATCTCTCCACAAACACACACATCCACTGCACATAAACGCATTTTTATATATAGCTAGATATGCATACTTATGCATACAGATACCTTTATCACAAGTGCTGCCCATCTCCAACTCAATTCCCAGACTTTAAGGAATCCAGCTTCCCAAAACACCCCCCAACACGGGGAGGGAAAAAATCACTTCCTAGCAAAAAGTCCATTGTTATCTTCCGAATCTTAAAGAAAAGGAGCAAGCCGTGACTCCAGCCAGTGACATTTTGACTCCTGCCGTTTTCCTTTCAGGAGCCAGATGCAGTTTAAACTTCCATTCCCGGCCGCCCGGCCCTGGGGATCCGCGCTACTTCCACTTGAGGGAACGGCGGGGCTCCGTTCCCTCCCTTGCCAGGGCTGGCGGGGAGCAGCGAGCGAGGCAGCAGCACACAGGACTGCAGCTCCTCAATCAATCGCTCCGGCTGCACATCCTCATTAGTTACTTTCAGGCTATTAACAGACGCCCAACTGCCGGCTTTGCTCCGCCACCGAAAATTTCACTGTACATCCCGATTCGCAGCAGCAAAAAAACAAGGTTTATGGAGAGAGACAGCCAGCTGGTGCCACGAGAGCTGCGTTCGCCTCCAAACAGCCAAAGGAAAAAAAGGAGAGGAGCCTTCTTCGGGGATAACATTACTGGTGATGTCTCTGCATCCTGGATTTTGATTTCACCAGAGTTATAATACGTCTCTCCCATGGATGCTCGAAGACTGACAAAATGGAGCACACCGGAGGAGAGGCTGGGCAGTCTGGACCCTGCACTAGTAGGGTCTCGCACGGGAGATATTTATCTTTAAAAAAACCAAATTGCTGGCATTGAGCCTCTCAACCTGCTTGAGGAACGGGCTAAGAGGGAGAAGAGCCTCCTGAAGTGGGCAAACAAAGTGTAAGACACGAGGTAGCTCCCAGTGGGAGATGGGCAGGGCACAGGCGGCCGACCAAGCACGTCCCGGTCTGCCAGGGCTCGTGGGATCCACCACACAGAGACCCTTCTGGGGAGCTCCCTCCAGACGAACATCGGGCACTTTCCGACAGCTGAGGAGGCATCGCCTGTTCCAGAGCTGGAGGGTAAGTCCCCATCAGGGGAACAAAGAGAGAACAAAGCTGTTGGAGCAGGGCCAGTGCCAGCCCCAAGCTTCTGGGTCAGTCAGTGTCACCATCTCAGGAGCCTTCGCAGTGCTGGAAGTTTTATCTGCAGATGAGCTGTAATATCACCAGCTGCCTCCCTTGCCTATACAAAAGGAAACTTTTTTTCTGCAGCACCTGGAAGTCCTGCTCTGCCCAGAGAGCAGCGTTACACAGGATTTAAGTGACTGCCTCTGCAGTCCCACTGTCCGTGCAACGAAGGCAAATGGGAGCGACACATCCCATTGGAACAGGGGGATAGAGTGAGCATCTTTTATATGTTACATTGAATAGTAACATGTAACAGAATAGGTTTGGCTTTCTCCGCTTCTCACGCGCAGGAAATCACATCAAAGCTGCCCTGGTAATTTAAAACAGTCTGTTAACTTTGCTGAGTCACAAATGAAAACAGGAGCCCGAATTCCCCACTACTTCCAACAGCATGTTCTGCAGGAGGGGCCGTTTGGGAAAGAGTTTAAGTTTAAACTGAATGGAATTGAAAAGCTACCACAAGGACTGAGCCTGGCTCCCCTTGCCTTCCCCTCTCCCCCCACTTCCACCCAGCAGCAATCCAAGTTCTCTGCAAATAAAACATTGAGTTTTCATTGGTAAAATGAGTCTATTCTTTTCTCAGACCATCACAGAAGTGTAGCAAGTGGGGAAGAGAAAATGAAATATTCACTAGGTGTCTGCAACAAACTAAAAATAAAACTACTTTTCCTCTCATCTCCTTCTAAAAAATAAGAGTAAGTAAACATGCTTAGTCCCTAGGAAAAGCAAGACCCAGATATAGCAAAATTGTCAGGATATGTTAAACAGAAATCAAAAGCTGAAGCAACTTGCTATGACACCCGTAGAACAGGATTTTTGCTGAGTCGTGTAAAAGAAATCTATACTGTCACCACCAGGCAAAAAAATCAGACAGTCCCCTCCTCTGCTCCACTGGTAATGCTTGAGGCTGCTCTTGCATAATCTTCACCTGCTGTAAAAATCAATGCACCTCTCCTCGCCTTAGTATTAAATTACAACTGCTTTCTGCATTGCTCACTCTCAGGGACTGAGGCTACAGATAAATCACATTGTTTACCCATCAAAACAATCTGAAACCCTTTCCAGCCCCTCTCAGTTTCTGGGAAGAAAAGAAAAAAAGGCAAAAGGTGAAAAAAAAAAAGGCAGATATTCCCCTTTTTAACCTTCAACAATTAATTGTAGAATCCTGCAATGGTTTGGGTTGGAAGGGACCTTAAATATCATCCAGGCAGGGACACCTCCACTACACCATCAAACAAATGAGTTGTACACATCCCTATGGGACACTTTTATCACCTCATATATTGGTGATACACAGTAATGCTTATGTAAATAAATACTTATGCAAATAAGTATTTACACACCACACAGTAATAGTTCCAAATTAGCTGGGCCAATTACTCCTCCGTGGCAGATGCCTCTGAAGAGGGAACTGCCCAAGGATACAACGCAGGAAGGTCTCTTCTCCCATCCTGTTGCTTCACTTTCTACCCTCAGCAACACCAAAGCTTGTTTTGTTGGCCAGAAGGCAGGTTTGTGTAAGCCAGGTGCCACTTACCACTGGAGTAGCAGCCAGGATTACCCTCCTTGGAAGGCAACCCTCTCTGCCACAGTGACCTCTGGTCAGCACAGGGCTCTGGGGCTTAACCTCAACTTCCTACTGCTGGGTGCTCTGGCCACTTGAAATCCAAGCCTTGCTGTGGTGGGAATTTGTATTCTCACTGTGAAGAGCTTTTTCTCCTGGCGGGAGAAGCAGAGATGAAACAAACCTCCCAGCTTTGAGGGACAGCCACACCAGGTAGGAAGGGTTGGGAGCCAGAAAGGAAAAAGAAGAGGAAGAAATGTCTGAAGAGCATCTTTCAGATGGGTATTGCCTACCGAAATAGGAAGCCTTGTATCAAAATAAATAAAAATGTTAATGTTTTATCTTGCAGTATCCATTCTCTCATTTTGCTCGCTTGGGGAGAATTCAGACTTGGGCCCAATTCACAGACTGTCTTAAAAATGTCATTAAATGCCCGTGTAAGAAGCTTAAGGTAAAAGCAAACTCAACCCCCTGATCTGTTTTAAGTCCTGAAGTCCAAGTTTGTGTTCTGACTAGAATACATTATGCAAATCCTGCAAGGTATAACTTAAAGCAAAAACCAGAAATTCACAGAGATAGGTTTTTTTCACATTTATCAAGGCAACTAGAGAGGGGAAAGAGTCACAAGAAGATACATCAGAGCGAATGCAACCAAGTCACACCACACTGAAATGCACAAAAGCTGCCGAGCCTGGAAAGGGAAACACAAAGGGAACCCTGCAAAGCTCACTGCCTATAGAACTCCAGCATCAAACAACTGCCAGATACCAGCCATGATCAAAACCCGGCCCTCTCCATTAGCAGGGCTTTGAAAAGAAGATACTGTGCTTTACTAGGGATTGAGTCGATTAGAAAAGTCTTAGAAGGTGATCCAGGTGACTATAAGAGATTTTTAATTTACAGACAGGTAATTCTGTTGGTATTAGACACTTGCATTGTGCTGGTATATAAAAAAGGTGTAATTGAATTAGTGCCCAGTTCATAAGGTACATAGCAAGCAACTAAATGACACTTTAAGTCACTTAAAAGACATTTAAGTCAATGACTCTTAAATTACTTTACAGCCTGAAAGAGAAGACCTAACATGAGAAGCAGATGAATACTAGGGGAGGCCAGAAGAAAGACACAAATATCACAGGAGAGAATGATTTTGGGGTTTCAGGTATGAACTCTCACAATTTATTTTCCCTGAATATTCAGAGGAAACTGTATGTGGCATTTAGCGAGTACATCACCTGTTCTTAGGCTGATGTATTTGCTTTGAGGAGGAGAAATGAATCCTCCAGCTCTGCAAACCAAGTCAGAAATTAAACAGATGCACATCCTTAAACTGGCTCAACAAATCCTCTGTGTGATGTGCGTGGCTGTACAAAATTTGGGATAGGTGGCTCCTCTGAACCTTCTCGTGCAGCGGCCTCTAAAGCCTCCTGTAATGGTTGGCTCCACACAGACACAAACCAATTGCCTGGACAACTTTGTGCCAACAGGAAAGCAAACACAAGGAGCTACTGCCCACGACCTGGAGATGCTGATGTCCTCGTTAGTTCTTAATGATCTTGGACTGCCCCTGCTAATTCAAATTACCTTGTGTTTGCTGCAGAGAGATTGCACACAGACAATTAACGCTGATCAGCTGACTCATGGTAACTTGTTCCTGCAACCTAATTTGTTTAGAGGTTTATGACATTAGTATGATATCAATATTTATTGTCCTCATTATTAAACAACAGCCTTGAGCCACAGCTTTCCAAATGAATCCTTTTCCTCTCTGTAAAAGGGCTGTGAATCCAGGCACTCTGTAAAAAGCAATCCTTTGGGATAGTCTCACAAGGGACTATTGGCTCTTGGATTCATCAACACTCAACAGCTCTTCCCTGTTCCTCTCCATGGCCCAGAAGGCTGCTCTGAGGCTCAGCACCTCTTGTTTACTGTGGCAGGACTTTGCCCCTGAGCAGTAAGAATTATTGTTATGGACACAGAAAAAGTCCCAGTGTACTGTAGGCATCTGAGGGATGTCACTGAACCTTAAATATGATCCCAGAGTTAAGACACCATTTGGGAATTTTCATTCTAAATGCATCTCTGTGTTTCTCTTAAAAGAGGAAAAACTTTGAGCAGTCTCCCCTGATTTATCTCACTGCCACCACAGAGTTCAGAAGTCAGGCAAGCTGATACAGATCAGTGGAAGTGGGCTGAACTCAGTGATCCAAAGGCAGAGAGAAGAAAACCAGAGCAGTAAAGTAACACAGTTTAGTCCAGCTCAGTCCATTTGCTGCACTGCACGTGCCCATTTACAACCTAACCTTTGCCCAAAGTGTTTGTAACTATTTCAAACAGGCTGTAACCAAGTTTAATTCTGTAACCAAGTTCAATTAACAACTGCACACCACTCAAAAGCTTTTAAAAAAGAAATAAGGTCAGTTAACTGAAGGACTGAGGAAATCAAGCACCGAAGTAGTAAAGGCTTCCCAGTAAAGTGCTAAAAACCAAAAAATACAGTTAGTACCCTACCGTACCCAGAAACGAGAGAAGGCTTTTCTCATCTTCCATGCTGCTATCCAGCCATTCGGCCACATGCCCAGGAGAAAGAAGACTTATTCTCCAGCCAGAAAACTTTTCCATACAGAACACAATAAGTGAACGAAGCAGGGTAGGAAGGGTAGGGAGGTCTGAGGTAGGCTGATGGTCTTGAGATTCCAGTACTCCAGTTATTCTCTACACTGACAACATGAGAGCGTGATCCTGCCCTGTTCTGCCAACTCTACATCTGACACAGCAGGCATGGGTGGGAGCAGCAAGTGGGGTCTGTACTTCTTGTCTCTTTGTGTCAGGTTTCAGTCCAAGCAGGAACAGAAAGAAGGCAAAAAAAGGGGAGCAGGGGAAACTGAGGTTTTAAAATCCAAAGGGGTAGTAGGTTATGATAGAATTAATTTAAGTAAAAAATAGGTCTCAGTGCTGAAGGAGCTCAAATAAATGAGCAGAGTAGCTCATCAGCTACGTGCAATGTATCCCTACCATTCCTCACGGTGTTGGCTTTGTTTGAAGGCTCAGGTATTATGCTTTATGCTGGAAGAAAAAACAGCAAGCTCAGAGGCAATTCAAATCCCCTCCCCATTACTGACGAGCCCGCATTCCCCTGTTTACAAGCCCCTTCCTGCTCCAGCTATTATCCCAGATCGCAGCCTTCCTTACAATGAATTTGTTCATGCAATGGCAGGTTGATCAATGTGTGAACAGCAAGCTCCCACCCCTCCCTCTGCCCTCCCCCGGCATGGCGGCGGCATTGATCGGCAATAATGGAATCTGCTGCCGGCTGCCAACAGCGGGAGACGGGGATCTGCTCCTCTTCCTCAGCGCCGAGCAGCGGGAGAGGGGGAATTGCTCCCCATCTTCTGCACTGGCCGCAACGGGGCACAGGAGAGAGAGGTGAGCACGGAGCAGCAGTCCGGGGGTCAGAGAAGTCATCGGCACTCACGGGGGGTGTTTATTTGAAAAAAAAATATATATAAAAGAAGATAAATGGGAAATAACCCCGCTCTGTCTAGACGGCGAGTTTGCTGTGCACGGCTCTGCGAGGGGGACTCGTGGCTGTGACTTTCGGAAGGGTCACGTTTAATTGTACGGGATTTACAGCACGCGATTTACTCGACACAAAAGAGCATTTTACAGGTTTACACAGGCACGAGAGAGAGTCCCGGTAAGTGAGGGACTCCTGGGCCCCACAAATCAAAATTGCCTTTGTCCTCAGGGGATGGAGCTGATGCTCTGATCAAACTACACTCTTTAAAGAGACAGCCGCCTTTTGTTCGCCAGTTTCTGAACCTGTCTTTATTTTAAATAATTTATACGGTTGCCAATCCCTATTACAAACAAGGACATTCGCTGACCACTGACTAAAACCCGAGTTAAAACCACGACACCAAAAAGCCATTAGATCAGCAAAGCAAAAAATTAGAGACCAGCCAACAAATGAAGAAAGGAAAAAAAAATAAAAAGGAGCTATCAACTCCCAGCAGGGAGGAAAATTCCAATTACTAAGACAAACTGTAGCAAGTATTGTTTGTGCAGGACAGATATTTTCATAAAACACCTGCCAAGCAGCACAGATGCTCTACAGAATTCCCAATTAATGAGGGAACAGGGGACAGATGCTTCAGGAGTGAGGTACCACATCAGGGTGGAGGACTGAGCTGAGCAGTCGTGTTCACACTGACCAAGCACATCCCCTCCACCGCAGGCTGAACAGAGGGATGAAAACCCAGAAACATTCCCTACATCACAGAAAATCCAGCAGTAGGAAGATATATTTCCCAACTATTCAAAAACAGCTGATTTATTTTTTTTTTTCCGTAAAATGAGCTGTTCCAACAACCTTCCCTCTGTGTGTGGGAGGATCACATTTTGTCCAACTTCTACAAGTAGAACCTTTTCTTTGAGCTATGACTGTGCAAACCGATGACGTGAATCTACTTGCAAGAAGAATGGAATCAAAGAAATTTTGGAGAAAGGATTAGAATGTTATTTTGGTCTATCTGGTTGTTCATTATGAAATTGAAATTTCAACGCCTTACTTTTAGTTCCAAACAAATGCTATGCCCACAACCACCTGACTGACTTCCCATTAAAAACTGGTTTAAATTGCAATATTAACTATCGACTCCATAAATAAAAGGTTTTAGAGAAAACATGATTAAGAGTATTGATTTCCCATAAATGTTTACCAATTTTGCATCCTTTCTAGGAGTACAAATCATGTACAGATCCTGTTTTGCTCCCCCTGGCTGCATCATCTTGTATAATAATTTAACTTTATTAATTTCTTTCAATGTTTTATAATGTTCACAATAACAGGGAAGTATATTAAATATCAAATATGTCACTGGCTTATTGGAGTGTTTTAAAATACGGAAACATTAAAAACTTGGTAAAAAAATGGAGATAGAACTGGCAAAGACTTCAGTCAGGAGGGTGCAACTAGGAACTAAAAGGACACTGAAGTTTTTGATAAGCAGATCTCTCCTGTGCATTAACACTCCTGGGGCAACCCACAGAGCTAGGAAAAACCTACATAAATACTTTCCTATTATTAATCCTCATTTTGTGTGGTTTAACAGGTCACAATACCATGCAGGAAGCCTGTCTGCAATGGACTGTCAGAAGGAGGAGACACATCAGAACAAAGGCATGAATTAAAAAGTCCTTGTAAGAAATTAAGTCATGAACACACTCCCTCTAGAAATCCTGGAGCTTTAAAGTGATTGATAGGTGTAGAAGAGCCAGTGACACTTAGAAACACCAAATCCATCTAACCTGACTTGAAACACCTTTAGAACACCACCCAGTGACTTCATCCATTCATAGCATTATTTCTAGTTGAACACAGACCTATCTCCCAGAAAAAGGGACATCCAATTGTAAGCAGGCACTGAAAGACACAAAGAGCCTGTGTGATCCCTTGGTAAGCTGTTCCAATGGTTAACTCCCATCCTGCTTAGCAAATTGCTCCTTAGTTCCAAGCCTGAATTTATCAAACCTCATCTCCCAAGCACTGGGCTCTGGCTGACGTTTGTATGCTTTGATAGTCCATTATCAAACTCTGGTATCAGAAATGTCCTCTCTGTTTACATCCTTTGAATACTTCATTTCAAACAGTCCTTTCAAATCTATCTTCAAACTCCTCTGGAGCATTGATTTTCATTTTTAAACCTTTTGCTTTGCAAGGAACGAGAGACTGAACTTGCTCCACAGCTGGAAGGAGGTAGTGCTGCTCACAACAGAAGAAACATGTGAATAGCTTCTTAAATTTGTCTTAAGGGAGGTCTGGTGCTCTAGAGCTCACCAAAAACTGTTCAAAAGTCTTATCCAAATTTTCCAGGACAGCTGGACTGTGAGATAAAATGCCAATTAGCACAAGAGGAATATTCAAAACATGACTAAATTTTCATGCTGTGAGACCTACCTACACTGTGAGCTTGCTGAACCAATGCAAATCCAGATACAAATTGCTCCACTGACCAGAGTGGAAGCATGGAAAATATGGAAATATAGAAAGGTGGGATTGATCAGCAAAGGATTAATAAAAAACCCCAAACCAACAAACAAAAAAAAGCAGGAGCAAGAAGCAGCTAATGTCTGCCTTGAGAGACTGCTTTCCAAAATTAGCACCAGCAGCTGTACAAAATAACAGGTAACAACACCAGAAAACTTCAAAGCGTTTGGGTTCATCTCCCTCCCCCCTGAGTTCCAAAAGCAGGTGAGTCCACAAGGCTGGAAATTAAACCAAGCCCTTCTATTTTGGAACCTCTTACATAAACTAATAATTTACAACCTGTGTACATCCCTCCCTGGTAATTCTCTGTGTTCCCATCAGTGACTGAGCTCCTGCAGTTGTCACAAACGTCACTCTCCTGCAGTTATGTGTCTGAAACCTGTGAAGTTAAGCAGCTTTGCCATCCTGTGAATTTGAAAATTAGCATTCTCGATCAGTAAAACTACCCAGAAGGATGAGTGCTCAGATTTTTCCACAGGAATTTTAGTAAATGATAAATCATAATATATGCAAATGGTAGAGCACAGATGCCTTGTGATGCAGATGCTTTGCAAGCACAAAGTCATGGTGGTATTATAAATCATAATGTATTAATGTTCTCTGCATGAGGCACTTACAGGAGGAGGAAAAATGGGTCTTCCTTGCACTAGGGACAGGCTCTGACAGACTGACTGATGGATATTGCTATAGTCAGTAGATCATGTCTTCAGAGCAATGTACATTAGGTATTGTACACCCAAGTCATTCTGAGCAAAATGTTTTACAGATAATTTAGGAGCGAGTAAGAAACAATAAAGACTTCTCCAACTCCTGCATCAGTGTCACGCATCAGGCAAAACTACCCACCTTTATACCTGCCCATTAGGAAATAAGTAGAGTCATTTGAGGTATTTTGCCCCAGAAAAATGCAAAGCAGTAATAACTTTCTAATCCTGTTTTCAATACCACAGCATGAAACAAGCAGCTGGCTTGAAAATAAGTTTCTCAGACATCTAAAAATGCCAATTCTATATGTGAAAGACTCTGTTTTCTGCATTAAATCATTTTACATGCCTATCTATAATGGAAGTAATTTTGCTATGAGAAGCAGCATTACAATATAACAGCATTCCAACCACACTGTAATCTAGTTCAAGAGCATCCCGATGGACCAGGCTGAGTAACTCATTCTGCATCAGGAATCACAGTGGAAAGATGCACAATTATTGTGGGACACAGATAACTCTTTTGGCTTAAGCTACCTAAGCAAAGCCAGTGTGTAGTGCTGTGACAACGCTGTGACAAGCTACAAGCAGAGTCACTCTGGTGCAATGTCAATCAATAGTAGATCTACATGAGATGTGAGAAGCTGTGGAAAGCCCCTTTGAGCTTGGCAGAGTACACAGAGAACCCTTTTTAATCAGGGAAAAAAAGTAAATGGATGGACACTCGAGTGTCTCTTGAAGCCAGTCCATTTGGTTGTGGAAAGTGAAACCATGCTGATGAAGTACCAGCCCACACATAAACACTATCATCTAGTATTTTATCCTTTCAGATTGCTTAATGAAGTGATTTTAGCACAGTCACTCATCTCTAGCACTCATTCTACAGCTCTCACCCAGCTGCAGGTGACACCCTCAGCACACCACAGCACTGAGCACTAGTGTCACTGCCCAGGGTAACAGTGCCCCCTCACTTCCACACTGAACCCCACCAGCCTTCCCAGCCCAGCTGGGGGGGCAGAGCAAAGAATTTCCTAAAGAACAATTTCAGGAGCAGAGAGGAATCCAGGGGCAGCAAAAGCTGTGCCTGCTGACAGCCTAGAAAAATAAATAGGGACAGAAAGGCTCTAAACGAAGGTGAGAAAAACAACAAACCTTGAATTTCACTAGTATACAATAATAAAGGTATTTCTGCTGGGCAGAATAGATGGATTTACAGAACTTCACTGATGAAGCAATCATGTTTGTTTTGGTTTTTTTCCATTTCCACACCAACTTAATTACATTTTTGTACTCAATCCAACTTCAGGTATCCTCAGCATAGCCAAGGGACTGGCTAAGTTACACTGCTAGCAGGATGGTGAGTTTGTAAGTACCTATTAATGACCACTCCAAAAACATTAAGCTAATTTAATTCCAAATTAGGGCCAAGATGTTATTTACAGAGCCATCCACTCTGGAGTGCCTTTCCAGACTGTGAGCCATATGCCTCATGTCAACAGACATCTTGTACTAAAGTATGAATACACCCAGCTATATATTTAATGAGCAGTATTATTAAGTAAGGGTGCTTAATTTCCAATGCCGGTACTCACACGATGACTTTTTTCCCAAGAATTTTTCTTGCTCACCTTGCAGGCCGCATAGTTTACACAACTCATGTCTTCAAAAGTGGTGTATTTTGTGAAAATAATTGATTTAGGCAGTTCTGTTGGCGTGGTTCCATCATTCATGTTGGTCTCCACTATTACTTCCTGACCTACTGTTTTTCCTTGGGCAGAGAGGCTCAGCCAGAGCAGGGAAACAGCCAGGAATGATTTTTCTTATTTAGACTCATTTGGATGACACCTCCAACACACAAACAAGTGAAAGCACAACTTAGTGAGGGCTGGGCTTTGGGAGGTGGTTGGTTTGGGGTCTTTTTGCCTTCTATGACTAGACATGATCACAGAGATAACAGAGAACTAGGATTTTGAGAAAAAGTTTAACGTGAGAGAGAACCAAGTGCCTTATCATTCAGTCTGCATCCTTCTGGTGCTATCAGAATGCCTAAGACCCACATGGGCCACCCCTAAGTCAATATAATCAATACATGATAACCTACTGACATGACACTTTTGAAGCTTGTGGTCAGACCCCCCGGGAGCTGCCACACCATCCCATCAACTTGAGCATTATTTGCCCTCTTCCTACAGGGTTTAGCACAGGGCAGCAGCCTTACATAGCACTCCCACGACGAGTTCAACTTGCTTGTTTTCAGCACAACCTAAATACCAGCGATTCCTGCAGAGCAGGGTTGAGGGTGCTGTGCCAACAGGGAGCTTTACTCCACCCCAAGGTCAGTGCTCGCTCCCTTTTTATGTCAAGAAACCGCAGCTTTGCCAACATCACCAGGTGGGAGTTGAACTCTCCTTGACTGGCACAGACCAAAAAGAAAGTTGCCTGCACTTCTAACACCAGATAAGGAGACAGAAAACCACCCTCAAAAAGCTCTTGGTATCCAGCAGCCCAAAGGCATGTGGCTTGCATTCACCAGGTACACAGCAGAAAAGCAGGAGCATTTGGAGGACGAGGGGTTGTGGCCAGCAATGTAATTCCCTGCCCCTGCCCATGGATCCTGTGGTCTCCCTCCCTCTTACTGCTCAGTTCCACCTGTATTTATGGGAAGACTAGATTAATCTCTACATAAGCATTGAAATAAGGCAACTGCCAAAGCCCAAGGCCTTGCCAAACAACAGAGAAAGTGCAAGACATGGAGGGGGGTTTTAATCTGTTTCCAAATTAGGAACCAAATTTAGTGGTGAAACAAGGAAACACAGCAAGGGAAGAGACTGCACAGTTTAGGGAATTTTTACAAGGACACAACAAGTCCTCCATCCTGTGGACACGGGTTTAATTTCTGACTGATGCAATCTCTTAGAGCTTCTTCCTGGACACTCTGGTGAGAATTCCCCTGGAGAATACGGCTGACATTTAGGAGTGACCATAGGACATACCAGGCCAGGGCTTCAAGAGCATGAATGCTGTAAAAGCTGGCATTAAAATTATGCTGTGTTTTGTACAGTTGGCATTTTTTCTGTAGCCACTACCCCTGGAATCAAATGAATGTGGAGACAATTACAGCCTCTATTCTAGAAGAGGGACGTGGCCATCACGGTTTGAGTGCAACTGAGGTTGGAAATCTGACAGAAGCCTACTCCAAAAAGGATCAAAACAAGCAGGAAAATGAATAAATAAATAGAAAACAATATTTCCAATCTCCTCTTTTCTAAGCCAGACTTCCATTTTTCATTGCTTGTGGTTGGTGACACTTTTGAAGGCTGCCCAGAGACTCGACTCTGAGTAAATGTGTTGGTGGAGCTGTTTCACCTCTCTGGCGGGTGTCCATGTCCCAACATTGCCCTCCTAAAGTCTCTGCTGAGCAGGCTGCAGGTGCAGAAGAAAAATGCAATGTTGTGTCACCATGGCAGATCCACTGCCTAGAGGAACAGCACTGTTCAGCTATGGAAAAATGGATACCAGGAAAAAATTCTTCACTGACAGTGTTGTCAAGCACTAGGACAGGCTGACAGGGAAGTGGTGGAGTCACCACCCCTCGAAGTGTTCCAAAAAAGGTGTGGATGAGGCATTTAGGAACATGGTTTAGTGGTGACCTTGGAGGTGCTGGGTTAAATGGTTGGACTCGATGACCTTGAAGGCATTTTCCAACCTTAAGGATTCTGTGGTTCTACACAGACTCACCACAGCTGTACCTGCCACCTTCTGCTCAGAGAACCAGCTGTTACTCTGCAACCCAATTTTTGCAGTTATGTTTACCATGCCAATTCCAGCACCTTTCCCATTAAATCCATACTCCAAGTCTGTAGACAATTTCACATGTGGAGGTGATACTGCTCTAGTTGCATCATTTGCTTCCTCACTTGCTATGCAGATTTCCCTCTCCCTTACCAGGAGCAGTTGTCCATATACACAGAAAAATAAATGGAAGGGGATCATTAGGTTGCCCTTCTGCCATTGTCCCAGTTTCAAATCCCACCATTATTAGCTCTCCCCCCCCAAAATTTGTGCTGTCTGATGCCAATTAGCCAAGAAATCTAGATGAAAGAAAATATTCCTTTTGTGGAGAATCAAAGCTTGGACAAGGTACCCCAAAAACAAAGTTGGAAAATGAATCTGTCTCTTGATGCCAAAGAGCCATTTACAAATGCCATCCATACCCTGTAATTTACTGCATCCCAGAATTCTCTGATTTCTAATATTACACTAACTCCCAGATATCAGAAAATGGCAAGGGGCAGGTGAAGGCTCAGTATATACCAGAATGCCTCTGCCTCCTGCTTATACACAAATGAAGCTGATTTGTTCCCATGAGCTTTAAAGAACCATGACAGATCTTTCTGACACAAGTCACCTCAAGTATTCATTGCAATTACATCATTTTCCCCTCCCAGGGATTTTAGAGAGAGCACCCACAGAGTATCAGATAGAGCTGGGCACAACATGAAGGATTTGCAGGAATGCAAGTTGCTGCTCACGTCTGCCTTCCTCAACTCCCCAGCATTGTACTCTAAATTCACTACCCTATTAACATGTTAATCATATGAAAGAGCCCCAAAAAGAGACAGGAAATTCTAAAGGGAACCTCCTGGTAACCACCCCAAAATCACCTAAATGAAACTTGGAAGGATCAAGCATTGTGGTTCCTTAGCTTTTCTGAGCAGTTTGCCAAAAGTTTGCTTGTTTTTCAAAGAAACACGTGTTTGTCAAAAAAACCCAAAAACAAAACTAAGGCAGAAGGTTTTCATTTTCTGATCATGTAATTCAAAAGCAGCTGCAGAACAAGCCCATTGGTTCAGACTGACAAAAACAGTGTCTCCAAGTTAGTAAATTAGTATTCACCCCATCTACAGCTGAGGAGGAAAATGACTAAGGAGGACATCGTAATCAGCACCTATTAAAGCAGATTTCCAAGGTAGAAAACATTTGACTCAGGAGATTCCACTCCCAGTTTCCTTAGACAACACTTACTGCTTTTGTACCTACTGAAAAAATGTTTAACTGTATCAAAAGGCAGGAAGCTGAAATGCATTCCAGTTTGCTATCACTTAATATACTTTAGGACAAAAGCTGCTGGAAAAGCAAGTGGCATTGCTAAGGCAGGAAAACAAATCCTGTTTTTATGAGCAACCTGTAGGATTCCCTGAACTGCTTTGATTTACCATCACTTGCTGGAGGACAGGAAGCCAGGCTGGCAATATCCTATGCTGGAAGCATCACGCAATGCCAGCCACAAGTAAACACTGGCAAATATTCCCACAGCGTGCCCTTGGACAGTGATGTCTGGCCTTATCCAGAAATCCAATGTCATTTAAAAATGTCCTGACTTATGTGAGGTAAGTGAAGACTTACAGTGAGAGGGAGAAAAAGAACCCTCATGATTTAAGCAACAATAGAGTTTTAACTCTGAAAGATGCTACAAAAACTAGTTTCACATCTCTGCATCTATATGATGTCCAAATACTAACATTAAACTTCAGTCCCAGCGAGCAGAAAAGTACCAATAATCCAATTTTCCATTTATCCCATTAAATCTATGTAAACTACTCTTTAAAAACCTGTGTGTAAAGCTGAAATAATACAGAAAAGAGTTGATATATACATGCAACATAGATAAAATCCCTTCAAGTTTCTAGTCGGTTTGAGTTTAACCACTTTAAATCTCCAGCAAAATCCCTCTGTGCCTCCCACCCAGCAATCCCAGCCCCTGCCTGCACGGACGGGGTCAGGAGGGGTCCGTCTCACCTGTGCACTGCATCCTGTGGGAATCCTACCACTTCCACCATGGTCCTGCCAGGATTCCAACCAGGAAGGCAGCGGAGTCTCTGCACACCTCCGTCCCGCGCTGCTTCCCAGCCTCAGCCGGGAATGCAGCTGGAATGCCGGAGCCGTCCAGCGCCAGCCCCTCTATTCAGCTCCTTGGCTCGGGGTGAACAAGAGCCGCCCTCCGGCCGCTCGCCTTCCCCCGCAGCACACGGGGTGAGCGCCGTGCTCCCCCAAACCAGCGGCGTGATGTCCCCGGGATGGGCACACGCTCCATCTTTCCTGTCCCGAGAGCCAGCGGCGGCACCCGGGGTGGGTGGGAGGGGTGTGGGCAGGAGGAGACTCTCCTGTTCAGGGAGAAGCGGCTGCTGCCGGGGAAATCCAGGGATTTCGAGCAGCTGGCTGCGAGTCTAAAACCAGCTGCAGGGAAACTTCAGAGGGTGATAGCCCTGCACGCACCGTCCGGACAGCGAGAAGCCAATCAAGATGAAAACACGAGGAAACGCATCTGAATGTGTTTGAAACTGCCCTTCCTTTGAAGAGGCTTCCCCACTTCAAATGCTTCTACAGCTTAGGAAATACACAGCTCCCAAAAAGCCCCAAGAGTCACCTAAACAAACAATGAACTTCCCCCAACGCACTTTGTTTTCTGCGCTATCTTTTATTTTTGTCTTTAAATTCAAAGATCTGTGGCTTTGAAAGTGAAATGGTGAAGTCTGATACCAGATGCCTTTTCCTGAGTTCTATTCTTTTTTTTAAATTATTATTTTAGAAGGGCTTAGGGCTGGACTTCCAGGCATAGCATTTTTATTTATTTAGAGCTCTTTAAGGCACAGAAGCCAAACCCTACAGAGTTTGGTCACTGCTGCCACTGCACTGTGCTTTGCACATTACAATGCCCCTGACAGAAGAGAGTGTCAAGTTGGAGCAGTTTAAAAGTCCATGGTTGGATTCCCAGCAGATCCCACCTGCCAGTGGGGGACCAGAGCAAACACACACACAAGAAGGCAAAGTTGTTCTGCCTGTTGCTAAACAGGTTACAATTGCTCACCAGGAGCTAAGGGGCTGCACACTCTACCTTCTGCTGTCCTCAAAAGTGACTGGGGTTTTTCTCTAGTTTTCCCGATAGTTTTTCTAATTTTCACTATTTTTGCCATTTGAATGCAATACCATATGCTCCTCTGATTCAGTCCTTCTTTTCACTACCTTTTTCTCCCTCGAAGGGTTACTTAAGATGAGCTTCTGTACATTCTCTCAGGCCAACAATTTCCCACACCCTGGGAGTTTCTCCTGGAAGAAACAGCAGCTTTGGTCTCCCTACCTCCTGCCAAGGCTCACGTGAAAAATCTGCTGGAAGAGCACAGTGTAGCCCTTGGGAAAGAAACTTGTTGAATGCGTGCTTAAACAATGCTGAGTGCAAAAAGAAATAATAGAAAATTTTAATTGCTCCCCTGCCCTCTAAAGTCAATCACTCAACTGCACCCAGGGATCCTGGCAGCAAGAATAGCACTGGAAAAGACTAGAAGTGCAAAAAGAAAAGAAAAATACATCCTCCCCCCAAAATCTGTCACTAGGAACCACGCAACAAAATAAACAGTCCCTCTAAAGGACAAATTGGTTTGACCTGCTGCTTGGAAATGTGGAAAAACAGTCCACTGCAGGGAAGAGTCTTGGGACCATGGTGGTTCCAGATTCTGCAGAAGAGCAGGAACAGCTCCCCAGCTACTGAGATCTCCTCTCTCTCACTGTCCCTGCACCACAGCCCCCCTGAATGCCCTGGTAATTACACAGCACACTTCATCCAGAGCTCTGTACCAGCTACATCCAGCACCACAGAGGGTGGAGCAACGGCAGACTATTCATGTGTACCACAGGGCATGAGGGAAAAGATGGAAAAACTAAGGACTGGGATATTACAGTCAGACTGTACATCTCTTTAAAGATGTCTTTTTTTTTTAATTTGTCTGGATTTGTTTCCATGTTTCCCTTTTTCGTTTCACATCATTCAGGAATCCTGTGTTTTAAAGTCAAACAGAAGGGTTCAAGCTTTGGATCTAGCTCTGAAGTCAGACCAAAATCTGCCTATTTCTTCCAAAGGAGGCATTTCTGGTGATGTGGGTAGGTTCAGTACCACTATCTATTTTTGTCAATCCTGCAACTTACTATATGGACCTCAAAATGCTGAAGGATCTGCACAACTCAAGCAAATACAACTGCTGAAGACTTAGGAAGTCACAGTGAATTAGGAAACTAAAAAATAAATAAACTCGGGGGGGAAGGGGGGGAAGGCAGATTATACAAGTACTTGAAATTATTCTAGAAATCTACTCAAATTTAGAAACTTGAAATCCAATTTGCAAAGTCTAGGAACAAAAGCTGTTTATAAAAGAGTGTGACACTGAATAAAAAGTATTCAAAAACCCTGATAATATTATTTGTCTTTGGTTCAAATAACAAGATTTTCCTGCTAATGTTTTAGCCCGTCCATGCCACAAAACAGAGGAAAAGACAAGTGAGATGACTGGAGTTTTCAATGGTCAGATCCTCACCTAGACCACGTCCAGCTCGCTGAAAGGTCCAGGAAATATTTGCAATTCCATCCAAGATGAAAAAATAAAGCACAAAACCTCTTCTGTTCTTCACTGGATGATGCACAAGATAAAGCAGCCTCAAACATGCATCAAGAATGATTAGCCTGTACCCAAAAGCACTTTACTGGCCACCAGTTGTATCTTAATGGACACTAATCACTGCTAGAATGTAGAGCCCTCTCTGTCTCCAAGGCTGCTTTTGGGAATCAGGGATTTGCTTGCGACACAGAGGTGCCTGGTAGGAGAGTTCCTGATGAACTCCAGCAGAGTTCAATAGCCCAGTTTTCCTCTGTGGCTTTATTATTTTTCCTCTAAGTAAATTACCTCTCTGTTGTGCTGCCCAAACGTTTTTGTCTATTTTGCAGATAAATAACAGTTCTAATTCTTTCCTCCCCTCACGCTATGAAAGAGGGGTCACTGACAAAAGGGTGGCAGGTGAGTGAAACACCCAGTATGTGTTTGTGCTGTGGCTCCACTCTTACTGTAAGTGCAATAGGTCAAAGCCAGCACAGAGAGCAGCTTCACATCACACCCAAGCTCCTCCAACTCCAGGCTGCTACCAGGGTAATGTTGGATTCCACCAGGTTGGATTCAAAGCCAACCCACCAACACAACACGTGAACACAACTTGGCTGCACCAAGTCCAACCAATTCACCTGGCAAGTAACAGAACCAGCACCAAGGAGGGTGGGAAAGCAGGGAGACAGGGGTGTGCACATCCCTGCACAGCACAGAGAACCTCCTGTATTTAATTTCATACAACCTTTAACCTAATTCAATCTCATAAATATTTGCAGTGTTGAGTACCAATTTATACGAAAGCAATAAATTAACACCAAAGTCTGAACCAGATTTAATTACATCAGTACTTTTAAATTTAGTT
Organism: Calyptomena viridis; assembly: GCA_013390005.1. Taxonomy (NCBI): domain Eukaryota; kingdom Metazoa; phylum Chordata; class Aves; order Passeriformes; family Eurylaimidae; genus Calyptomena; species Calyptomena viridis. The sequence continues at coordinate 541,729 of WEIV01024485.1, forward strand.
CAAGAGTTCAAATTAACTCTAGACAAGATAAGGAAATTCAGGCAGTAGGAAGGAAGGGTAATTTTCCATTAAGTATTAAGCCAGTTGTTACTGAAGGAAAAAAGGCAAGTATACATGGTTGGGTGAAGTGTAATTAATTTTTGCCACAAGATCAAACAACTATAAAAGAGCAGCTACAAAATTGAACTATCCACAGTGAGTTCATGCATGACTTAAGGTAGATTTCTCTAAAGAATTTCATAAATAACTTTTTATTGTTGTTCCTGAGAAAAAGAAGGAAAATTATAGCTTTCTTCATAATAAACTGAGGTTTGGTCTGAACACAGGCAACAAATCTGCCCCAGATGGCCCAAGAGCCACCAGTTCTTGGCAATTACTACATTGCACAACATGCTCTCCTTACAAAATGTTCTTTATGTTCACATCACAGTCTTAATATCTCTAAAGTGATTTTTTGTGTGCTCTGCAAGTAGTGGGCTGAGATGTAATATACATTTCCAAGGGGGTGGGGGAAGCCCTGATGGATTATGTGTCAATATTAGAAAGTTAAGTGTTCATAGCCCCATTGATCTCTGCCTTAAAAAGGTTTAAGATCTAAACAGATAAAATTTGTTCCATGATGAAACTTGGCTTTCAGCACAGCTGATCTGTGTGCAAGGGAATAAAGTTTCAGCAGCATTCAGAACAAACCAAAATCCTTTGGCTTCACTTGTGTTATAGAATAAGAAAGATAGCAGCTTGGCAATTTTCTGTATACAAATAACTCCAATTGCCCAGGGGAATGTCACTGAGATCTGGGCATCCTGTTTGTTACATCCAGCCTCCCTGGAGTCAGTTTTAATTTCAAGCAGAATTGTCTAAACTCTTCATCCTTCCAAGGCAGGCGAATTGCACTGTACATGGTCCAAATTTCACATTACTTCAGGGCTTTTCCTAAACTCTTTTGTGGATGCAGAAGATAGCAGGATACTTTTCACACAGTAGCCCAAGAGCAGCTGGATTTCACAAGACATATTTTAAAAAGCAACTCGTGGTTTGCACATATTTGTGTTTTGGGATGGACACAAGATGGGTAAACAATGTCATCTAACGACTTAAAGTTTCAGAATTTCAATTGATCTTGGCATAGCCACATTCCCTACTAACCATTCCCAAGTCACAGCACTAGGAGATTGTGACCCAAGGCACCAGAGAGCAAAGCAAGCAAAGGATGTTTGTGTAATTACTTGAGCCCAAGGCCTCAGATCCCAGCTCTCTAAAGGCTCCCACACATGGGTTTGGCAACAGTGGCAGGTCCAGGCTGAAGGGAAGCAGAAAATGAGCCAGCTGAAGCCTATGGAAACACCAGGAACCTCATATCCCACAGGTGCAGGACAGTGCTTTCTGTACCAGCCTCAGCAGAGTGTCACCTTTCAGCTGCTGGGGACATTCAATTGGGATTTTTGGTACAAAGCACAGGTTAAAAAAAAAAAAAAATATCCCCAGCCACTCATTGAGAGTTGTTAACTTACAGAATAAAGGGAACAGGCAGCAATGCATCTGATCCTTTAGATCCTGGGTCTGCACAGAGGAGGATGTGAATCTCTCTCATGTACATACAAACACGCTCGTGCAAGCCCAGATGGGCAAACCCAGGGAGCTGCAAACAAGTCAAGTCAGCACATCTGAATCCATCTTCCTGCCAGAGATACTGCTAAACACACCCCTCAACTTGAGGGCTAAACCCAAAGCCCTGTTTTGTATCCCTGCCATGCTAACAGTTCACAGGAGATGGGTATTTTGCACAGTGAAAAAGCAGATAGTGCTACTGGGAAAATAACTTCATCAAGACTTACAGCACAAACCCCTCCAGCTGAGATACAGGGAGCTGCAAAGTGCACTTTTTAGCCTCACTTTCTAACAGGTATTCTTTGTAGGCAAAGTTGAGCAGGGGAAGGTGAAGGACAGCCCTCTTGTCAGCACACAGTTTTGTTAGAAGTTACAGGATTTTCAGTGTTTCAAATTCCTGCATATTTCCTAAGTAAATCTTTACTGAATATGTAAAAAGGGGTGCATTGCAGATTCTTCCACTAACCAGGTCACAAACTATCTGTCTTCTTCCAAAACAGACTGTCTCCCTCCCCTCTAAAAGTAGTAACCCCTTCCAGGTATTCATCCTGAACCTTAGAGCACAAGGATTGTATTTATGTGGTGAGCACAGAGCAAATCTATTTATTCTTTCATCACAAATACTCATTCCAGCTGGAATATACAGAAAGTAAGGCTCAGCTTTGATTGTTTCAGTTGTAAACAACTTTGTCCTAGAAACAGGAGTTACTGAAATCACCCTAGAAATCTTTATAGCTCATATTTGTTCTCTCCTGCCAAGTTTTTACCTGAAGGAAGAGCACAGGCTGGGTGTTTTCTTGGAGCAATCCTCCCCAGGCAGGAGGGCTCAGCAGAGGCTTGCAGGAACTGTTCTAAGAGGTACATACCAAGCAGCAGTGAAACCAGACATTGCTTAACTCATCTTCTGTTGCTCACTCCATTTTCCATTTTCTTCTTTAAAAGAATCCAGAGGCAGGATTTCTGCCCAGCTAACTGCTCACCTGGTAGCAATGCAGGTTGGCCCTGGCATCAAAGCAGATCAATGCTTCATTCTCAATGCTAGTGACTCAAGGTGAGGGCAAAACTAAAATCTGCAAGGAGTATCTTCACCTCTGACCTGTTTTCAGCAATCTTTTCTCAAGAGCTCCATATTCAGACAGAAAAAACAGGGTTAACTCGTTTCAACAAGTGAAAAAGTCTTTATTTTCTTCTTGGATGACTTCATCTCCAAAATACAAAAAGAAAATTTATTTGCATCAACACCAGCCTTTCTAAACAGAGAGATGCTCAAAAACTCTCTCCTTGATGATGCTCTTTCCTAATAGTTCAAAATTAAAAAGACAACAACAACAAAGACCAAAACCCAAAGCCTTTCCTCACTTTCAATCCCTCCTGACATTTTCACATAAGCAGACAAAAAAAATCTCTTATTAATTCCACAAAACTGCCAGAATCCAAACTTTTGCTGTGTATTCTCCTTGACAACTTGCATTTACTGTGAGCAGGTGGTGAGAAGGAAGCAGAGTAAGAGAGAAGAGGATTATTTTGGGAAAGGAAGTGATAACTGTTACTAGCCTGTCAACCAGTATGAATGGTGGAAATCTGAATCATGCTTTTACTGTATGAATGGTTAATTCCAATATGCTATTACAAACTGTCATCCTTTAAAAGGATGTAGTCTCCCCATCAGGAAAAAATACACCTGTTAGAAAAAGAGCAGGATCTGAGGCAGAAATGGAAGTAATACAGAGAAAGACCAGCTTGAATTCCTCTTCTTGTGCCATTTAGGTGCTGGTCTGCAGAGCCTGCATCCCACTTCATAACAGAACTGGCCCATTGAAAATAAGACTTGAAAGAAGAAGGATAGAGTCTGTCAAGCTGGAGTTAGGGAGAAATTACAGCTACATTTTTAGCTTGGAAGCTCCTCTGAGTAAGTGCTGCCAAGATGAAATCCTAGCAAGTAAATGACATATTTAAGAGTGTGCTTGTTCACTCACAGAGGTATTACTACAATGATAGGGATTAGGTACCAAGGAAATTTCATGGCATATATTTAATGGATGGCTTGCTGACACAACTCAGTGTACAGTGTACCTTCAAGACAGGCATTAAGAATTTCACCATTAGAAACAACCTCTCCACTGCCTGCAAGCAGAGGGCAAGCTCCTAAGCCAGCAGCAGATGCTGAGTGCCTCTGGAGTTACCCTTTTTAAATGATTTTATTAGTTTTCAGTGTTTAAACAAGTCTCTTTCTATCCCATGTTTTATCTCCGTGTCCCTCCCTCCGGCTCTGATCCGAGGGTGCCCACAGTGGTTTGTGCCTGCACAGAAGGGATGGCTCAGCTGCTCTTCTGGCAGCTGCTGAACCATCACAAATTACAGCTTACTGTACTGAAGTATGTGGAAATTGGTGCCTATCTCAGTACACGAGACTACAACCCATGGTGGTTCAGCAGCTGCCTCACCAACAGCTGAGCCAACCCTGCAGCAAGGGTGAAAGATGAGACACAGCCAGAATGGCTACAGCAGCCCTTGGGTGAAGCACACTTGACTTAATGCTGACCTCTGGAGAGTTAAACATCTTTTCCTTCAACTTCTCAGCTGTAACGTGGGTAGTTTCTCTCCCACACACTTCCTAGGAATGGTGCTACAAGGATGTGTGCATAATGCTATAAAGAATGCCACAGAAATTCACAGAATGGGTATTACTGCTGATTATGCAGAGCCCTTGATGAAAACAAGCTGTTTCACTTGCTTCATTAACAGAAAGATTCTCATACAAGTTATAACTTTATTGCCTCAGATGAAAAAGAGCCCCTTCATCTGATTGCCCTCCCCTTTTACTTATTTTTAATTAATATATCTATTAATCACAACAGAGGTATGGCAACCTTACTTAGGAAAAAAACCAAATGCCATTGCTTTTTGCTCTGCACTAGAGCCATTCCTAAGGAGCTGTTCTGCAAGGAGTAATTTCAGGTTTCCCCTAAGACCCAATGCCTGCAGTTGCCATGTTATCCACATGCTTCCCTAGGACAAGCCTGATATTCTTATCAGCTCTACATAGCAATTTCTCCACTAGATCTTGTAGCTGCCTCTGCTGTGCCTTTCAGCTTTGGGTGTCCATTCCAAAGCTATTTTAGTGCAGTTGTTATCTGTACTGCTTGTGATACATTCTGGCTGCCACCATCTGTTTCTTTCTCTGTATAACAATATTCAATGGTTCCCTCCACTAATGTGTCCTCTGGCTCAGTGTCTTGACACAAAGCTATTCCCACTTATTGCTATCAATCCACTTTTCTCCATTAGCAGGAATTCTGTAATCCTGACAAGAGACATTTTTAACCGGGATGTGAAAACAAGGGAACTACCCAGGGCACTGCAATCAGAGATTATATATAACCTTCCCTCCCACTTACCCCCATCCATCCTCACAGTGTGGGCATTGCTCAATTTTCCCCTCCCACTGCAGGCCCACTTGCTTTAGCTACACACTTTGTGACATCTGGATTCACTACAGTTGCAGCTCTCACATGTACTCTTTTACTTTCAATGTATTCCTGTCAGGCATACATCAAATAACATGCTACAAGGTAAAATATGCATTTAAAACTGTAGCAAAATACATAAGCAAGATACCAAATAGCAGTCATCTGTTATCTATGACGATTCAAGAAAAAGAACATTACAAGGTTCCATTTAAAAACATAACACTGGGATTTCCAGCTATGAAGATGCTCAATGAAGTCTAGAAATTCTTCTGCACATTTTTTGCACATGGTATAGATGAAAAAGGCATGTAAATCTTAAATTTTAAACGTCTTTCTAGCTTGTGAAAAATAAAAATAATATAAATAATATATATATTTAAAATATTCATATTTATATAAATGTATAAATATAGAAAGCTATAAATATTATAAATATATTAATATATAATATAAGTAATATTCAAATATAAATAATAATATAAATAGTATTCATTGCCTAGAGCAGGCTGGTTGCAACACAATTCTTCATTCACCTCATCAGCCAAACACCTGAAGTACTTTCATACTATATGGTGCCTATAACACCATGCAAACATGTTTAGCACTCACTTTAGTTCCAAACCAGAATGATTATTTGTTCATATGGCAAAAGATGATGATCATTCAGGCGTGCATTTGAAATGCCACAAAAAAATCCAGTCAGGATTCTATTTATGTCACTCATCCTGAAGTATTTTTCAGTTTTGCCTACTAAATCCCCAATTTGCCCTGTTTATTTTCAGACTTTCAATCCAGGAATCAAATAAATAAATAATAAAAAAAGAGAACTCTGTCTTCCTCAAATAAGGAAGACTTAAATAGTGCTGTTGGCAAGTACAAGTAAATAAGTACAATGGTTGCAATGGGTTAATTAACTATCTATGAGACTGGGATTTTACTTATACTCACAGAATAAAATTCTTGGACAAAAAACACCAGCTGAAGCTGTGAAATGCCAAATACCTTATCTGCTCTTCCCCTTTGATAGTGGTTAGCAAAGGCTGCTTCCCTGTTTAGAGATGCATGTTTTCTCCTCACAGCTCACTCTCTCCCAAGAGATATTCTTCATGGCTGAACTAAGGAAGAACTGCTCCTAGATCTCAGCAGCCTATGCCAAGGAAAGCTTCTTGCATAGGTTGGGAAGGGAAAGAGCTCACTTGTGTGTGGTTGCTGCCTCTTTTTTCTGGAAAGAGTTGGAATGATGCTCTTAATGCAACCACAGGTGTGGCAGAATAAAGAGGAGGAACGGGGCCAAACCTGGACTTGGGAAACCACTGCAACAGAGCCTTTTGCTGTAATTTTTAATACCAGCCCTTTCTTTTGCTTTCCCTAAATTTCAACATGGATAATTATAGCCAACAGCAGGGAGATGGTTGGTTCTTTTAGGAACTGCACCCTGAACAGGCATGAGGTAAGACTGAGAAAAACCTGTTATTTGGTGCTTGTTGTGAAAATATGAAACAAAGGAAATCCCAGAGGTGAGGTAAAACATAACCACCTAACAGTTCTAAGCCAGCAGGAACCACTTAGGGCCATCTGCAAGAGCTGCACTGCACTGACCCCCATCCAGCAGCTCCCACTTGGAAATCCCAGGGCTGCCTAAATTTAAAAACACAGCTACAAAGTTTCCCATGTGCAGCAACAGCCATGCTTCTCTGCTATCCCATAACAATCTCACTGCTGCTTGGATAAATCCCGGTGTTTGGAGGTCATTTTGCCGGAGGCATTGATGAACAAAGCCTGGGTGGCACGACCTGCACCTCCTGCGGTGGTACCCACCCACTCCCCAGGCTCTGATTGCAGCTATCAATTAATCCAATGTCTGCTGTCTCCTTACCTAGTTGGGCGGCCCCCTCTGCTGGGTACTCGGGGAACTGGCCCTCGGAGGGGACACTGACGGTCCGGCGCAGGCAGCGCCCGCGGGAAACATCCTGCGGCTCTGGGGTCCCTTCTGCGGCCACCTGCAGAAAAACGACACCACGGGCCACGCTGTTAGTGTGCCACCTTCACAAGGAGCTTCATTTTCTACTCATCGGGTAATAACTCTCAGGTACAGCTTGGCATTTTTGGCCTTGCCACGACATTCCGGGGGCTCCCCGGGAAAGCACGGCAGCGGCGAGGAGCAGCCACCTGCGCTGCACGGGGACCCGGCCACAACACAGCCCGCCCATCCCACTCGCAAGGGAGTCCTGCTCCTCAAGGCTGCTTCCCCGGTGCCGCACCCGTCCCCCTGCCCGCTTCCACACCGGCAAAGTCGGGCACAGGCTGCCGGTCAGATGGTTCAACGCAGAACTCAGACCAAACAGAACTTGCGGCAGTTACCTGATGGAAAGCGGCGCCTAGCAGGGAGACCCAGATCTCAGAAAGCCTCTTCCAAAGACCTCTGATCATCCTGAGTACGCGCGAGGCTTTGCGCGTCTTTCCATGACTGGAGACAAGCGCAGAATGATTCCAGGGAACCACAGAATGGTTCCAGGGAATAAAGCTGTACACAGAACCCGGGAGAACAACTCGGGATATCACAACGCAACGCGGTACCCACGTCACCGAGACCTCGGCGCCACATGCCACAGCCTCCTTAAGCACCCACTTGAGCTCCGTTCTGCTGAATTACTGCATTTGCAGTTGTTTCAACCCGCACAATTCTGTCACTGGGTCACTGCATTTCTTGCTGCGACCACCCAATGTAATCGTGCTCCTCACCTCTGTTACCACAAATTTGTTGTCGTTTATCCCTAAAGCTGCTGGCTTGGTGTCTATTACCATATCTGAAACCTGCAGCCTGGCGGGGCTGTCTTAAGCTTTTATATTCAAAAGGAAGAAACCTTTTTATATTCAAAAGGAAGAAACTGGAAAAAATCTCAGGGATGAGGGAGATTCAGCATCTAGGAGCTGGAGGGAGGCCCAAAACATCTCAGCACACTTTTGATCAGTACTTTGGCTTCAACAATACAAGTGCAATAAATGCACTATTTCTTTTCCCATAGCTAGACAATAGACAGCTTGCAGCTAAAGGAAGAGAACCCCGTCTCATTTCCCATGCTGCATATCTTCCATCGTCTCTGAAAAATGAGTATTAATAGCAAACAAAAAGATATTCATTTTCACTGAAGGTTGTAAAAGATGTACAAGATACTGCACTATTTTAGAAACAGGCTGCACTATAATGGTTCTCACAAACTAGTTTGGCATTTCCTGACTTTTAAGCCCTTTGCATTCTCTTAAGGTCACCTTTTCTTAATGCTATTTATTACTACTCTGGTCTGTTCGTCATTTTTCAAAACAAGTCTCCTAAACCCCCAGTGCTTATTCTGTTCACACTATTGTCTTTGCTGGTAGATTTTTACAGCAGCTCCTTTGCACGATCCCTTTGCAAAAGCACATGAGGAAGTTAAACAGAGACTAATTTTGTTAGTGTATGCCACATTCCTTTAATCAAGTTCACATATTAGATTTTCAGTTCACCTGGAGGCTCCATTTAGTCTTATTCCCTTCTAAACATTGACTCTCCCAACTTCCTTCACAGCATTTTTTGGTGGGATGCTGCAAGCTGTATTTCCACATTAGTTATTACCAGTGCATTTTTCAGGACATGTTAAAAGCATCCAGGTACCACCCTGTGATACTCCTATCAGTGAACCTGTTGCACCAACACCTAACTGCTTGCTCCAGACCAATACAGCTCCTAGGGGGTTGATTTTTCCATTATTAGGGTTTTTTTTCTCACTGAGAAATGAACAATCCCCTTTTTTCAAGCACACCCCTTCACTACCTGTGTGTGCTTTCAGACATGGGTTGACAGGAACATTCTTTTAATCCACTAATACAAAAAAGCAGCACTACTACCACCCTGATACAAGTGACAATATCCATGGGGACACTGTGGATGTACTGACCTACTGCCTGGGGTCAGCAGGAGGATGGTGACTGAGCCCCTTAAGTCTGACTTAAAAATGCTTTGTTATTTTAAGTAAAGCTCCTCCAAAAGCTCAGCCTCAGCCCACACTGGCAAAAAAAAACCCTAACTCCACAACTGCAGGACCAGTATTTATCACCTAGCACAAACCAGCCTGCTCTTAAAAATACAGCTTTGTGAACATGCAAAATGAGCTTGGTCAGCAGCTCTGCATCTTTTGGGGCTGGACACGTTTTAAACAGATGTATAAACTGCTCTGTGGTCGGGCAAATGGATTCATGGGTCACATGGCACAAATAAATACCACGCAATGACCCAGCCAGACATCTGCAACCTTCCCAACACTCCTCTAGCCCCTGACATTCCAGCAAGCAGCTCACTAATGGATCCAAGGGAAGGACACAGTTTTGCAAAGTCAGTACTCTAATGGTGATCCAGGCTTTCAGCTCTTTTTTTTGCCCCCCATCCAGCTTTGTTGTCCTGTTCTTTGCTCTGCTGAGACATCACCAACCTGGGAATTGTCTGACCCTGAGCTGACCTACTGGAGCTGCTGGTTCAGAGCTGGACTCTGAGCAGTGTAACTCTGGGATAAAAAGTTACACAGGGACAGACCAAATGCTGATTATTTTGCAAGTCTTAATTTCCATCACAGGTCACATTTCACTGACAAATGTCACAGTTTAACAAGGACAGGTTCAGAGCTCAGCCTCCAAGTCCTTGAACAGCATCCCAGCTCACCTGCTATTTAAGTATAAAAAGCCTGTATTGGGGATTTCTAGTAGTTTGATGACAAGGAGATTTCGGAAGAAATAGGAATAAGAGCTTTACAAGCATTTGATGCCTCAGAGGCAAACTGAAAGAGTCTCTTTAAAAAAAAATAGGGAAAAAAGTTTCTTCATTGCAGATAAGATTTTCAAGATTTGAAAGAGTGGTTCAAGACAAAAATCTGAGAACTTGCAGGCTTTTCTGAATTAATAGTCAGGAAGTTTGGAATCACATCAGCAAAACAGTTAACTAATTCATTTTAATTTTTACCTTCCTCCAGCTAGTTAGATGCTGGCTAAAATTTTGACATGGAAATCCACTTTAAAAAGGATGATAACAAACATTTCTCTGGGCTTCCGGAAAATAAATAATTAAGTTCATTTGGGAATGGAAGCAAATCTTTTCTTATAACCGGATTCAACTTTGACAAACTCCCATTTAGAGGCAAGATGTGACAAGTCCTCTGAGAATGGCAGAAAAACCTCTCCTGGGGCCCTATATATAGTGTTTGCTCTTGCTGTTTTCCCTTGGGATCACCACTGTCATACCACTACTGGCATCAGGAGATGGAAGTGTAGGAAAATCCACCCCAGGTGTCCTGCTGCTGGCTCCTGTCACCAGCACCACTAAATCTTGCCACAGTGAATGTAGGTCTTTGCTGTCCTTTGCCCTTGATTAAAACCACCCCCAATTCTAAGAAGAAAGATGAGGTTTGGGTGCAGAGGGTGAAAAGGAAGAGTCTAACACACTGAAAAGTGCTCATCTGCATTTCCAGCTGAACACAAGACCAAAACACTGCAGGATCCCAGCCAAGTTACTGACAAAGACTCACTAAAAAGCAGCCCAAGCCCAGATGCAGCCATTTGTCACATCCCTCATGGAAGAGCTGTGCAGGGTGTTGCCTGCCTGAAACTGCTCTTCATGAACACAAACTCATTCCCTTTCCCTGTTTAAATGGCACTGATTATGCAGACACTTCTACTGTACCCTCACAGCTCCCACCCTATGGAATAGGTTTTACAGAGTAGATGAAAACATCTACACCTTCCTGCCAGGGGGAAACTCTTCCTCATAGGAAAAACCCTGATTTGTACGTGTGCATCAAACTAGACCTGTTCTCCTTGTCTTGGAAGATGATGTTAAATATTATCCCACCAGGATATGTTGTAGTAATTGCACATCTCCTGTCACTCAGGACTCCTTATTTGCTACGTCGTCTCTTATGTTCCCACAGGGATTAATTTTCTTTCTACTTACCTTTTTGGCATTGATCTCTTCCTTTCATTAATAATTTTCATTCTTCAGTCTCACCTTTTCTCGCTTTATAAAGTTGACAAGGTGTCAATTAATTAATGTTTTCCTACACTGCAAAAGGTGACACTGCCAGACTATTTTTGTATAGGTAATTACAGATATTTTTGGATCAAATTGTACTTCAAAATGTTTCCGATTTCCAGCCTACTCTTGTTCTTGCACAGCACAAAATCTCTCTTGCACATACTCTATTCAAACTGCCTTGACAATAAATCCATAGTGGTGGGTGCTATGAGGGAAGAGTTTTCTTTACTATGCTGTTTATTTCTGTACTGTTCCCTTAGTCTTAAAAATCTGTGCTATTCATAACACTCTGTTTTAGCATCATTAACTGAAAGAAACCAAACTTAGCATCATACCTGCAACAATTAAGACCCTTTCATTTGCCTTCTGTATCTGCTTTCCTACTTTCTGACTTGGACACATATTTGCAGAGTGATTTTATAAAGAACTACAAACACCAAACATTTCTGTTCCCTTCCAGTTCCACACGAGCCAAAGCAGACACGCAGAGAATAAAATGAGGTGCTTCAGATTTTCACCTTTCAAGTCACGTCAGCCTTGCCATGATGCAAGTGCTCCCTCTGGGCTGCAAGGGCACTCTGCTGGTAACATCAATTCCTCCTTCCCCCACACCCTCCTGCTTACTGATGGGCATCCTTCTGTCCCTCACTTTGTTCCTAAGATCCCCTTCAGCAGCCCAAAGAAATCAACTCACTCTGTTGGCAGTTACCACATCCAGATCAGGAACTTCTCCAGCTCCTGTTGCCTAGCACCTTGTTTTAACAAAACATCTCCTCCACCATCACTTTCACAGTAATTTTACTTTAAACATAACCTTGAGTTTTCTTCTTTAAGAAACCTCCTTCTTCCTCACTCACTTGGTCTTTTGCTTAGGCTCCCTGTACCTGTGGTCCCACCCAGGGGCTTTTTATGATTCCCCTCCTACATACTTTTCCATCATTATGGTCTTAACAAGCATCTCCCCCCACTGCTGCCTTAGGCCTTTGTGCACTCTTATTTCTGGATCACGTTTCATGGAGCCTCTTTCAACTCTGAATGACTTGCCAAGAAACATTTAACTGTGTTGCCTCCCCTTCCCTTTCTCACAAAAGCTGCAAAGGGATACTTGTACTTCAGAAAAATCAGAAGAAGGTGTAAAGCCAGAGTATCAGCTCTGCCTCCCTCTAACCAGCAGTTGTATAAGTTGTGTTTCTCTCAAGGACTGTCTGTACACTGCCCTGTGTACAGACTCAGGAGCCAGACTAAACCAAGCCTTGATTTTCCTACAGAGCACTCCTGACTCTGCAAGGAGTTCCCTTTTTTCTTTCACTTCACAGCAGTCACAAATTACTTGAAAATCAGAATGGCAAATCTGACTCCAGGAGCTCCAGCTACAAGCTCCAATGTTAAATGCCATTATCAGCATGTGGAGTCAGTCACACCTGCACCAAGGGCATGTCTGCCTGGCCCATCTGCATGCAGCATTTCCCAAAACAAGCTGTTTCTCATGGTGATAATGCAGGCAAGGCTCCTGTGAGAGCACACTGCAAAGATTCACACTACTGCTTGATTTCTTGGGGCTATTGCTACACTAAAACCCCAGGCTCTCTAAAGCCTGATATTGAATTTCCTCTGCTTCTGACAAAAAGTAAAGTGTATTTAAACATCATATATAATGACTTAGCACACCAGTCAAACATGAGACTTCCCACATTTCCTTCTCAGGATCTAAGCAAAAGACTCATCTTACTCCCAGCAAAATGCTTTCAGCTGTCTGTGGCAGGAGAAATTAAGAACCCCTAAGTGCATGATTATCACCTTCAGTTAATTATTTGTGATATGAGTCAGTGTTTTTTTCAATTACATCCTTTTGGCCCAGCTGTGCTGGTACAGCACAGTTTTAGGAATGATTCTCACATCTCCTTAAGTTTAGTCAGTATATACTTTAATTCCTTTAGGTGACAGTCCTGTCAGACAAGAAAAGGAGTTACACAGTAAACAAATATCATTAAATGGGCCTTCTATTTTCCCTGTGTTTGATCACCTCTCCTACGCATTAGCATTGATGTTGCTGCCTTCTAATAACTCAAGTCCTTCTCTAAACCATTTCCTCCTACTCTCCCTCTGCAAGGGAATATTTCATTGTAAAATAAATTGTAAATAAGCCTGAGCACAGCTGAGTAATATTTAATGCTGCATCAGAAACAGGTCTCTCACACTCAGGCTGTAAAAGCCATGCACGGAAGCTACAAAAGAATCAAGAAAAACCACAAAAATTCAGGTCATTTCCAAATATAGGAAACTATGGTATTAGACTAAAATTCATGGGTATATAAAAAGCCTCCACACTTTCCCCTACCTTTATGCCTGCACTGATATAAGGGGGCAGGTTTTCATAGCTGTGGTGGCTTTAACTGCCATTAAAGGCAGCAATAACATAGGAAGACATGATGGCAGACAAACACAGGCTGTAAAACTCCAGGAGGGAGTTTGCTGTCAACTCTTCCATGGAACAGGCACCTGGGCCAGCTGGATTATAACTGTGCCCCACACCTTCCATACACAGGGTAGCTGAGCTCCCCTTTTCATAGGATCATAGAATGTTAAGGGGTTGGAAGGGACCTTAAAGATCCAACGGGCAGGGACACCTCCCACTAGACCAGGTTGCTCAAGGCCTTATCCAGCCTGGGTTTGACCACTTCCAGGGCTGGGGAGTCCACATCCTCCCCAGGTGTCAGTGTCTCATCACCCTCACAGTAACAACCTTCCTAAATCCCTTTTCCCCCCCTTGCACATATTTCACTAGACCCACGAATGAAATAGAGGGGGGATGGAAAAAAGCTGCCTTGTCATTTTCCCAAAAAAAGGCCAAAAGGCACATCCTCTCACCTCCTTCTCCCTGTTGAGCAGCACCAGCTGGCTGTCGGTCAGGATGCAGTATTTCCTCTCCCATGTTGTCATGTCAGTGTAGGGGGACTGGCCACAGGACAGTCTGTGTGTAGGGGGTCCTTTCACATCTGCAAACAGAAAACCACCAGGCCAGAGTCGTTAGCACGTGTCATTAATGGGCTGCTTTGCTTGTGCTGCTCTGCAGCGAGATGAAAGCCAAAACTGCACTCTGTACTTGTTTCAGCATTTTAAAAGCCAAATTGGGAATCCTGGGAGGCACTGCTGTGGAACACTACCTAAGGTGCACTATGAATGCTTATTTATCTACAGCGTGACTTACAAAAATGGCAATACCTGAGATGAATAGAAATGTCTTTGTCAAAGGCTGAATTATAACGAAAAGACCAAGAGCTCTTATGAAAATTTAACCTTCCCTCCATTCCCTTCTCAAAACAGTGGTTTGAAGGGGTACAGCCCCAAATGTACCCTCAAACTTAATCAAGTGGATTATTTGAGACTAAGGATAGAGAGATACAGGAAGGAAGATGGGGATCAAGGAAGGCAGGCTTGAAGAATGGAAGGAAAAATTCCAAGGGATGAGCATTTAATTGAGAAGGCCTTACCAGCATCTTTTGGTGAGGAATCTAATTGATTAAAATGTGCATTTTCACATAGCCACAGCCACTATAGTCACAAAAACTCAAACAAAAAAAACAACAAAAAAACCCTAAACACCAAACCAAACCACAAGCCAACTTGTCTGGCTCCCCGTCCTGATCTTTCACAATTCATTTAAAAATCCATTTCCCGTAAGTCTCTCAGGCTTGAGCTGCATATGACATTGTGCCTCTCACTACTAACATGTTTCCTCCAAGACTGGGACAAGCACAGGAACAAGTGCAGCAGACAGACAGACTTCACTGCCAAGCAGCTGTGCCCAAAGCAGAGGAAGCCACAGAGCAGGAAGGTACAATGCCAGTGCTACGAGAGGACTGGGTGCAAAGAAAGCTGCTCTAGGAATTCAGGTGTGCAGTCAACTTATAAAATCTCTTCACAGAAGACAGAAGTGCTGTAGGATGGATAGAAAAAAGGATGTATGTAACGTATACAAATTTAGAAAGCAGTTTCAAATAATTTTGTACAACCAGTTCCAAGTCAGAGGATGGTGAGGCCTTGGCATGGGTTGCCCAGAGAAGCTGTGGCTGCCCCATCCCTGCAAGGGTTGGACAGGGCTTGGAGCAACCTGGGATAGTGGAAGGTGTCCCTGCCCATGGCAGGGGGTGGAACAGGATGAGCTTTAAGGCCCCTTCCAACCAAACCCTTTATGATTTTATGAGTCACCTCTTTCTAAAGTTTTGAGATTAAGTTCTGGTTGCTTTGTAAGACTAAGTTTCCCTTTTATCTTGCACTTCAGTTCTACACAATTTTGCTTGCGTTGACCTAAAAATCAGCCATTCTAAATGTAGACACTGTATTCCTGGAGTCCCTGGAAAACCCCCAAAGGATCTAAAACAGACACTGCAAAAATCAAGGGGCTTCCTGCACAGGAGACCAGGACTCCCTTTAACTATCTCAGGAGCAAAGTGAGTGTTCGAACCCGACACGTTTTGTAACATTACCTTCCTTTTAGTGCACAGAGCTAAACACGGCTGCTTCCCATATCGTCTCCCCAGCGTCACCACTAGAGGCCAGCGAATCCTCAAACACCCAGCACGTTCCAGGGAGAGCCAGCCCTTCAACCAGCATTAAACCTGGAGCAAGGAACCCCTCCGACTCACTTCACTCCTTGCAGACCCTACGTGTGCCAAATCCCACCTCATTTTTAAAAGAGCTGCAACATCTTCATGAACTTTTCCAGCAATTTCGCCTCCACACTAAAAGGAATGTGTCAGCTTCTAGAGCCAGAGGATTAATGTGGAAGATGGCTTTCAGTGCCTTGTTCAACCTCATGTCACATTAGGATTTTTGTGATCAGATGAACACTTGAAACAAGCAATCTGATACCTTTAAGCAAGAAAAAAAGAGGACTGCATGGCTCATACTGCTCTGAATAATAAAGAATTGCACCTTTGCTCCCTTAATTTCAGGTGAAATAATTCAGGGAAGAAGCTGAGATGCAGAATCAGGCTCCACAGTATTACCTCTCCTAACACAGCTTAGTTTGAAAGTGACAAGCAATGCTGTGTGTCTCAGCACACAGATTGTCCAAAACCCTGGAACCGTATAAACATGATTAAGGGAAACCACTACAACCTCAGTGAAGCCAAAGTGCATTTGTGCAGACTCCTGGAGCACAAACTTGTGGGAGAGTCTGTTGTGTTTGTCCATCTTGTAGACATCGACCCTCCAGGCAGACTTTGGGCACAACTGCAACTCTCATTTATCATGTTGTCAAACCAAAAACCAAACCAGATGCAAAAAAAAGCCACTGCTGCTCCTGCTTAGACCTTGGTTTCCTAAACAGCCTTGCCTAAGCACAACTACATGTGGGCTGGTAGAGGCAAGATGAGTGATAAGGATGAAGCCCATGGGCTCCTGCCACGAGTGTGCAACAGAAATAGGAAGATGAGGGCTCTGGGGATCCGGTCTCCTGGGTACAGGATGAATCACCAAGGGGAAAAAAGGCTGGAGGTGTGTGTGCCCTGTCCTGCTCACATGGGTGGGCTGGCAGTGAGAGTGCCTCCAGCTGCTACACTGAGCAATAACCAAGAAAACTCCATCTGAGCTGCTGGCAGACTTTTTGATGGCAAAGAAAAACTCTCCTGGACTTCCAGCTCCAACGCAGCATCTACAGTCACGACTTGCCCGGCCCCAAAAGATTTTCATGTTTTAATTTCTACTAACCACAGGCCTTGGCAGGATACCCCCCGACTGATCCATGGGCTGCACAAAGGAATGAAAGAACAGAACGGCTTCTTGCACTGCAATAACAACTCCAGGACTACACTGAGTCATCAGGCACCGTGGGCCAGCCACGGCTCCCTTGCCAAGTGGGCTGGCTACGTCAGAACAGCTTTCCACAGGCTGCTGGCAGACTGACATGCCATCCCGGTGTCTGGAGCTGTCAATCACCACTAGAGAACACCACGGCGTTAACATTTTGTGTTTGTATTGGTATCCTTTAGAACACATGTCGGGACACAGCCCCACCACCCCTGCAAGCCTGACAAAGTGCTCTCTCCAACAAAGAAGAGCAGTGGCGAGCTGGTTTTCTGATGTATCAGATCCTGTAAATTCAGTCCTCTGCCCAAGCCTGATGCTGCAAGCACATGTTGCAAACCACATGGATGCTGAATGTGTGTTCCAAGGAAACTCACTGCAACAAAGACAGCGGCAGAGTTTTGGTGTGCAGGTCTCACCTATTTAAATTATTTCTCAGCTTGCCCTCCTGTATGGTTGATATCTTTGGAGCGTCTCACAACAGCTGTGACTTCAACATTTATTCTGAAGTATGTTACCAGTTTAGACAGAAGACTCTTTGGGACTTTGCACAATATCACATTTACACTTGGTCACTTCACAAACCCTGTTCTACTTTCCAGTGCTCTTCATCTTCAGTTTTCACTCTGCATTCTTGGCTCCAACTTTTCACGTGAAGGTAATAAAACCCTCCGACCTCTTCCACTGAGGGCCCATAAAACAAATTAACCCCCACGGTTTGAGTTGCTGTGGAAGTGAATGGCAAAAGGTCCAGGTGTAACTAGGAGCACTTAAGCTTTTGGGAAAGACCACAAGTCAGGGCTGTTCTTTCTCGCTGTGGGGCTCTATCAGCTCACGAAGCAAGGCTTGAGCTTTAGAGATGAGTGATCACTCACTGATGAATGCAATTTCAGACAGAAATTGCAGGAGGAGAAATCAGGGAGGTGCATCTGAAAGCCCTGAGTCTGCAGATGTTACATGTGGCTCACACAGCCACACACCTAAATAGGCAAGCTCTGGTGACAGAAGATTTCTCTCGGGTCTGATGCAATCCTTTCCATTCTGCAGCATTACAATGAGGCATTCAAGTAAGCAGATCAGCCAGTCTACACATAGGATTAAAGGTCAGGCCTTATGTGCCTTCAAATGCTAATATCAGTTAAGTAACAGCTTGGAAAAAATCCCCTTCTTGGTACATCTCTGGAACTGAGAGGAGTGTTGCTGCCACATCCGACATCACTGAAGACTGGAAACCACGTTGTTTTTCCTCAGGGCTCTGAAATGCCATTAGCCAAGTTATAAATACCCACAAAGCTCCCTTTCTTTCAGCCAGATGACAACTAATACCTTATTATTTTTTAAGTATAGAACTTATTTTTGAAAAGGGGGGAAAACAGAGGGAAAGTGATGCCATAATCCCATAACAACAGCAAAGGTGGTGGGTGAGGGAACATGGAAATCCGGAGCCAGTGCCAAGTCAATCCTCACAGACAGGGTAAGACATCTTTGGAAAACTGATGGCAGTTTAGGAGTATTTAGGGAGCAGTACAGCACTATCAGATGGGAACATTTCTGAAAGCTTCCATTGCAAGAATGCAACAATTACTTTCCTTAAAATTCCAAATGCATTCATGAGTGAAGAACACTTTCCAAAAATGCGACAATGGGCAGAATCAGAAAACATTTTCCAAGAGATGATGGGTGTTCCACTGTCATTTAATCTCCAACAGCTCTTCTACAACCAAAAGAGCAGCATCTTCTCTCCTCAGAGCAAGTGAAAAGGACAGAATTACCAGAAATGAGGCCAACAAAATTACATTAAAGGTAAATCCATGCCTTCAGCCTCTTTGCCAAAAAGCACTCCCTACTTGCCATCAATAAAAACACAGAAATAACCCTCCATCTCAGTGATGACAAGAGCACCCCTGGCAAGTCTCACAACTTTTTTTTGAACCACACTCTTCCTATGGTGAAATCAAGGGCTTACTGAAGTACTTGCCAAATTTTCCTCGACTTTATTAGGGTCCGTATTCCGTTCCTAGTATTTCCAACAAGGAGCTGCCAAGCAGCTGAGTAACTAATGTAGTGGCCAAGTTTGTATGCTGGGAGGAATTTTTTTTTCCCTGAAGAGAGATTAGTAGGAGCCCTAACACCTTCTGACAACGGGACTACTTGCCCAATGTCAATGTTTCCATGGTGTTTTATGTACTTACCATAGAGACAGGACTCAGAGGGAAGTGTTTTAGGTAAGTGCTGTTGTCTGAGAGCTTGTCAGAACCCCAGCCTGCCCAGGTGTACATGACCATGCAGCACAGTTCAAATAAGCATCAGTTTGAACCTTTATCAAGCAAGTGCTGCAGAAGCTGAAACAAGCCTTACTATTGACAGGAAGCTTCAAAGACAAATAGCAATTATGAGTCCTTCTGCTAAACCTACACCCTCTCTAAAAGCTCATGAAGGGATTCAAGGGAAAGATGTGGCAGAAAGGGAAATACACAGTGTCTCAAAATGTTTAGTTCCATCAAACCTGTGTCTTACAACAAGGCAGAATTTCTGCAAAAGAAGTCACCGATGCAAGTGAAAATAAACAGCCACAGCAGTTCTGTGACACAGCTGTGTGTGTATGTGCAACTACTTCAGACAGCTGCTGATGCTCACAGGAGGATTTGAAGGATCTGGTTGTAGAACAGAAAAGAATTCAAGTGCTGCTGCCCTGAGAGAAGACACAGGGTTGGAGCAACCCTGGCCCAGCTAAAAAAGGCACAATCTCAACATTTACACAGAACAGATGATAACAGAGGTCAGCCACTGAGGGTCTGCTAGGAAAAGCACAATCAAGACAACTTCCACTTTCTCTCATGCTGGTGTATATATAGCTTTTGTTTATATTTCTTACTTCTCAAACCAACTCGCAGCCTTGTGCAATGGTTTCTGATCTGAGCAGGATCAGCACGGTGCAGGCAGACACTATAAAAAACACCTGTTCAAAGAAAAACCTATCACAATGCACAAATTCACTTGGAAGAGGAAGGGAGATTCCTCCTCCAAGTTTGTACAACCACCACAACGGCCCAACACAGAGCACAACAATGCTAATGACTAATGGTATAATATAAAGAAAATCCAGCACATACTGTGTGCAGCAACACAGACTCACTTGCTACAGAGAACACACGATGCTCTCAGGGTTGATTAATTCTTCTCTGAATCACAAAGCACTCAGAGATATGACCAGCACACATTAGAAACAGAACCATTAACCTTGGCATTTTGTTTCAAACCACAATATGGGCACTGACTGCAGGTTTTCTAGGAAGCTTCTCGTAGCTGCTGTGGGATACGACAGCTCCTGTAAACCACCCTGTGGCACAGCTCCATTTCAGTGAAGAGTTACCTACATTTTCGTGGTCAGCAACAGATCCCTGTGGTGAAGCAGGTGGTATTTGAAGTGTAGAAAGCACGAGCAGATCCTGTGGGATGAGAGGCCTGCTATTTATGTAGGATGTTATTACAGAGGGAAGTCCCCAGTGTGAATTCTTCCCGTTACATTTAATATCCACACAAAGTCCAGTGCACAGGCAATGACCAGCCCTCAGTTGAGCTGAATGCAGTTGCTCTGCTCCGGCAGCTGCGTGCAACCATGACCAAATTCTTATATGGAAATCTAATATCATGGGTAGGAGGTAAAGAAAGCTCAGTCAAACCATCGGGTTTCAGAGATCTCCAAAGCGCTCACACCAACTGGTTACACCCAAAAGGCTACCTGGAAAATCCATTCAGTGCAGAAGAAAGCCATAAAAGGTTGAAGTAGGTGAAAATGGTATTTTAGAAGCTGGCAGAAGCCATGACCGGTGCCATGACTTTCTCAGATTCCAATGTATTTGGCATTGCAACACACACTCTTCACAAGAACTTTAATTTTTCTAGTATAGGCCAATCTTGCCAATCTAACCTATTAACTTTCCACTTCTCTTTTATTGAGTGACAGTGATCAGACACAATCTCAAGGCTGATTTTTCCACTCTCCCAGTGAAGAGCCTCAGGAGCCACTGACATATTAAACTAAAAACTGTTCAGTCAAGTGGAATTTTCATGCCCTGTACCCTCAAAGAAATACCACAGTGGCAATTATTTATGCTTGTGGTGCGTGCTTCCATTTCCCTACAGCTTGACAGCTCTGGGAGAAGCTCTTAAAATTTAGAGAGGGGAAGTCTGGGGAAGTCTTACCTGCTTATGGGTAAGGTTTTGAGGATGTTCTCCTCCTCTGAAAGAGGACTATGCATCACTTCTGCCAACAGCTAAGGCCACAGCTTTTCCCCACCAGCTGTTGGAAAGCTTTGCTGAGATCTGGGATGGAGTGGGAGAAGGGTGGCCTCGCTGCTCTCAATTTCTCACATGCAGCAGTCTCACCTCAACACCAAGAAAGAAAGATTAACCTTTAAAGCTCAACGTTTTGTCCACTACCAGAGCTACCAGCCAGAGTCTTGAATTTCCTACAGATTTCCTGCATTGAGAAAATACGTCAGGAGCAATTTTTTTTGTGGGAAGAAATAAGCCATCAGATGAGTGAATATCTAATAGCAGCTAAGGGCTGTCTCCTTTCCAACCAGCTGGAGACAAAACACAGAATGCTACTGTTCAACAAGCCTGGCATCTCCCAGCAGGATGAGCTCTTGCTGCCTCTCATCTCCTTGCTGACATCATTCCCACCCCTTCAATTCCTTGCCTAGGAGAGATGTGACTTGTTTGTACGGGACTGAGCGAGGTACAGCAGGCTCACTCCCCCAGCTGAGCTCCCAGACAGCTCTGCCAACTTCCCTTGCTCCTGAGTCAACACATCTGCCCTGTTCTTGCAACGTCACCACTGTGCCTATCTACAGCTCAGGAGCTTTCAAACCAAGGCTGAGACTACAGCAGAGATCAGCCAAGATTTCCCCTCCTTTTTCCCCATAACACACACGATGCCAAACCCAAGCCTTTCCCAAGGCCTGCGCTAACACATTTGCCACCCTCAGCTCCTGGTATTTGCTAAAAGGGCTCAGTGTTCCCTGGTACCCAAACGCTCTGTGGGAGCTCAGGAGCACAAATTCAGTTAGGCCACAGCCATGTGAGCAGTTTCACCGAGACCCTACTTGCAAAAGGAAAAACCATGGAGTCATTCCAAAAAAAGAAACCACAAGTCTTAAAATCTTACGACTAGTTTAGTGAGCAGATGCTGAGTGTGCCAACAGTCTCGAGCTTTCCTGCAAAGTCCTGAAAAATGAGGGCTAAGGAGCTAATGGGTGAAGCAAAAATTAGGCATAAAGCTCCAACTGGCCTGGTAATTCTGATTAGAAAGCAGAAAGTTGCACCAGCTTGCTGTCGCTGTGAAGCTTCTTTTAGCAAAAGGTGTGGGAGCTCTTAATAGCAGTTTAAGGACACCAATTAGCTTGAACACTGCTGAGCTCCTCTAAGCTTCTTACGTGCTGCAGAGCCGATTGCTAAACTTCCAAAGGGTAAGTGATCCTCACTTCCCTCGGCTGTGCCTCGCTCTCCATCCCTGTCTCCAGGGTCTGTACCCAGCCAGGTTCGGGAGACACAGCGAGAAGGATGTGCCTACAGGAAGACATGAGCACCTTCCCAAAGGGATCAGAGCCAGCAGTTTCCAACCATGCAACCACTTGTGGCTCAACAAGTGGAACCAGAAATCACAACCCCATGGAGGTGGGGGCCTTACAGAACACGCAGGTGCTCTCTCAGCCTCCCCAGTGCCTGCAAACAAGTGGTTCATTGTGCAGCCTCAGAAATCTCATGACATCACCACAACAGAAGCTGCTATCCCTGTAAAAAACAATTTGGTTCCCAGGATACCTAAGATTTCAAACAACCCACAGTTGCTCGAAGCCGTCGCTGTGACCCTTCCTACAATGCTAAGCAGGTTTCCCTTCCTTCTTATTCAGGCCTCGTTCCCTGCCCAGGACCACTCATCTTTGCTCCTGAATATTAAGTACATTTTTCTCTCACAGTTAAATTCCCACTTGGCCTCCAAAACGCTTTGGAATCTCAAAACAGAAATGGTTATTACAAACCTGGAGAGAGGATTATAAAAGATTACATGCCCCTATTACATAGCTGCCAAGTTCTGAGAAGACTCTCAAGTGACACTTCTCCCCAAAGCAAGGAGAGCCTTTTGTGAGAGCTTTAGAAAGTGGAAAGTGGAGAATAGCAAAAAAGTTAATTATTCGTGGCAGGGGAAAAAAATCTTCAGTTTTTCCTCTTAATTTATGCATGGTCCTTTTCTCACTCAGCTCTATACCCTTCCTCTTCTCTGCAGTGCTTGCTCTCACCAACCCCTAATCTCCATCTCACAGCCTCTTCAGCACCAGGCATCCAGACTGGGCTGTTCCCTCTTCATTATTTTCCGCAGCAATGCAGGAAGAAGACAAAAGGAAAAGCATCCTGAATTAAAAAGGACCTTGGCCCAAGGCAGCTGTGCAAAAAAACCCAACCAACCACAAAACAGCTGAAAAGCAAACACTGCTGAGTTCCTGCACACATTCTGGGTGCACAAAAATGTACCAGTGTAGTCGGGATCAAAGCTAAAGGTGTGTGGCACAAGCAGAACACGAAGCTTGGTAAAAGTTCCAGCACCAAAAGTTCACAGACAGCTGTACCCCCACCCTTGCCAAGAAGGCATCAGCCAGCTGAAATTTATTTCTTTCAGAACAGCAAGACCTTTTTGCTTTCTCCCGCCAGGGAGGGAGGCACAGGAAGGGCAGAGGTAAAGAAGCATGTCTGCAGAGACAAGGACGAGCCACAGGAACACACCAGGTGATGAGATAGTGCCCACAACAAGATCAAGATGAACAACTGGAAACCAAACAGGCTGTCTTCCCAGGCTTCCACGTGCAGTCTGAACTACACCGTGCAGGAGATCTTTTAGAATAATAAGAAAACCCCTCACAAGGCTCTCACATGATCTTTTAAATGCTCACTCACCACTGCACGGGCTGGTGCTGCTGTATTTTCACCCTGAACGTTTCTCTGAGCCTGGGTACACACACAGGCAATTAGGTGCTTCTTTGGGGTTCACGACTTTTTTTGCCTCAGACTGTTGGGTTAAGAGAATACAGGAGATGTGAACACTGCTGGTGTCTCACAGAGAGGAGATGAGTTCCCTCGTCAAAGGCAGAGTTCATAGGACACTAAAATCTAAAACTATGTGCATTTTTTTGCATATTAACCAGGTCATTCAGGCATATAGGCTAAAGTTAGCTTTCTTATTCTAACCACTTAAAACAAGTGACTTAGTAAGGGACCACCTCAAGGGATTCAAACACAATATACAAGAAGCCCTGCAGTACTCCCCATGCTGTTTATTTAGACAGACCCACTCTGCTTCCTTCTGGCATCTTCAAAATGTTTTCAGGAGAACCTGGAACCAGCTATTACACACCAATTCGTTGATTTGACCTACTTAAAAACAAAAGCTTATACAAAAGCACCAGAACGCTCCTCATTTTCCTCCCTAACATCTGAAAAGTCTTCATGCATCTCAGTAATTCAACAGTAATATAAAAAAGGATTGGAGTTTTTTCATCCTTTTAAAAATGGTTCAGATGCAAAACTTCAGAGGAAGGAGACTGGATCTTACATAAATGCAACGAGGATCCTGAGCCATATTTAGATTTATGCAAAGAGAAGTCTTATGGCAAACAATCCAAATCCCACATTTAATGCAGTACAGCAACAACCTATAATACCTCTTTTATCAGCTTTACCCTTTAACCTTCAGTTAAAGGTTATGTGAGGTTAGTTTCCTTGTATAATTTAACCCAGCTATTGTACCTGGTTTAGGGAGGGAAAGCTGGCTTGAGGAGAAAAATCCCCTTTGATAAAGCATAAGGAGGTTACCACCAACGTGGTCAAAGCAGGACACTGAGCTGCTGCCTGGGATCAAGGCTCAGGAGCCTCCTGACTCAGGGCATTTTGCTCTCCTCATTGCCACAGAACAGCAAATCAAGCTCAATTTTGTTCCAGAATTTCAGAATATAGCAGGTGATTTCTTTTCTTGCCTGCTCTGTGTGACGCTGCCCAGAGCAGCCGTGTGCAAGTGTTCGAGGTCAGGCTGGATGAGGAACCTGACCCGGTGAGTGGCATCCCTGCCATGGCAGGGGGTTGGAACTGGGTCATCTTCAAGGTCCTGTCCAGCTCCAACCATTCCAGTACGTTGTGGGAAACTGAGTGTGAAAGAAAGAGGCAACGTGGGAAAAAATAAGAGCACCAGGACAGAGAATTTCAAGTGCTGAGCTGACTGTGTGTCAGGGGAAGGATGTTCTTGCAGGCCAGCTTGGTCTGGACATCTTTTCCATGCTGAGATCAAGGCTCCTGAGGTACCACCAAAACAGGTGGAGCAGGTTCCCATGATTTGGCAAACCCAAAGCAGCATGGTTAGTGTGTCCTTGGAAGATGGACTAGCTAATTAAAAGGAGCTGGGGTGCAGTATTTCAGGTCTTCTTCGCTGGGTTTTCCCTCTACTTAATGTTTCCTTCTCTTTCCAGTAGGTTAGGCTGTAAAAAATAAAGGCAACTCAACATCCTCACCCCAAATACCCTCCACCCTTGAGCCCTCATCTACTTATTTTTTTCCTCCTTACTCCTGCTGCACTCCCCAAACTCTGTAAAACAAAGCCCATGAGGACCAAGCCTCTCATTACTCACTATGCTGCTTTTTAGCTGATTTGTATTTTCAAGCTAAATTTT
Source organism: Calyptomena viridis (assembly GCA_013390005.1). Classification (NCBI taxonomy): domain Eukaryota; kingdom Metazoa; phylum Chordata; class Aves; order Passeriformes; family Eurylaimidae; genus Calyptomena; species Calyptomena viridis. Next base: position 567,393 of record WEIV01024485.1, read on the forward strand.
TACATTGCAAATTTGTATTTACAATTATATTTTAAATTTATATTTAGTGCCTAAGCACAAACATGTACTTGTTCCCAGATGTTCTCCAAACTGACAGCATGAAGCTTCCACAGCAAATCCAAACCCTCTTCCTATCTATCCGAAGGGTAAAGTCACAGGTGCTCCTCCCCAAAATCCTAGAAGGAGAACAAATGAGACTGGTAAGGATAAATAATAACCACTGGAGAGAAAATATCTTTCCTACAGCAATGCTAAACAGAAATTTATAGGTCACAACCTTGCAGAAAGAGGCCTGATAACATCTAATTAACAGTCCTGCTGCACAACTGCATCTCCTAACAGTAAATCCAACCAGACCAGGAGGAAAGGGAGAAGGGAGGTTTTATATAAATACAATAATTATAACATTTTGAAGAGATTTGCTTTATGCTGCTCTTTTGTGGTGTTACCCTGCCCAGTAAGAATAATTAACCCACACAAGTGATTTTATGATTTATTACTGAAACACATTTCTCTCCTATTGGGAAACAATTTAGAAGGGCAGCACAGATTTTTATTAATTATTTTATTTTTAAACTGAAATGCTAAGAATTCTGTTTGTTGCCAGAAGATGGGTGGAGAAGGCAAGGAAAGTTCACATACCCAAGAGACTATTAACTAGAACCAACTTGGACAATACATTTGAGAAGCATTTCCTTCCAGCTACTGTAGAGTGCTGTCCTTAACGTGCCTTCACTTAAGCAGCCAATTTTCCACCACTGAGTACAATGAGATTTCAAAACACACACGAAATCAGAGTATAAACAGACACAAACATCCCACTTGGTGACATAACAAAAGAAAATACCGGACAGAAAACTTGAGCTTCTCTATTTTCTGCCCTTCATAAAATACCTTGGGGTTTTACAAACACTCTGCTACCTCCCTCCTTTTTTTTTTTCCTTTTAAGTGACACTATTATCAGAAAACATCCTGCTCAGCAATGGCACTCCTGAACAAAAAAAAAATATTTCTGGGGGTTGAGGGATAAATTGCACCTTATTATGGCAGAGGGAATGGAGATTCAGAGGAAAGCAGCAGCCAAGAAGGCATGAATGAGACAGAGACAGCAGGAAGGGGTGATAAACCAGGCAGAGCCGGTCCCTGCCAGCAGCACAAAGCAGGAATGCTTAAAATACATACAAAGATCATGTCACAGGCAGCAGGAACGACAGAGAGATGAGAGGCAGCATCAAAGAGTGAAAGATTAAGGAACAACTCCCTGTTTCAAGAGTTTTAGTTTGCTGGAGACAGATGGTGCTGCTTCCACGTGGTTACAGCTGGATGGTACCCTACCCCCAACCCCTGACGGATGTCAAACTTATTTTTGTAAATCTCTGGTGATAAAAACCATCCATGGCATCTTGTTCATTTCCTCCTTACTTCTTAGTTTGCCAAAAACTGTAAGCTCTGCTTTCCTTGCCACATCTACAGACCAGTGTTATTTGTCCTGCTCTCCGTGACTAATGATGATTGTCTTTGCAAAAGCCTCTTTTAAGCACAAGAACTGAAAATGATACCTCAGTACCTGGGACCACTTTTGTTAGCCCTGAAGCAATCAGACACGATGAGGAAAAAAAGAAAAAAAAAAAAAATCTACTTTTTCTTCCCCGAACTCTCATGTGATTAAAATCTATTAAAATGCAAAGAGGCTTGAATTTTATTTTATCCATCAGTGACCACACTTCACTGTCCCTGGGCTATGGCTGTCTCTTTGTGAATTCTCTGCACGTAAGAGGAGCCAAGCTCTAGGTTTAGGAGCAATCAATCTAGCAAACCTTGCTAAATATATATGTGTGTGTATGTTATAATGATTTCCATTTCTCATGTTGATTTACATTGATCATTGAAAAGTACATTCAGCTTCATGTTTGCTCAGCTCTGAATAAACAAAGTGAAGGCTGTTGGGTATCCAAAGACAAATGAGACATTACAGATGTAGACAAAACCTATCATCACCCTGAAAGCATTTCTCTTTGAAATTATATAGCCATGAAGAAGTTATTTAGAGTGGAGATTGCTGTATGTGTTTTTAATTCAGCCCGGGCCTGTTGGGGGGCAGGGAGGGAGCCTGAGGAACCTCTGTGCTGTCACTTTTTTCCCCTCCACGTACCTGACAGTTCAGAAATGTCTGACTCAGGATGTTTTCCTTCCCCTTGCATTCTCTGGTTTCCATTTCCCAGGATAGGTCTCCTTAGGTCTGCCTGTCTAAGTGCATATATAACACACCCACCTGGAGTTCCACCATTAACAGTAAAACAAACACACCAACATCCATTTGAACATGCGATTCCCTAAGTGTGGCAACCATGAAAATCAAGCACAGTGGGTGCCCCAGCTGGGTTCATACTTTACAGGAGTATTTCTTTCCCATGTACAGACTTTATCCCTTTTTGCAAACAAAAAACACCCATCTCAGGGCCGTGGTGGAAATTTTAGTTTCCACAGTAACAGTAGGAAGGTGTTGGAAGTCTGGGCACACACAGTGCACAGCACAGCCAGACTCCTGCATTTGGTGGCTGCTGGCTCTATGAGATGCTACAGATGCACCCAATAAATTGTTTTGGTTCCCAGGCAGACACAAATTTCCCAATTAGTACCTTTGAGCCATTATGTCTTTTGTTGAAGTAACTCAAAACTCCTGTTCTACACATATAATTCCCCCAGATAAACCCAGAGGCATTCTACAATTATATTTAAGGGCCTTCACCTTTTTTTAATAGGCATGAAGCATTCACAGAAAGCCCAGAAGAAACTCCACAACAAAGAAAGAAAAAAGATATTTCCTGGAAAGAAGTCTTCCCCTGTTGCAGCCAATAGAGTATATCCAAGCAGGAGCTAATGAACTGTCATTATAATGAGCTCCTTGGGCAGGTTTTGTAGCGACCTGCTCCCTGCTGCTGCAGATACACCAGCTAAAAACTACCTTGTTAGCACAGCTAAAAGAGTGGCTGCAGCAGTCACATATCTGGATTAGGAGGGGAAAAAGCCTTTAGCAGTGCTGTGTTGGATCTGGGAAGATCCAAGAGCTCCCCCAGCCTGGGACCAGCCCGGGCAGTGCCCAAGCAGAGATGTCTGGTTATTGTCAGTGCCCCAGCCTGTGCTCACCAGCACCCACTGAGCGTGTGGGAGGGCACCAGTCTGACTTGGGACATGTACAGGATTTGTCTCTCTGGGCCAAGATATGGAAAATTTTGCTCCATCTTTTACTGACACATGTTGGTTTGGTCTTTGCTTATTATTAATTATGTACAGTGGCTTTGCTGAAGTACCAGGGTGACTATCTCAGCCATTTCCTTAAGGTTACGTATTAAAAGATAACTAAAAAGATATTTAAAAGATACAAAACCCTCTTGATGCCTAATCCCACAAAGGCACAAGGGCCTTACCTCCCACCCTGCCAGAGTATTTGACACTCTCCCAGGTGCCTCATGCTTTTGACAAGGCCTCTGGATGAAAAGGCTTTTACTGACACAGGTCACCCCTAACACCGAGACACTGCAAAGAAGAGTCAAATATTCACGTGACAGTTGCACACGCAAGGGGGGGTGGAAGTCACAGTTGGAAATAATGAAAACCAACACCAAGACAATGACTTGTCTCTGTCACAGCAGACCGAGCACTTAACCCTTCCGCTCCCATTCCTTTTCAAAACTTCACTGTGTTTTTGGTAAGTCTCAGTATCACTTGGTGCTACCTCAGTAAAGGACTGGACTGTCATTTCAGCCATCAGTGGCTTGAACCACACTCATTTTATCAAGCTACAGGAGGGCAGACAGGAAACCCACCACTAACCACACTAAGTGTGGGCAGAACCATCTCCGTCCTCAGCACCACACACTCTCAGCAAGCCCAGCCTGCAAATGCAGCATCGTGGGACATGAGGCATGAAAGGTTTCACTGCTTCACAAAGCTGGAGAGGAACTGGCTGTGAGACAGGCTGTTTATACAGGACACAGCCAATGTACCCCATCAGTAATAAAGGAGCTGTCCCCACCTGTGTGTTCACCTTCTTCCGTGGCACTGCCTGGAGCTGTGTCACCAACAAAGCCTCTTCTCTTCTACAAGTGCAGCCAGAGCTAATAGGAGAGATAAGGGAGATGGAGATACACTGCAAGAGTTTAAAGCTGGGCATATTTTTTGCAGTAATTTGTCAGAACTGCTTGCCAAAGCATCCCTGTCACTAAATGACTGTTAGGGGAAAATTGCTTTTAACAATAGACATAAGCAGAAGAAAATCTACAGCAACTCATAGGATGAGGGAGATGCAGCTAAAACTGGCCACACCATCATCACAGAAGTATGTGATAATCTCACATTTTACTTGGGAGTAGTCAGAGTATGGGATGCAGGAAAGCATTTCAGTACCTATAAAACACGCAAAAGCAGCCAAATTCAGAGATAAAATGAATAAAGCAGGTCTGCTTACAACTTAGACTTGACAGTGTAGTTTGCTTGCATTTGTCTGTCACAAGGAAAGGTGAAAAGAATCAGAGATCTTTGCACAGTAAACAAATGTCAAGAACTAGAATTCGAACCTCATACAAAGACTAGAAACTATTAAACAAACCCACAACTCTGATCTCCTAAGTCTCAAGCCTATAGACAGCACCAATAGCAACGTGTGGTGACAGCTGACACAAAGAGATGCATTTAAGCTGCAAAAGTGGGTTTGCCCATTGCCTGTCCTCACATCCCACTGACAGTCATCACTTCCACTATCCCAGGTTGCTCCAAGCCCTGTCCAACCTGGCCTTGGACACTTGCAGGGATGGGGCAGCCACAGCTTCTCTGGGCACCCTGTGCCAGGGCCTCACCACCCTCAGAGGGAAGAATTTCTTCTGAATATGGAAACCAAATCTGCCTTCTTTCTGTTTAAAGCCATGACCCCTCATCCTATCACTACATGCCCTGGTCAAATTTCCATGTTTTGAGAGGGATGCTCTTATACAAAATGCACAGAATAAAATGCCCACCTTATTCCCCATAAGGAATAAAGACATAGAATGCCTGCTCTCTAAAACACGAGCTTCTTTGGGGAGCTATTTCAGTAATTTTTTTTTTTGTCACCTTCTCTGTAGGCAATATTTTTTAACTTCACTTGAACAAGCGGTCCCATAACTTGTAAAAAGCTCTGTCGCCCACAGAGGACCAGATGTCGAGCTTCAGCTTTGCTCAGAGTAAGAACAAAACCACTCAGGGGACAGTTGGTTTCGAAGATAACACGTCAAGAGTTTCATGCATTAGCCCATTGTTTACATAAACAGCTTCCTTTAAACAAGTGATGCTTTACAGGATTATGAAGTATTTATTTCAGAAGAGTTTAAAGAGTCTCTTGAGTAACTACCACAGAGAAAGTATCACCACAGAAAGCACAAGGCTCAATGCTAATACAAGTTAATTAGTTAAAGCAAGCCATCAAGTAACTCTATAGCAAAGCAATGGGATAAATAAGGGCACGGGGATAATCTTGTGCATGTTTGTTTACTTCTAAAATGCCATTGCTTCGAGTCCTAAATCACACACTGTTAGCATTACAAATCTACACCATTCGTTATTTGGAAAAAAACCAAAGGCCTAAACCCCAAATACTTTCCTTTGGGTTTGTTATTTTAAGGAAGAAAGGGTCAATGTGCCCAGGAAGTGCTCGCTTTGTAAGCATGCAGGCAATTTTCATCTCGCGCCAAGTTCCATTACGGACAGAATTTGTGGAAATGCAAACCAGGGAGCTTGGCCTGAAGAAAGTTTTAGCACAGCAGAACTTACCCTCTCGCTACAGGCCCCGAATGTGTCTACAAGAGTTAAGGCTTCCATTTCCAGTGTCAAATAAGCTTAGGAAGGACTGAACTGCTCGGTACAGTTCCCCTTCCTGCACCCTCCGGCAGCTGCAGTTTAGGCCTCTCTTTAAGAACTACACAAATTTGGAGAAAAGTCTAACAGAGTTTTTTCCCATCTCCTAAGCCTGGGCTCGCTGACCCCTCAAGGGAATTGGGAAGGACCAGACTGGGCTGTGGGGCAGGTGCCAAAATGCCACAGGCACCCCCAGTGCACGAGCAGCTCCCGCTGCCCCCGGGAGATGCTGCCCCTGGGTCTCACAGCTGAAGTTTCTCTCTCTGGAGACTCCACAGTCTGAAACACAGAGCTTTGCCAAAGACTCCAAACCCATCTGCTCCAGACACAGCTTCTCCTTTGGAAAGCAAAGACTGTTTTTCCTCCTCCAGCCACTTCCTTTCGACCCAGTCTGGCCTGTTATCAAAGGAAAAGCTTCTCCCACCAAAACCCCAAAGCTTTGCTTCACTGGGAGCCCCTTCTCCTAATCTCTACATTTCCACTCTTTGGCTGCCTCTAAGAAAGCTGCATCTCTTCAAAGCCCTCTCCCCCTGCAAAGAAAATACAGGAGGATAAGACGTCTCTGGGACATGATTGCTGTCTCCTGAGATAATTCCCATGCAATAATTTCTCATGATCAAGGTAATCACAGATAATATTCCTGCATGCCCCAGCTGTCGGGCTCCTCTGCACAAGCAGCATGAAGCACAACCCCCAGACAGCCCCACCAGAGAAACAACCAAAAGCAACCTGGAACACAACACCCTGCCACTCGCTCGCTCTGATTCCATGAGTCACAAAATAGCTCTTACAAATACAAACCTCCTCATTCATCCCACTGATTGTGAATTTTTGGATTCTGATGAAGTGGTCCGAGGATTAAAATGAAGAAAATCACCACTCAACACTGAAATAACTGAAACTACCTGCTCAGAGACACCATTTGTTAAGTGCAATTAAAATCAAACAAGCATAATTTTATTAGCTTCGGATATTATGGCTAATTATCTTGTGTTGGGTGCATAAATATTCAGCTGAGTAGTATTAGCCTATTGCCCACATTAAACATGACAATGCCTGGGATGAACTGGGCAAAAGGAAATAGTGAGGGGGGGATGTGTTTAAGTAATACTCAGAGCTGTTAAATCCCCCAAATGTTTCCTGTAATTCCCAATATGTCAACAACATTTACCACCACAAAGCCACGCTGCAGTTTNAAAAATGTTTCCTGTGCATCCCCATTCCCCTGTAATTCCCATTATGCCAACAACATTTAGCACCACAAAGCCACGCTGCAGTTTAAACAAGACAGAGTGATACTGGACTGCAATGTGTTATTTTCATGCCTACAACTACAAAAAACTGCAGTTATTTGAATGCAATGAGGGATTAGGTACAAGCAGCTGTCTTGGATCTGCTCTGGCAATTCAAGGTGAAGGAGTTTGAACACCTTGTGACACAACATCAGGGACTGGAGCACAAGGCATTTGCACAGCACTTAAATGAACACATGAATAAGCTCAATTGTGTAAAAGTTCCCTAATAAAAACCCCACCAAAAATAAACTACTTAAGAGCACAAGAGATTTGGGAGTGGAGGAACATGAGTCAGTAGAAGGGCTTCTAAAATGAGAAAGTGGTTTTAAAAACATGAATACGGAAAAGCTGCTCCAATGAGTAATAAATATTAAATTCCTACTCAGACAGGAAGAAACAGCTTTGTATTTTGGGAATTGGTGAAATAATCTGAGCAGGGAACTGCCTCAGTCTTGAGTTATAAATGGGAAAATGCCAATCTCTAAATAAGTTTATATGGAAATATATAAGAAATAAAATTTAATAAACTCAGAATATAAAGATATTAAAAAGAGCATAGGGCTTGAATAACTTCAGTAAATTATAAAAAATCCAAAATCAGTTCTGGAAAAGCAAGGATATAAAATATTCTCTCTCATTCATTGCACAAAAAACCCTCTATAAAATAAATAAAAGTTTGACATCAAAATTAAAAGACTGAAGAAATACATCTTTATTCCAGCTGAAGAGAAGGAAGTAATTCTGAAGAATTGTCTTTATAAAAACATTAACAGGAGAGCAAATGTAAAAGCCAAAATGCAGACTAAATAAAAGAAATCAGTGTTTACCCTCATCCCCCCAAACCAAAACAGAGATACCCAGGGAAGATATAGGTAATTGATCTTACTGAGGGATTATTTTGTCATCAATCTACAGTTAAACTCGCACCACCCTAAGATCCAGATAAGAAGCAACAGTGAAATAAATGTTATCTGAGAACTCTCTCACAAACCCATTCTTAGGAGTGTTAAAGGGTCACGTAACACTCAGAAATAATAAGAACAGGTGCAGCTGCTCACCTCCAGCCCTGGGATCCAAGGCTTTGTCTGCACAGCTCCTTCCTTATCTTCTTCCTACCCAAGTGGTGGTATGTTCACAATCAACAAGTTAATCAGAACAACACTTCTCCTTCCTCAGGCTGATACATTTACTAGAAATTACAATGTTTATTAAGTTGTAAATTATGAGTATAAAACCTTTTACCTTCAGGTTTGCACATGCCAATGGAAGTGCTGGTTCCAAATGCCTGGCTCTAGGAGTGGATAAAAATCAGCAGATATGCAGCAAAAAGCAAGTTATTCCCATCCAAACCCAGCCCAGGCTGTGCCTGGGAAGCCTCACGCAGCACACCAGGAAAGAGCTCTGCTCTTCCTGATGACTGTCCACTCCATCTGTCCTCTTCCTCCCAAAGCCACACTGCAGTGGGATGCAGAAAGTCTGCCACACACTCCAGGGAGCCAAAACTCCGGGCAGAGCCGGAGGAAGCAGCTCTCCTGGGGTTCAGCATCCTTTCATCATCTAGGAGGATGAATGAGTCCATCCAGGAGGGATTTCCACAGCCAAGAACCGATGAAACAGTGTCTGAACATGTCTCCTAGACTGTGAGACCAAGTGGAAAATATTTATCCAGATCTTGTTTTTTCTTTTGTATTTAAACCCCACTTCCCTCTTCAAGCTGCCACCAAAACCACCAATCCTGTTTTCGGAGGTGTTTCCTGAAGAAGGGAAACCCCTCTGCCATTCTGGGCAGCAATGAAGCAAAACACGAGAGGCCAGGCAAGTGTTGGAAGGAAAACAGACTTTTAAAAAGTTGATAATCTCCAAGTATTTCAGAGGAAAGTGGAAATATTTTTAATTAAGTGAGCTTGTGGCTCCTTGGACAGAAAGGAGGCAGAACGCTCACCTTCCAAAGCTCGCTTCTCCCACTTTGTATTTCACAACCCAGGAAAGGTCCTCTTGGGTTTGGGTCATAGTGACAAGAATTTCTGTCCCAACAGATGTTTCCTGGGAGACTTTTGATCAAGCTTTTCCAAGTCAATGTGTTTGCATACTTTGGAGAAACTCCATATCTCACACCACCTTGGGACCAGTAAAATCCTGAGCGCTTTCACCACAGACCTCAGCTGCCTCAGGAGTCTCTAATCCTGCATCTTATGGAGAGGAAAACACGAATTTCCTTGGATTTTTACATTAACAGGGTTGTAGGCATGTTCTGCCCACCCAAGTACCAAAACAGTCAGTGCACAATTCAGTGACCCTCCCCAGAATTAAATTCACGTGGTATTTGAAAGGAGAACACGAGATTTGATCCTTTCTGGGCATTTATACTGTGGCTGAAGACCACAACAGACAAAGCACACCTCTCTCATCCCTTTTACCTTCAAATCACCTCCCCCAGACAGATCTAAAAGCCCAGGAGCCCACAGGTTTTAGCAGGTCTCAGGCCACAGACTGCATGGGGCAGCAACTCCAGCTAATCATGGCACAGGCAGCTCTTTAAGGAAAGATAAAAGCAGTGGTAAGCAGTGAGTTGTCCTATGGCCGTATATCCCACACAGCTGCACCCCTTACAGGGGGAACTCAACTCAAACACAAGCTGTTCTCTACTCCAAGGATCAGAGGCTGAACCTTTGAGGTGTCAAAGGCTGAAAAGAAATTCCAGAGGTGTCTGTCCATCCCACCCAAAGCTCTGTTTTCCTGTGACAGTGGCCCAGGACCTCAAGCAGGCCCTGGCTATTGCAGGTGATTCTATGGGTGACTTCATTTCCCCAAACACCTTCCCGGCTACGATTTCCTCCCTCGAGAGTGTTTGACTTTTAATCTAGAGACCCATTGTTTTTCTCTCAGTTCCTGAATTGTGACTGTCTTTGCAAAACCAGTTTTGGCAGGCTCAGAGAGAGGTTTGGCCGACTCCAAAGAGCCAAAAGACTCACTCAGTGTCCCATAACTGATACGAAATATTTACCTAGTGGTGGCTTCTCACAAATAATCCTTTTCCTCTGTTTACTTTTCACGCTACTAAAAGCAAATCATCCCAATAACCCAGCAACTGGCAATACTTAAAGAGTTGTGAGAGAACCATCCAAGTGCACCAGAACAGAGGAAAAAAAGGAACTACAGGATGCTGGATACTCTGCCCTTCATATACTGTGAGATTTTCATCCAAAACACTCCTATCACACAGAATACCTTCTCAGGAGCTCTCGACAGCAGTGGGAAGCTACAGTAGAAACGTTTGTTCCTGGTATAAGTACAGAGGAGAAGAAAAAAAATCAACCAAAGACTTCAACAGAAAAGAAAAAAAGTAGTTCTGTTGCTTTTTCATATATTCCTCACAATTTAACAAGCACCATCAAGCCGAATTCCTGTTGAGAAAGATCTTGGAGAAACAGATCAGTGCCTGTACATAACTAAGCTTGAACACATATAGTTCTCCTTAGTTATTCTTCTTTTTGGCCATTTGTTTTTGCTACTGGAAGCTGTCACGTTGCTTTAAAGCAAACATAATCCTGTCAGGGACATTCCACCGGGAGTGAAAGACTGAACACCCCTGGAGACAGAGTATATTCTTCTTTCACTACTACTCCTGAATTTTTTTGAATACTGATGGCTTGTCCAGCAGTCTCAACTGGATCCAGATGTTATCAGGCTTTTAATACAATAATCTGAAAAGTGCTGAGGTTTTGGGAAGAATGAAGGTTTATTTTTGGTTTTATTACAAATTCAAACTTTGTGGATTTTTTCCCAAGCACCATCCATTCCCGGGTTCAGTCTGGGTAGCCCTCTACAAAGTTAGAGAAAAGCCAGAGAATAAAAGGCAAATTTCTGCCCTTTACCCGCCCTTTCCCTCCCTGCTTTATGAATGTCGTTATAAGCAGGGTAGATTTAAATGAAATCTCAGACTGGCATCTTGCTGACCTCAATCCCAGCTGGTTAAACCTTTGCAACATTGCTGTCCATGGCATCTACCAGAGGGCAAACACCCATTCAGCTGCTTGATTATGAAATGGAGAATCTGGTATGAGGAACTAGAGCCACTGCGCTGCCTGGAACACTGTTTAAAAGACAGCTTAATTTCTCTCTCATTGACAGTAGCAGACTTGATATCTCAATGAGGGCACCACACCACCACAGAGGATACTGTGCCTGCAGGACAGTGTACCCTACACCCAGGCTGCACTGGAAGGGAAATGCTCCTGCTACCACCAGGTGATGCTTGTTTTAAGGGGACCTCCAAGCTTTTAAGCACACACCAAAACTTCTCACACCACTTCCTTATCAGGAAAGGACCTCTTTCAGTTGCTTTTTAAAAATTAAGATAGAGCATCAGAGAGTCACCAAAAACCAGTTTAAGCAACTATTGCATGTCTCACCACACTCACCTGTTACACAAACAGAAGTAGAACAAAGCAAACCGAGTTCATTACCTGTACTCAAATCAGTTTGATTATCCTCTGTCTTCCCTTCGTTTATGGACTCACTGCCAGGCTCCCCTTTTCGACTTATTATCTTTGAAAAGCCACTTGAGAGGGAGGAGAAGATGCCACGGATGAAATACCCCTGGTGATCAGCATCCACCGAAGGCAGGGCTGGCAGAAAGGGCTTGGCATTCCTGCTCCCGGTGTGCGGCACGGGCTCCGAAAGGGAGCGGCTGAAGGGAACCCGGAACGCTCTAGTCCGTGCTGGGAGAAGAGTCTCAGCTGGGTCTTCATGGAGACTGTCAGCACTGGCAGCATCCACACTTGCAGAACTTTTGGCAAGGCTCGGATCGCTGCGCTCCCCTTGCAGACTGGAGGAGCCCTCTCTTCTGCTTATCCTCCAGGGAAGCCAAGGATGTGTCTGCCACCTGTGTGCTCCAAGAACTCTCTCGGAGTCAAAACTCATTTGTTTGTTCAACTTCTTGCTTTTCATTTGGTGGTACCAATGGTAGTCCTTCAAGGTGGCCGTGCCAGCATCTTGTTCTGACAATGACCTTCTGAAGGTCCTGGGAGAGAGACTACAGTGCTTTTTGAAAGCACTCATTTTCCACCCCTTGGATTTCAGTGCTTCAGGTACATTCCTTGTTGCTTAGTAGTCACGTAGCTGTAGTTCCTCATGCACCAGTTTACATCCCCAGTCACTCTGCTCACCGCTGTGAGCTGCAAGACACCAGAGGTTCTTCCTGAAGACCTTGAGCATCAATCCCAGAACCAGGTGTTCCTACATCTCTGGAAGAAGGACATGCCCTCCCCTATAGCACACCGACTTCTAACGGCACACGAAGCCTTGCTGAGCTTGCTGCTGCTTCCTGCACCGTCACATTTCTGCACGAAGCTCTCAGGAAATGACTAAAAAGAAGAGCCCAGCCATGAAAACCCACAGTGCCGTCCTGCGCCAATCGCACTTCACTTTTTTCTGTCTACATTAAAGATTTGGTTAAAAAAAAAGAAGAATGTGAAAGTACTCCACTCCAGAGACACAGCAAAGGCTCAGAAAAGCGTTAAAAAATTGCAGTACTCAACTACAAGTCACGCACGTGTTCTACAGTTAAAGAGCAAAGTCTATTACTATATATAGTTAAGTATAAAGTAAAGTTTCTATTTCCCACAGGTGTGTTATATCACTCAGGAATACCTCAGAGTTGCCTTTTAGAGAGAGGTAAAATAGGCAGGTTCTTCAGAATCGAGTGCTGGCAGCACCAGAGAGGAAAGCAAAGAGGAGGAATGGAGTAAAGAGAACAAACGCTGCAACTTAATGCAGTGAGAGTGTAAATACACTGAAGAGAAATAAGTAAAGGGGAGGAGAAAAGGGACTGAGAAGGTGGGTGGGACTTCAAACACAGACCAGAGGGAAGGTTTTGAGGCATGGCAAACAGAACAGGGCAGCAGCCAGATATTCCTTTCGCTCCTCCCCCTCCCTTTGCTTTTAACAACAGAATAGGGGGTTATTTTTTATAAATCTAGTTGGAATGAATGAGATGGAAAAAAATAGTCCTATCTGTTTAACCAAGAAGAAAAAACCCTTTTGCCTTTGCTACAATTTAAGAAACAGCTGACTGTTTTAAAATCTCATAAAGAAAATATCCGCTGGTGAGCTAAGATCACACTTGCCAAGTTTTAGACCAGAACACTTAAATCTCAAGTATACTCAAAGCTCTGAAAATAGGGGGTTTATAATGGAAATGCTGACAGACCCTTGGCAATAAAGTAACAATGAAAGCTATTTCTCTGCTTAAATAAAATGATAATCTGGTCTGGCAGACCAATAAAGCTTAACTGACCCACTGTGGGATCTCGCCTTTAAATTAGGCTGCATTCATCAGCCAAAGTACATTCCTGACAGTTGCAGATGCAAAAGCTTCCTTACTTATGTATATATGGAAAAGGATATCGCTGCTCCCTAGGACAGGGATGGAGTTACCCAAAGACATCACATCAAAAAATAATTTCTCTATTCAGTAGCAAGTCAGACTTTTCAATTAGAGGCAACAGAAGCAACTATCTAAAACAACCAGGTTTAAGAAGTCACAACAAATAACCTCAGAAGCAAGAACAGCCCAGACACTGCAATGCAAATTCTACATCAAACAATGATGCTGCCTCTCGTGCTTTGTAGGAGTGGTGCTGCTCAGAACACAGGTCTGCAATGACAAAATGTGCCTCAACCAGAACTCAATTTCCATCCAGAGCAGTGGTCTCCCAAGGAAGCACGAGGAGCAGTGAATACAGGGGTATTAGTACTCCCAACAGGAAAATGAGACAGACTCCACCAGGAAAAAGTTAGCTGGCTCTTATCTTCTGCTTCTTGATCCCAGGGGCTGTTGATCACCTTTGGATGCAGCACATCTGGCCCTATGAACTCAAATGGGTCGAGCTCTTTAAAGTGACTCCTGACTTGACCCTCATCCACTGCTGGTGGCTCTTCTTTGTGATCCCTTTCCCCAAGCACAGCGACCTGGGAGTCCCTGTTTCTGAAGACTGAGGCAAAACCAGCAGCATTGAGGACCCCAATTTTAACCACGTCTGCTGGGAGTGGATCAGCCACCCCTTCCAGCAATGGGTCCCCCTTTTCCTTGTTGACCCTCTGGCTGCTAATGTGGCAGTGGTGCTTTGGGCAAATGCTTTGAATTAGGCAGTCTGGTAAAGCAGGCTTTATGGAACTTAGGGAATAATTATGAATAAATCCGACGGATGCCGATGTGGTTCGCTCTAATGGCACAAGCCATAATCAGCAGGGAAAGCTGAGAATGTGAGGTAGGTTTCTGGTCAGCTCTGCAAGCCTTGCTTGCACAAATTTCCACTAGCACATCGACATCTACTTTTGGTTTGGGAGCACAGAAGGGCAGGAGAGGACAGAACACACAGGAATGCAGTAGCTGAAGTCCTCCTGGGGTGTACTTGCTGTAGATTCCTAGTGTGCTTCCTAACCCCTGCTGATATCCCAGAGCCAGGCTGAGCACCCACACAGACCATGGTTGGAAATAGCACTTTGAGAGCCCTTATGTGCCCTATCCGAGGACTCAGTATGACCCAGGAACGACTCAACCCACAGAATGTGACAGCAGGTAAATCAATGCTGTTGTGAAGCAGGGATTTAGCACCACAGCACTTGGGACAGGACACCCATCTTTGCATGAGGACAGAGGTGACCACCAAGCTTTTTCATCACCATCCTGTGGACGTGTGACTGTACTGAAAGATCCCTTCATCTCCTTCCTGATACAGCTGGTGTTACACCCATCACCCAGACCACCCATTGCAGCAAGGGAACACACAAAGATCAGCCACGTATCAAGTTACAGCACAAAGCAACATGCAAAACCAGTTATGGGCTAACTTCTGCTTAAAACCATTTTCATTGGTGTGACCAGAGGTTGGACTACAGCTCCTCGTAGAATACAGGCCTAACAATACAGAAAAAGGCTTCAATAAGCACTCTAAGTGAAGCTCAGGAACATCAAAGTCACAGTTCAGTTCAAGTTTGAGTAACACTGAGCAGGCTCTTTACTTCTTTTGGACTTCTGATTTCGCTTTTGATTTCATGTTACCACTGCTCAGACAAACACAGTTTGTGACCAAAGAAAAGCTACCCAGCTGCCTGGGCCCAGCTGAGATCTCCCTGTGTACTTCACAGAGGGTAAAAGGGTCTTTCTCAAAGTGCTTCTAGAAAGGCACACAAAGCTTACATGTTTATTAACATAAAACCACTGATACACAAGTTTGCTTAGTCTACGAATAAGACAATTCTTTAAAATTGCTAACTCAAAAATTTTAGCCTGGGCTTCAAGTCAAACTGGTCTCTCTCTTCCTTACACACATCATCAGTAGCAATGATGATGCCCAAACAAACCCTTTGTCTACACTAATCCAATGCCATCAAGTTCAATTCGGTCTCAAGTGGCTCCAGCATTTCTTGTGTACACAGAACATGCAGGCAAGGAATTCACGTGGCAGAACTTCCTCCCAGAGCCGCAGTTTATCCTGGGAAGCCTTTACATGGTCTCGCTATCACAAAGAAATGAGCTTGCAGCAGTGCCTGCCAATGGATGATGTGAGATCCCCAGCAGCACTGAGCCACCCACACAGCTGTCAGCAGGTAAAATAATGTCAGTGGGAGAAAGGAGTTTGTCAATTAACTTGAGACAATCTGGAATATTTTCACTCCTGTTTTTAATACCAACTGCCTACAAATGTTTTCCTCTGCTCAGAAGGTTTTTTTGGTAGTGTTTGCAGTTCATTGTGCCAAATCATTCATTTAGCTTTTCTGAAAATTACTATTTTCTTCCTAACAATTCAGTCACTTAATCATCCCGTTTGACATGTTTAACAGCATATATTTCATCTCTCCTAGATATTTAAGTAATTTATGCACAAAATGCAGATTTGATATGCTGGAATGGAGCTGTATTTCTGCTTTAAGATTGTATTGGGAAAACAATCTTTCTTAACTTTGTAACAGAAAAAGTACAAAGCAGCATTACCTTTGCACTGAGCATATGAAGAGAAATCTTTGTCAAGGGTCTCCTGCATGGCAAATCCCCTCTCCACCATTCAGCTTTCCAAAATCACTATCCAGCTCTGCTACCTGGAGCTCCAGCAATTCCTCAGAGTACCTGCTTAATAAATACTACCAGCCAATTAAAAAAAAATGAAAAAGCAATACCACAAAAAGCCCCAAATGCATTATTGCCAAGCAGCTGGAGGGAGAACATGCCTCTGATGATACAACTTAGTGTTTAATGCTCACCTGCTCTCTGAAAGCTGCCTAGTGCTTGAGTAAATGCCTCAACACATGTAAAACTTGAGTTTATCCCTTATATTGACAAAAAAAATCAACTGCAACCTCCCATGACCAAACTGCTCCACTTTAAATTAGTTTTGGAGAGCACAAACTTACCAGCTTCTCAACTTTTTAATTTGTTGCTGAGACAAGGAAGGAGAAAGGGGAAAGAAGTTAAAAAAAAACTCAAAAAAACACCCTGAACACCACACAACCAGCAAAATCCACGACAAACCCTACACATTTATTCACATTTATTGGGTTTTCAACCAAGTCCTCTCTTGGAATTCAGAAAGACAGCAGGTTAAGCAAGCATCACTTCAGAGAAGATCCCAGCTTAAGTGCCTGACTATCAGCCATCAAAGGAGCTTTAACCCACAGAAAAGTAAAACAAATTGCCCCCTGAATCCTGCCCAGAGACAGCAGAGGGAATACAGAGGGGCAGGGGATCCTGGGTTTTGCAGTCAAGCTCCCCCTTACCTCTTTTCCCATTCAAAACTAGCCCAATGCTCAGAGTGAGGGGTAATCAATATACAAAGCAAAAGCCACCACAAAAGTTTTCCAATTGACCCAGCTTGACATGTAGCTAATAGCACAGAAGATGAAAGATTTTCCTACCCTTTAAATTAAAGACTTTTCAAAATATTAAGTTTTGTTTATGCAAGGCTAAGAAATTAATGACCTAACATCCCCTTCCCATCTCCTATCACCAAGATGCATCTGTTTCCCCCTGCAACATTTCCTGCAGGTGGATATCACTTTTCCTTGGCTCAGCACAGAAAAGCGCACCTGACTTACTTGAGTGCTTCATATTTAGTGTTAATTAATGTTTAGAAGTATTTAGTGTTAATTAATGTTTAGAAGTCATGCAGAGGATGAATTAAACAGCACCTTAAAAATTGTTGCACTTGGGATTAGAGTGACTGAAAAGCCCATATGACTTGGGGATTAGAGTGACTTGGAACTGGCATGGCTGGAACACAGAGATGCCCTACTGAGCCCAGACCAGAGTTCCTGAGAGCAAAGATGCCATGTGAGCCTCTCCCAAGCTTAGAGCTGGTAAAGTCTACCAGTGACTCCCCTGCAATCTCACCTGTCCCTGATCAACCGAGACATGTTGTTTCCACTATCACTATGCTGAGACTGAAACACCTCTGTGAACAAGCTACATGGTAATAGCACTGCACTGAAATGCCATAGAGCATCTCATTTTCCTCCTCTAAATCCCAGTGCCAGGTCATGCTGTATCATCCCTGCCTTGCATTTCCAAGCCCTTTACCTTCCAGCACAGCCAAAGCTGCAGCGACGCAGCCTGACTTGGATGGTCCAGTTTCTGAAGCAGCTACTGAAAAACTCCTCCAGGTGCCTAGGAATTTCCATCTGAACACAAGGAAGAACTTCTTCCCTGTGCAGTGACCGAGCACTGGAACAGACTGCCCAGAGAGGGCGTGGAGTCCCCCTCACTGGAGATATTCCAGAACTGTCTGGACACAATCCTATGCCGTGTGCTCTGGGATAGCCCTGCTTGAGCAGCAAGGTGGGACCAGATGAGCCACTGTGGTCCCTTCCAACCTGACCCAGGCACCAATTCTGTGAGTTCTGCCCTCTTAATTCCCTGGCAAAACCTGTACAACTTCCCTGCCGGTACAACCACCACCACATGAAAGTCTCCCAGATTCATTTTTCCATGCTGTTCCTATGATCTGCATGAGAAGCTGCAACAGCCCTGTCAACTGAGCAAAGCAGGGAGAGATAATATAAATTTATGAGATGCCGGGCTTTGGGTGGATGCCAGGGAAAGTTCACAAGAAAACCCCATTTCAATACATCGCGAATAAACCTGCAGAGCGGCGGTGCCAGATTTTAATTTCACTGGCAATCTTTTGTTGTTGCTGTTGAGGACCAAACACAGCCCGTGCCAAGTTTCAAGGGCCATAAAAACATACATTTAAGAGGCAGCCGAGCTCAGGCAGTGGCTGAGGGAGCCCACACACAGTTATGAGCCACCCCGGCCAGCCAAGGGTTTTACCAGCATGCGCCGGTGCAAATAAATAAATGTATGACCTGAAGGGAAACACTCTGGCAACTACTCTGTGGCACAGAAAGGCAAAACAGCAAAAAGACCTGTGTGGAAGGAGTGAGTGGTGGCACTTTCCTCAGAGATTTAGGGATTTCTGAGGGGAAGGCAAGCCCTCAGCCCTGGCTCCTCCATGAGCCTAAAACTGAGCCACTGACACAGGCTGGGAGGGGAAACCTCTGGAGCCACAGAGCATCAACTTCACCCCTGAAGAAAGACAGGTGCACTGACCTACTTCACCGACAACTTTTGCAACTCTGTAAATAAATCAATACATTTATATAAATACATAAGCTTCAACTATAGAAATAAAGTGCTTATGCCCACCCTGACACCCATTTCTTTGTGATTACAGGTTGGGCTTGGTACCATTGATAATATCACACACAAGCTGGTGATTTCAGTTTTAATGGTGCTGTTTTTCAGCAGGCAAAATTGCCTTTCCATCACCCCACTCCTTCCCAATTCAAGTGATTTTTGTGGAGAGTGGAAAAAAAACCACATTACTGCTGCAATCTTAAAGCAGAACCAGCAAAACAGTTTCATTGCTAGATATGAGCCCTGCATGCATCAAACCAACTACAGCTTAAACATTACTGAGAGGAAAAAATAGTTATAGTATATAGGCAAGTTAATGGATAAACATCACAAAAATGGTTTTAGTAACTATGCCCAAATAGCAGGTGCATATATTGGAACTTTTCAGCTTTTATTATTAAGTAACTATAAAAGAGCACATCCTCACTGCAGACTATTATAATAAGTAAGACCTACCAGCTCTAGTCTCCATCAAGGATATGAGGAACTTGGTTTATAATTCCATTCTGTATATGTTTTTTTTAATCAATTGCTGTAACTGTTTGCCTTAGTTTATTCACTCTAAAAAAGGACAAAATATCTCTAGATCAAGAACTCCTTCATACAATACTGGCTTTGTAAATATATTTCAAAATGAGCCTCTCTCAAACACTGGAAATCCCACTGTTAAGCCAAGGAGCAGCAACAGAACCAGCAGCTAATTGACAATACTCTCCAAAATCACTGGAGAGTGTCCACTTATGGTGTATATAAATAAAGAACAAACTTCAGCAACATGCATAATTAAATTCTTGCATTTACCATCTAAACATCACCACTAATAGAAACACTCTGTCTGCTCTGACCTTTGAGATGGAATCCAACCACAAGCCCAACACCTCCAAGTGCACCACTAAGTCATGTCCCTAGACAGTGTTAAAGCATTAGCCATGGAGAGGGGCACAGGGAGCTGGGCATACAACCAACCAGAAGGAAGAATTTACAAATCCAGAATTACTTTAGGCTCTGAATTTAGGTAGGGAAATGCCTTGAGCTGTATGAGAACCATCCTGACACCCACCTTGCAGCCCCTCCAGAACGTTGTGTTAATATCAGCAAGTTAAAGTGCAACAACTGACAACAGATCACTGACACGTGGAGTTTAAGATTAAACCTTCATCTAAATGGAGAAACGAATCACAGGGAGGAAAGATGAAACAAAACCTCCAAAAGTCTGAAATTAAAACATTTAGTAGCAGCATGGAAGGAGGATCTGCGTGAAATTCCAGTTACTGTAGCACTGACTACTACACACCACATAGAGAAACAATTAAAAGAGGAGAAAAAAGAGCATCTGCTACACTTAAATGACCTTCTAACCAGAGGGGTTTTCTCTCCACAGGTTGCCTGTCAGGAAGAGTCTTGAATCGGTGCAAAAGCCACACGTCAGGGACAGTGATGAAGCACTGAAGTGAAGAGGTACCTTCTGCTGCCCGAGCCCGGCGCCGGCGTGGAGGAGATTCCCCAACTGGCAACAGTGTGTGGAGCCAAAGGATGGAACAAGGTGACCTGCAGGGACCTAAACAGCAGCAGGCTGGGGGAGAGAAAGGAGCACCCCCTCTTACAGCAGAACTCTGTGTTTGCAATTTAAAGAACGATTAAAGATGTCCAGTGCAGGGCACGGCCTGTGATACATCACCTGAGAGGAACATGTGCAGCCTAACGTGGGGCCTGGGCTGGGAATTTAGACAAAACTCCTTAAAATTACAATGTGTCTGACGGTAACATACAAAGAGTCTCTCTCCAAAAGAAACTGATACAGAATAATTTCAGCCTTTGAAGGGAGAGGAAGGAGGAAGAGAGGGAAAGAAGATCATTTCTCTTTCAGAGACTGTTTGGGGAACAAATCTGTGACACACGCACACACTTCCTCACCACAGGGCAAAAGAAAGAAGTGGACATTGTGAGGAAGGACTTGCACGAAGTCACTGCGTCCCAGGCAGAGTTCCCAGCCAGCAGAGCCATTCCCTGGACTGTGGGTGTCAGCTGCCAGGGAGGCTGCAGCCCCATCCCGGAGCAAGCCATGCCCACCACAAGCACTTCATTTCTTTTGTGTCTTTTCATTCATTATTACCGTATCACACATCACATCTCTTTTGAGTTTCAAAACGACTTTGTTGTTGTTTCATTAGGTGTGAATGCTGCCTCACCAGATGACAGAACTGCCTCTTTCTGAGGTCAATCCTTCCCAAACCAAGCATGCAAAGTCCCATTTGTATGTCTGTACGGCAGCCAGACACTGTTCAGCAATCCCTTTAAACGCATATATTCTCAATTCTTTACGTTGCAAAAAATGAAATTTTAACCCAAAGGTTTAACAGGACTAGGAAAAAAAAAGGAAACAAAACCTCCAGAGCTGCACACTTGTGCTTAGAGCAAAATCCTCTCCAGCTGACATTTCTGAAATGCCTTTTTTTGTTCTTTTCTCACTTCAGCATTAAAAGGGAAAATGAGCTGATACCTGCTATTTTTACCTTGACCACACTGGCACTGTTAGTAAATTGTGCTCCATCCTCACCGAGCTGCACAGAACTGCTGTGAACAATAAAGTCTGACTTTGAAATTGGATCTTGAAGTCTTGAACCAACCTGCCAAGGAGTCCAGAGTATTTGCTCTAAATATAAAACACAAAGACACTCTGGGTGTTATAAATAAACAAGAAACCACCAAAGTTAGGCTACATTAATGAGCATGTGTATTCCAATTCCAACAGACAGGATAGCACCAGTCTGGCTTCACTTAGGAACTTTTATAATCTATGCCTTATAAAAAGGTTTTTACACATATGAAACACTCATATATCAGTGAGACACAAAATCAGGATGTAATCAAATCTGCACAGCTTTATGTGCAAACCCCTGGGGACCTGAAGCTGCAAAACTAAACGTGAATAATTGCATCTATTTTCTAATAAAGACCATGTGCTTCGAGACCCGAGTAGACAAGTTTTCAAGAGCTCTGCATAATATTTTAGGAGGTATTCCTACTTCAAATAAGCAACGCAGTTAAGCAGAGATAAACACACACGCACATCAGCGACCTTGTTTAAACAATGCACCAATTATTGTGATAAATCTGGTTGCCAAATCTAAATATAGACCTCAAGGAAAAAACAATGAAGTTGGAGTAGAAGACGGCCTTCTCCTATTTACTGTTTACCTAATTCTCCCAATGAATGTGCAGTTTGGCCTCTCTCCCCTTTTTGAGCAGCACGACCACTTTCCCAGTGGGAGCAGGAGAGCTCTGGCCGTTACTGGAATCGCAGCGTGATCCGGCACACTGGATGCTCCGAGTGCACTTGGTGCAGTTTCAAAGCTTGTCTCACACTTTGGGTATGTGCACACTCTGCTTCCCCAGACAGCCCCATGCCTGACACAAGGCAGATAGGCACCGCAGCACTGACTCACTGCTACAGAAACCAGCTTTGGGGAATTTTCTTTTTTGTTTCAATTTTTCAAATGAAGGCATAAGGGGAGGAAGAAAAACGCCATTCAAAACCCACTCTAAGTTTCCAACTTTGGGTGCCCGAGCAGGAAGTGAGGGGAGGAAAGGGAACGAGGTAAAAAGGAGGAGAAAGTTCTTTTATTCAGGGTTATATTTTTAGACTATTAGTAATTTTGTTTTGTCACTGTGCTCCAGAAGCTGTGTGAATTAATGCAGCATTATCCTTTCTAATTTTTGCTAAGTCCAGGCTGCAGCCTTAACCTAATCTCCTTACGTGGGACATGGCAGGGCACTCACTCCCCCTGCCCTGCCCTGGCTCGTGGCTTTCCTCCACAGATATTCCTGCCTGCAGCACACATCCAGCCACACATTCCCTCTTTCCCCAAACCATGCAGGAACAAGGAGACTTCACCACTTTAGTTCTGGGAAAAAACATCGATGTGCTGAGGACACCGAACCTAAAATCCTGATTTGTTTTGAAGCACACCAAGGTAATGGATTTGTAGCTGTAATGAATGGGAAGGAACTCTGCTGAAATGCTTTTCCTTCTTGCTAAAAATACTCCCAACTTAAAGTGTCTTTGCCCTTCTTAACTATTGATATTTATAAAACTAAAGCCCAATTTTGCTGGGCAGGCTGAGGCTGGAGGAGAGAAATGCCCACTGTTCCCCAATTATTTTAGGCCATAATAGTTATGCATCCCATTTATTCTTATTGTTCCAAAACAAGTTAAAACTAACTCAGATTTTAACAAGTTTCTTTCCACAGCTGTCATTACCAGAGTTATTGTCAAACTATTTTATTTCCTTTCTCCATGCTTGCACAGCACAGGCCAAACCCATTTGTGACTTCCCTCCCTAAATGCAAGTCGCCACACAGAGATCAATTACACAGAATTACAATGACTTACAGTAAAGAAATCATTTGGGAAAAAACAAACATATGGAGCTCAACTTATTTATAAATATCTTCAAAAAGGAGCCTGGAAACATCCTACCCCAGGCTGGTGATGCACGAGGCAAAAGTGATGGGGAGTGGCAAGGGAAGAGGCAGACAGACAAGGATTTCATTTTTTGCCTCATTAAAGTTTTTTCTTCTTTCCAAAAGAACAAGAAAGGCCAGGAAATCCTCAGAATTCGGCATTCCCAACACCACCTTGTTAATGAACACAAGGCCCTTGCTTCCTGTTCCACACCAAGTGAGGATGGAGCAGGACAACGCTGACGTCAGATCTCATGGGAATGCTCCACAGCAAAAGCTCCACAGGCCAACCCCCCCAAAACTGGCAGATCCAGCCTGTATTTCCGATGCACAGAAGGCATGAGCTCTTCTCTCTCTCTGTTTTCTTGCTTTGCTCCTTACACAGATGATGTTCCCCAAGCAGCTGAGCAGTGGAATGCTCTGTTCCCAGAGCCGACACCGTGACTCACTCTGTACTCACAAGACAGGGTACAAGATCTCCCAACACCTTCCCCCCAAACCCCAACCATTTTGCAAACTTGCATTTGTGCGGGGTTTTATTATCAATGATCAGCTCATTCAGCCTGTCCAGTCCAGAGAGCATCAGCTCAATACCTTCTGGATCACAGAAGTACCAGCAAAGAGCAGCAAATCCCAAATCCCTGCTGGGGTGCCCTGTGGAAGCTCTGGCCTTGGGGGGACCTTGTGGGAGCACTTGGTTGTTCTGAGCTCTTTAAAACCTTTCACTCTGCTGGCTGGGGATTTGCAGCTCCACAGTTTCAAGTGGCTCATCTGAGGAACCAATATGGAAAGGTAGGAGGACACAGATAGCTCTTAAATTGACTTTGTTAATGAAATCAGTCTGCAGTGGAATTTCAAGTCTACAGAAATTTTCCCAAAAATAGTGCATGATTTATACAGAGATGATTGCAAATCAATTCCTTATTCAGAATCTTTGTCACATTCACTGGGGAAAAACGTTGGCTTTATTTCTGTCCTTCATTCTTCTGCCCTACTGGGTTTTTTCAGTTCCTTTTCCCACTCACTCTCCTCTGCTCTTCCCATGTAACAACTATCAAACACAGCCAACTAATGGATTAAATCACACAAGCTTTCCTGTTGCATTCGCTGTATTTTTCACAGCTGAATAGCCCATATCCACTCCATTCCACTCCAATTTATGGATATTTTAAGAGATTGAATATCACTGAACAAAAAGATCACCCACCTGGACCCCTGCTTTCAATTCATCTTTGAAAGTCCTTTTTATATTCACAACTCTAGAGTATTGAATCACACTTCAATAGATTTAACAATGCCAGAAATATCTAACACCAATTTACATTTTCTCTTCTTCAAGTTGGCAATGAGAGGAAAATTAAAATACAAGCTGCAGCTCTTGTACCATTAAGATCCCTAAATTTTGTACTACGTGGATATTAAGGGAATTTCTGAATGAACCAGAAGGTGGCAAGTTCTGGGTATTCCCACCAAAGCCAGGGGGAAGGGAAATCACTGCTCTCACTTTCTTGTCCCATTATTAAATGCAATACAATTAAATGCAGGTGTTCCTAGTAAAATAACTGAAGCCAATCACCACAAATTACACCACAGGGAAAATCAGGCAGAATTCATGCAGCAATACAAGAGAGATGAGTGGCACACAACACAATTTCTCACTAAAGGAGGACTAAATGTGCATTTACAGCTCAGAAATTAGAGCCATGAATAAGAGGGGAAACAAGTCAGAGAGAGGAAGGGGAAGGGAAGAGAAGGCCCATGTGTTTATTATCTCAAGATCTTAACTCCAGGGATTCCAGAGGGAGTAAAGAAGCAGCAAAGACATTCCAGTGCAGCTTGTTGTGACACAGACAGGTCTAATGCTGCCATTACCTGGCCATACACATTCGAGGATTGATGTGGAGCTCTTGAAACCTGACAGCTAGAAAGCTGCAGTCCTGCAACAATAGTTATTTTGAGCACTTAGTCAGGAAAAAGCTGAATTTAGCTCAGAGAAGAACTAGCTGCTGCCTGTGATTGTCCCAGAAAGTACTTGACAGAGGCAAAAGTTTCATACAGGGATTTTTAAAGCTTTAAAATCTGCGGACACAAGAGGAAATTAATGTTTGTATTTTTTCTGCCTAGTCTAATTATAACTTTCAGCCCCAGAGTTACTTTCAGTATTCATAGAACTCAGTTTAAATTCATTCTTCCTTCTACCTAAACTATCATCTAATTTGTTATCCCCTCTCAGGCCCTACTAAGACTGCAACCTCATTTTCAAAACGAATTCTTTTCCTTAAAGTTATCAGGTAACCACTCTCAGGATTATGAATTTAATCACAATAATAACAGAATACACTGACGAGTGAACCCAAACACCTCCAGTGTTTACACCAGCAGCAATAATTGGTGCTCTGTCATGTCAAAGTGACTGCAGATTTACCTCCACCAAGAAAAGTGACTGGAACAATACAAGCAGTCTCATTGCAGTCCCTTAATCAAGGGAAGATACAGAAATATAAAGAACAGGAGAAAGGTTACATTTAATATAAGGTATCTTCAGGGAAAACAGGATTTATTGACAAAGTGATTTATTACTGATCCAACTTGGCTTTTTAGACACTAAAGTGTTTTCATTATTTAAAAAAAAAAAATAAAAAGAAAAGAGATATTAAGTTCCCAGCAAACAGAAATAGGACTTTATACACATTATTTAAGATTTTGTACTTTAAACAGCTCAATTTCCTCTCCTCCCTGCAATAATCTGTCTGCAGAGGAAATAACACACAACATTCTATGCCTGGCTAGAAGGTTCACCAGAACAATGAACATACAAGGCAATGCCACAATATTTTTTTTCTATTTTTTTTAAAAAAGCATATTAAAAGCCTTCCTGCAGACAGGATTCTGATGGCTCCATGACAGCAGAATGCAGCACTGCTAAATGCAAAGCAGATTTAGAACATTTCTGACACCTGTACGGCAAGACTGTCACTGAGCAAGATGCTTTTGTTAGTAAATATGTTCTAAAACATGTTCACTTGAACGGGCAGCGTAAATGTCACTGCACTCAGGGGATTAAATCCATCCTGAGGCTCCCTGAGCCGTGGGTTCTGATGTCACAGCTCAGGGGTAGCACCTTTAGAAGCCACACTATTTAATGTAAAGGTCTCTGATGTATCATCCCCAGAGCTCTGAGAGAAGAGATTCCTCGTGCTTAAATAAAATTATCCGAGATCCCTGTTGCTGCCATTATTTACCTGCCAACGTTAAGATGGTGCAACCATTAAGGCTGTTACTCCTGTGCTGTTTGAGAGCTTTGAGAACTTTCATTTCACAGCTTCTTGAATGCACCAGCATCCTGCACAACCTCCAGGTGACACGGCAGCATTTTGTGGTGCTGCAGCTCAAACAATGGCAGTCAGAGTTAGGAAACAAAGGATGCTGCTTAGCTAAGTCCTTCTCTGAAAGCTTTCATCACTTTGCTGTTCTTTAATGTGTTCAGTTTTCCATTCAGTTTGCATTTTTGCACTTCTTAAGGTATTCAAGAAAAACCAGTTTTAGTTGACTGAAATGTCTCTTCAGACAGGGCTCAAGCTCACTTGGGTTTATCTCAAATCCGAAACACAGTTTGCATTTTCTCCTGCAGTTGTACAGCAGCAAATTAAAGAGCATTTAAAAGTAGCAGGGATCTCAGGAGAGGAGAGGGAAATACAGCAGCACTTGTCAGGCTGGCAAAATGCCATTTTCTGACTTTGACCATGACATTTTATAACCTTTGTGGTTTAAATAAAGATCAAAAGCTTAGGATGTTCAGTTTCACCACCACTTCATGAAGTGCTCCTAAGTCCTCTACCACGATGAACCTTAAACATATTTAGACATTAACAGGGGTCATTAAAATATTACATTATATAGGAGCCATTAAAAAAAGTAACTGTCTTGAAGTATGTAGAATATAAATCCTGCTGAAACAGTCTCTGACCATGTCTGTTCTTATACAAAAGTCATCACTTAGAAGTCCCTTCTAAAGGCTGATGTTGTTTCATTAATCCTGAAATCTCTGAAGGCTGCTGTGAGGTGTTCATGGCTAATCAAATGCATGAATTTGGACACCACAAACCCAAAATCACTTTCAGATTTCCTTCAAGTAATTCTCTCCCGAGCAATTAAGAACGAAAGAAAATATTATTTTTAATGGCATGAGAAGAGTTAATAAAGAAGAGGGATAATCAGACACACACTCTACACAGTAAACACAAAATGCTCATCTGCCTTTTCTTCTGTCAAAATTACATGTGAGAGAACACAGAGTAAGGTGTAGATCTGTATTCTTGCTGCTCCCATGCTATAAACACTGGAAAATAAATACTGCAAGCGTCCTTTATGTTTCTTTCTAATGCTTCCTTCCTCTGCCATTTCTTTTTCCACCTGACTGCTCACAGCAGTTTTCCTTTTATCCATGAACTAGGATGAAGGTCTGGGCAGCAAACTGGGATTAGAGAACCCAGGGCTCAGCACCAAAATCCTCCAAATGAAGAAACCAAACTGGCTTCAAGCACACACTTTCCATGGGGCACAATGAGAGCCTGTATTTACACACCCAACCCAAATGCTTTTTTAATGGTTTTGCCTCCACCAGGGTCACTCTCCCACCAGCTGCATTTCATCCCATTCTCCCAGTATCCTCAACTTCCTAACATCCTGCAGGTATTCCAAAATCCCATTTAACACACCTCCCCACAGCTTAAATAATGAGATTTAAGTAAAAAAAACCCAAACCCACACAACTCTCCAGGGATTCTGAAATCATGCTGCAAGTTATCAAGCCAAGGCTTTTTACGTGTTGCCCTGTTGGCTGTGTTTCCCTCAACAAAGAATTGTGCTTTCAAACATTGACGGGCCAAATCTTTTCTGAAGAAACCTGTATGAGGTAAATGTAGGCTCTAATCACTTAATATCTGCTAGACTTGCCTATAAAAAAAACCCAAATCTCTATTTTAATTCTCAGACTTTTTTTAAAGTGAAATTTCAAGTAGAATCATTCCATTCCACTTATCTCTGAAGCAAACAAAAGAGGCTCTAAGAGAGCTCTAAGAGAGCTGGAGAGGGACTTTTGACAAGGGCATGGAGTGATAGGAGAAGAGGGAATGGCTTCCAACTGCCAGAAAGCAGGATTAGATGGGACATTGGGAAGAAATTCCTCCCTATGGGGGGTGGGGAGACCCTGGCACAGGTTGCCCAGAGAAGCTGTGGCTGCCCCATCCCTGGAGTGTCCAAGGCCAGGNCACTTTCTTATTGTAAAGACTGCCTAATTTACCCAAAGTCCCGGGCTATTTACAGAGAGATCAAGGACATCTCTACAGTTTCCTGTATTTGTCACGCCACATCTGTCACAACATAATCAAGGAGATTACTCTGCTTCAAGTCACATCTCCGTTTTTCCTAGAGGCAGAAATTCATGGTTTCTGAGAAGTCTTGAGTGAGTGAAGAGAGACACCTGTAAGTTTGGGCTAGAAGGGAATAGCATTTGCCAACAAATCTCCCTCCCAGCAAAGGGCAAAGGAATACTTGGCACATCCAGTCCATAACTTCTACACAAGAGATGTGCTTGTGTCTGAACTGTTCCCTCTCACAAACACAGAGCTGCAGCCTCAGGAGAGACAGGAGGCAGCCAGTAACTCACACAGAGTCTTAATTTCCAAGAACAAGTGTTCATTAAAGTTCACACACTGATAAAATGGCCACTTGCACAAGCTTTACCACATGTGGCTCAGGTTGTACCCTCCTGTCCTTATCACAGCCTGGAGCAAAGAAATTGTCCTGCTTGGGGAGCGTGGTTTCAGTCTCCAATAACTCATCTAATCAGCCCTAATTAGCACGAGTCATTGAAGAGCCTTCTGCC
Source organism: Calyptomena viridis (assembly GCA_013390005.1). Taxonomy (NCBI): domain Eukaryota; kingdom Metazoa; phylum Chordata; class Aves; order Passeriformes; family Eurylaimidae; genus Calyptomena; species Calyptomena viridis. The sequence goes on from WEIV01024485.1 coordinate 596,620, forward strand.
CTATTAAAGATTCATTCCCTCAGATATGCCACTGCAGAAATTGTTTCCTGCTGAGGCACTTGGTGATGTCTGCTTTGCAGAACAGCAGCACCAAGAAAGGCTCTTGCACCAGAAAGACACGAGGTTAATAAAATCAGTTCTTGAAATTTGAAACAGCCTCTTAAAAACAGTCACCGGGTATGCATATAATCACACTCCATAATTACTCTAATTTGCACAATTAAGAGCTAGATAAACACCATAAATTTAAATGAAAAACCCCAGGCATAGGCTGGTGCTCTACTGGAATATTTTAAAATCCAAAATACCAAACACTGCTGATGACAATTTCTGTAACCCTGCAACACAAGAGCACCTCACTGAAATCCAGTTAGAGACTTGCCACCAAATCAAAAGAATAAGAACAAAGCCATGCAATAGTTTCTCCTACAGCTCATTAGAATTGTTTTCTTCTCAGCCTCATCTGTTGATACAGTCACAACTGACACAACAGTTTAAATGCTCCTGAGGTGCCCATCTCTTGCAGGCTCCCCACTCCCCCAAAATCTCTCACATGAAAAGCCAGGCTACTTAGACTGCTGCTGATATGGAGCCAAGCTAAGGCAGAAATCCCAGGGCAGGGGAAGGAACAGACTTTAAACACACATTCCTCTGGATAACCATCTTCTCCATGGACAAAGGCTTTGGCATTTCCAGGTTGCCACCTCACACTGGAGACAAAAGGTGAAAACAACAGCAATACCCAACACCTCTCTGCCCGTTTCTCCTCCCAAGCTCCCAAACCAACCCTTCTGACCAGTTATTATCTCTCCCATCAGGCAAGATGTTTCTCATACTCACCACTCCACGTCTTTGCCTGCACCAGCACCTTCCTCACCAGGCTTGCCATACTGGAATTTTTACCCGTGTTGTCTAAACCTGCTCAGGACCAAAGGAGGTGCAGGAGGTGAGAACAGACGCCTGCATTTTGTCCCTGTGTCTCCGCTGGCTCCGTGGCTCCTGCTGCCGAGGCTGCCCAGAGTCTGGAGGAGCAAGGCTGAACACACACACACACACACGTGTGTGCACACGCACAGGAAGCTTGGAACTGAATCAGTATTAAAGGGACCAACTTCCTTCTTCATGCTCCAGTGTCTCGGCTGTAAACAAGCACCACACAAGCGAAGCTGAAAAGTCCAGCGGCAAAGGACAAAAGAAGGGAGTGGCTCCAGCAAGGAATAACTATTTTAAATACACAAACATCTTCCCATCAGATTAAAACTAGCTTTTAAATTAGGCAAATTTTGAAGCCATTGTTGTGACAGGGTAACTCAAGACAAACAGGAGACGCTGCTTCCTCCTCTGGAGAGGTCTCCTGGATTTCCAGGACGAAGTGTCCCATAAGCATTCCAAGCGCCTGGGCAAAAGACTTGAAAAGTGTTCGTGTCCCTCCAGGGATAGAAGCCAAAGAAGGGGGAGGCAGAGGCAGCAACAAGCCCCAGAAGAGGCACCACCAGCTACAACTGCTACACCTTGCAGTGTAGGAGCCATGGACAACCAGGGGAGGGATGCTGAGCACATGGCTGGGGCTACCAGCCTGCCCCACAAGCCAGCCCCCAGCTGTGCAGGAACAAGGTCAGCCTGGCAGGAGGGTGTTGGTGTGCAGGGACTGGGCAGGAGTCAAACACATCCTCCCCAAGGGCATTTCATACACAGCCTGCTGATGTTCTGGGAGATCTCCACCTCACTACACGTGGCCTCCTCAGGGACACACACACAGACACAGGTTTTCCCCACCGTTCTGAGGCATTTACCTCGCTGCAGCTCCACCTCTGAGCAAACAGCACACACCACCAAACCCTTTTGCACACATCCAGGGGGCTCTAACATTTGCCCCACTGCTGGCAACAAAAGCTCGAGAGAGAGAAAAGAGTGGGCAGGTCAAGTTCTCCTCACCCAAAACGCTCCAAAGGAAGGTGATGATGTCTTGGACCTCCCCACTGGCTCCCCAGCAGGTCCATGCACTCAGCAGGCAGGATGAGCAAGGGCAAGGGGAGCCCACAAGAGAAATGCAGCCTGTGCTGAGCTGGGTGGCTCTGGAGAGTGTCCTAGCTGGTGTGTACAGGGAGACACACACACAGACACTGTCCATCTGCTCCAGTCAGCAGAAAGTCTCCAATCCTGCAAGTCTGCTGCCACCACAGACACCTGAAGCATCCAAGCATCCTTGGAAGAAGACAAATAGGAGGATGGACAGGGCACTTTTGATGCATCTCCAAGGATCAGCCAAACAATGACCACTCTCACACTTGGCTGGCACACACACATCTGCTCAGAGTAGTGCAGCAGCTGGAAAATGCAAGTTCAAAGGTAGACTTTTCCCACAATGGCCAGCTCAAAGGGCTGGCGGAGGAGAAAGCTGGCAGCTGGACAACCCTTAGAGATTAAGGGGTTGGGGTCAAAATAGAAACAGTGCTGCTCTCACAGTCAGAAAGTTCACAGGAATCTTTCCAGGTACACTGGATAAGGTTCACAACAATCCTGCACATAAGAGGAGTCCAGCTGCAGAGAGGCAGGGGAGCACAGGGCAAGCAGTGAGCAAGCCCAGCACCTTGGGCCAAAAAGCTCCTCCTTGTTCCACTATCGAGGCTTGAAAAGCAACATTTCATTACGGAAGAATTGCACACAGTTTCAAACCTTCATTTCTATTTCATCAGGAACAAGTTGCCAGTTTGACTGAGAAATCATCCTTCTGTTCCCCTTCACTCAACCAGGTTTGGCTTGGAAGGGACCTTAAAGCTCATCTCATTCCATGCCTGCCGTGGGCAGGGACACCTTCCACTATCCCAGGTTGCTCCAAGCTCCATCCAACCTGGCCTTGGACACTTGCAGGGATGGAGCAGCCACAGCTTCTCTGGGCACCCTGTGCCAGGGCCTCACCACTCCCACAGCACATTATTTCTTCCCAATGTCCCATCTAACCCTGCTTCCTGCCAGTTGCAAGCCATTCCTTCTTGTCTTATTGTTTCATGCCCTTGTAAAAATTCTCCCCAGCTCTCCTGTAGCCCCTTTAGGTACCAAAAGGTCTCCTTGGAGCTTTGTCTACTCCAGGCTGAAGATCCCCAACTCTGTCAGCTTTTCTTCAAAAGAGAGGTGCTCCAGCCTCTTCTCCAAATAATCTCCATGGCCCTTCTCTGGACTTGCACCAACAAGTCCACCACGTCCCTGTTATGGTGGAGAGGTTTGTGTAGTCCAATATAGCAGCCAACTGCCTCAAAACAATGTCTGTGTACACATCTACCAAGAGACATTCAGAATTTAATTCTTCCAGTGTAATGAAATCACTGCTACAGTACAAAACATAAATCATTTCTTTAATACCCATCAGCCAAAGAAGGCTTCACATTAACACCCTCATCTCTGCCAAGTACCGAAACAATTACCACATGAATATTAACAGGGGTTCCTTGGCAGGATGATGGGATTTATCACAGGGAATCTCAGGAGACGCTGCAAGACGCCTCAAATTTGTATCAGTGCACAGAGTGATTGCTTCAGGCAGCACAGGCTCCTCAGCCTGGTTATGGAGGGGGTTCCACGTAGTAAAAATTACAAGCCACAGGATGAAACTGCTTGGGAGCAAGGGAGAGAAAACACTGCTGCTTCCAGCAGCAGCACTCTGAGGAATCACGGCCTCTTGTGCTTCAGAAAGGGAAAAATGTGATAGCAGCTCTGCTGCTTCTCACACCCCATAAGGGGAAGAAAAATGGGCTTCACTGTGGCTTCTATTTAAGGTCACAGCGAAAGAGGAGTCTGGTCAGTTAACCCCTTGAAGAGGTTTGCTGGGATAAACCAACACTAACATAAAGCAATAGGAATAAGGAGAATGGAGAGCAGCACACAGGCTTTGGACCAGCCAAGCTGTGCTCAAACTCCTCCACTCCCTTCCACTTTCAACCCCACTTCCCCAGTGTTTGAGGCTTTCACCTGCTACACACCAAACTGAACAGTAGGTTTTATTCTTTGCTGGTGAAAGCTCCTCACCTGGTTCCAGAAACATAAGGAATCATGCAATTAATTTCCTGAGCTGAGCCCAGGCTTATGGCTCTCTTGGCAGCTAAGACTTGCAAACAATCTTCAAAGCTTTAATGTTTTAGACTAAAGTTTCACCAGCAGCACCTTAAATCCGGGCACCTCCCCTTTGCTTGCCACGTGATTATGGAAAGTTGTCCTAGCAAAAACATAAGGTCGGTCATATTTTTAATGTTGCATATAAAAGCAGTAATTAGAATTTTTGTTTGAATTACAAATATACTCAAACCCAGAGAAATAATCATCCTTAGTAATTAGGACCACAGGGTATATTTTAAGTTCAGGATCTCACGTATTCATGATTCTGGAGCAGGATATAAAGGGGGTGTTGTGATTTCAGGTCCCGTTTATTCTAAGGATCCACTAGCACCTCTAATTTTACAGGCTTCACCAAAAAGGAAGGACATCCTCTCCCCACCCTTAAATACAGCTGCTCCTACAGACTCTTTAAAGAAAAGAAAAAAAAGAAACAAGCTGACACCCAGCACAGTGACCTGATGTTTTCCACGCATTTGCCCTCTGATAAGCACTGAATGCCTTCTGCTGGGCGTTTTCCCTGTTAACCTTCCTGAGCAAAAGCATTAATGCTCAGAAGAAAAGGGAACCTAATGCAGTAGGTAATGGTACTAATTTAAGCAGCGAGTCAAATATTTTGTTTCTCAGGCATTCAGCTCAACGAGCTGTTCCAGACGTTCAAAAACACAGCCCCTGTGCAGACACTGGAACAGCTGATCATTCCTCATTTTTGTGGGGTTTTGGAGGGGGTTTAAGTGATATGGATTCTTAGAGCTTTACAGAACTCTGTGAAATAGACCAGCAACTTTTTATAGCAGCTGTTGCTATTTAAAAACCTCATCACCAGTGACCATCTAACAAACCATTATTACAACGGACCATGTAACAGACTATTATTACAACTGGCCTAAGTAAAGAGAACAGAGGGACAGAAGAAAGCACACGGGGCAGGGAGTATCCAGGACACTGCTGTGATTCCTTTCACATTGCTCCTGCCACGGGTTTGGCAACAAAACCACGGAATCACCACGTAGACTGTTCAGGCAGGACAGATCAAATGGTTTTGGATGGCCACGGAACGGGGAATCTGCTCCCCAACTCCTCCAGCTCCAGCAGGAGGACAGGGAAAGTCCAAAGCCTTCAACTGCCCTTGGAAGCCAAATCTCCAGGCTGGCAAAGTGACAGAAAGCCAGCAGGAGATGCTTCCCACTATGCAAAGGACAGTGGGAGGCTGCTTGTGAGCCAGAGAAAGACACACTCGTTAAAGAGAAGAGATTAAATATCTAATGGACAAGTCAATGGAGGAAATCAATGACGCATTAATAGCTTCGATCACTCGCAAAGTATTTGCACAGTCTGCACTCAGAGCCTCTCCCTGGAAAAAAAAACAACAAAAGACTCAAAACACACCACAGATCAAAGACCTGCGTTGTTAAAAAAATAGTAGGTTATTTATTTAAAGTTTACCTCTACAGAGAATTCCCTATCTCCCACTCCTGCAGATTGTGTCCAATGTGGGAAGAGCCATCTAACTGAAAAATTCAACTTTTCAAGCCTTTTCAGTACCACGTCTCTCTGCACATTAACCAGGAATTAAGACATCCAAGGAAAAGAGCACTGAGGTGACATGAGAGTTCGCTATAAATTTGTCTCCAGAGACAGGCTTTATTTTGGAGCAGAAGTATATTTATTTTCTATGTTTAAATGCCAATAGCAGTTCCATGTCTCTGCTTTGGTTTTGCTTTAGCAAAATTTAAAACACAGGGAAATGATCATTAACTGCAGGCAATACTAATGCTGCTGTGACTGATACAGGACATCTATAGCAAGGAGGGGGTATGGGGAGAACCACATACACTTCTAGAAGCGTGCCAATAAAATGATATCTTGTCTTCTTGAATACAGGATATCCTAACCAAATGTCTCTAATAACTCTTTATAGGACAAAAAAAAACCACTGCAAAGAAGTCACAAACACGGACTCACCTTTTCATGCAGCAGGAATTCTCCAAAATACAGCTCAATACTTTACCTGGATTTTTACTGTCTGCAAAACCAAACTTCTCAGCAGCAGCTCTGCAAGTTCTCGGACAGGGCTGAGGTTTATCCTCTCCTCAACAATCTACAATCCTAGAAAGGTTTGGGTTGGAAGGGACTTGAAAGCTCATCTCATCCCACCCCCTGCCATGGGACCTTCCACTATCCCAGGTTGCTCCAGCCTGGCCTTGGACACTTCCAGGGATGGGGCAGCCACAGCTTCTCTGGGCACCCTGTGCCAGGGCCTTCCCACCCTCACAGGGAAAAAATCCTAATATCCAATCTAAATCTACCCTCCTTCAGCTTAAAGCCTTTCCCCCATGTCCTGGCAGCAGCTACAGGTGGTGGCAAAACAAAATAGGCAGTTTGTTACTGCCTACAATGTCTTGTAGTTTGTGTTGTGTTCTGTCCACAGAACAAGGCAAAAAATCCACCCCAGAATAAAGTTTACACAGTGACAAGTGTTCCTCACCTCTTACACAACATTCTTGATGAACAAATTAACTTTGATGGAATTTACCCAGTTTTTAAAGCGCATTCAAAAACAAAAAAGAGAGACATTTTAATTACTGTCAACAAAAGGTTTGAATAAAAAAAAATTTGCAGATTATTCTCTTCTCTCTCACTGCCCTCCCTCCCTGGGGAGATGGACAATTTTGTGCATAAATGTGCAACTAAAGCCATAATAAAGACTGCTTTGGGCTGCAATTTCAGCCAGACCAAAAAAAAAAAAAAAAAAAAAAAAGGAAAAACCAAGAAAAAGAAAAGAAGCTGAATTCAGAAGATGGGAAATCTGAACCAAGAGATGAAAAAGAACTGCACAAATGATTCTACTGCCAGTAAAGGGGGAAAGCCTCTGTGGCTGACACAGAGCCCTGTGTGCCAGGCTGGCACATGAGCCACAAGGAGCTCTCAGCAGCCCAATTCCCTCCCTTCAGGGCTGAGTGATGACCCAGCACCCAAAACAACTGGACATTCACTGCAAACTCAACAACCAACAGCCACTGCCTCATTCTGCAGGTTAAGGTGCTTTTAAATGAAATGAACTATAAAGAGATCACAGCTTCCTAATCAAACCACACGTTGGAAAGATGAAAGGGAGGAAAGAAGGGGGAGACTGAGAATGGGAAGTTAAGATAAAATGAGGTATCTACAACAGATGAAATGGAGTGAAAGCAGAAGAAATGTGCACTTAGGTCAGTCTTCACATACTCTCCTGGTCCTCACACAGGACTTTGCAATCCTTAGCACAGTTGAAACAGAGGTACATAAGCTGGAAATGGACACAGTATCTCTCTAGAAAAATAACTTTGGGATGTATATAAGAGAAGTGTATTTCTATCATCCTGTGTCCAGCACGGGGAGGAAATGCTGTTTGTACCTGCAGAACATCAATCTCACTTCTGATCACTGTCACCCCAGGACTGCCCCCAGCTCTTGTCACTGGCTCTGCTGGGAGGAGAGATGAATGATTTTGTTGTCAGCACCAGTGCAATGAAAAATACAGAGCTCAGCCTCCCCCACACCCCTTGTTTCTGAGGTTTTCCAGCCAAAAGATGCTAAAAAGCCAAAAGACCAAATGTCTCCTCACACAGTTTACTTGCTGGTACACCACAGAAAGAGTACATAATACATTAGGATGCTAATAAATTTCTTATTTTATTGTAGGATACTGCCAAGTTAAAGTAACAAAATAGTGCTATTACTCCGTTAGTGAACTACCTTATCTTTATACATAACAAAACATGCAGTTAGCTGACAGTAATTGCAGCTTTGGCTGCTCTGCAAGGTAGAAGAGACCCAAAGGTATCCATTTCCCTCTCTCTGAGTCACTCCCTGGTGATATCAAATTTAGTCAATGCAGCTCTAGTGGTAATTCTTGAAGTCTGGAATAGGTTTATTGCAGGTACCAACACAGTAAGAGGAGGATGCAGATACTCATCTTTGACATAAAGGTTTTCTTTACCAAACAACCTTTTTTAAAAAACCTCTCTTTAACAGGACAATTTTTCTTCCTCTCACCTGTTGAAAACAGTTCTTAAAATATTCCCCTAAGTCTTCAGTCTAAGTACTAAAAATGCAAGACAAAAGAGCCCTTTTGCCTCCCCAGCTTGTCACCTTTCCAGGGAACTGCAGCCTTGAGACAGCTCGTGGTCACCAAACAGTTTGGCCCCTCCAAAAGGGAGAAGTCCTACACTCTGTGCATCCCACCAGCTGACTCAAGTCTCTCCTCAGTACTGGAGCATTTCCCTACCTTCCATCCCTCAGAAACAGAGAATACTGAGCTCTAGAACCAGTGTAAGAGGAGAAAAAATTCTGGCAGCGAGCTGTGACACTGGTTTAGGAATATTGTGAAACCACTCCCATACAAAAATACCAGAAACAACTCCAAAAGGCACCATGGACTTGGAAGAGAGGACAATGAGGAGACTCCTTCCACCTGGAGTGATCTTTCCAGTGTGGGAGTACAGTACTTAGGCAGACTTCTTTTGTTGTTCTTGAGGAGGACTTTTCTCTTCCCAGGATCTCCTTCCCCCACCACAGACCAGACACATTTAATGGTTGTGAGTGGCTATGAGATGGGGCTCGTGCTGTTGGCAGACAGCTGCCAGAAACACACTCTTAATCCCTAAATTTGAGCATATTCCTAAGGAAAACAGAAGAGTTCAGAACCACACGAGAATCTTGTAATTTGCTCTCCAAAATAACCCTAAATCCCATGGCAATCCACAGGCAAAGGAACAAGTTTTCCCTCATGAAACCTCAAACGAGCATTTCAGTCCCGTGTCACCGTGGGAATCAAAACTGCCCTTTTGGAAAACTCCTGGATTTACACGTTGGCTGTATGAACATCTACAAGCTCAGTTTAATGAAGCAGCTGTTGTTCCTTCAGCAGAACAGAAGGGCAGTTGTTGTCAATGGTTTCTTCCTCATCAGTTTTCCTGAGAGATCTTTAGGTGAGCACACACTTCTACCACAGGGCAGGCACTTGTATTTTAGAGTAGGTGAGAGGAAAAAAAAGCTATGTGATAGCCCAAACAAGCAAATCACACCTTCACATCAGATTCCAGCTCTGCTACTAAATGACAGTTTGTGAATTTTCCCTCCTATGTGCTTGCAGTCCTAAGCTTTTGTTTGAACTGCAATCGGACCCTACTAAGCAAGAAGAAAACCCACAGACCTTCCTCTCTTTCCTCATCTTCATGTGGAGAGGGTAAGAGTCTGCAGCAGGGGTAGCATTTATGAGATGCTAATTTTACTGCAGAAATTAGGAATATCTTTGAGCAGGAGCAACAGCTGCCTTTGTTTATTGGAGCAGAGTTGACCCAACCACTCGTTGCTTTCTCGCGAGGTAACCGAGTCCACAGTCACTGCAAACACCAGGGTGCAGCTGATGTCATGTCCAAGTTGCTCAAGCTTTTCTGAGAGGGGTGTAAGTCAAGACATCTGACAGGCTCTTGGACCACAACCAGTGGAAGCAACAGGGAGCCAAAAATTTAGTTCCCAAGAGAGAAGCCTTCTCTAGCAGTGTAAAATAGCTCTGGGACACCAGTTTCGTGCAAAGCAAAAGGCACTCTGCACCCCCAAAGAGTGGTTTCAAATGCTAGTTCATCCCTGGAGTGTCAGTAACCAGCTAGAACCATGTGTGCAAAATGGCTTTATAACCAAAATGATTTGTTTTAAGGGAGCAGGGGTAGGGTGAATTATACTCTCAAATCCTCCTGTGCTTTTACTCCCCCCAAAAAAGTACAAACTTGGAAGTTGATTGAAGGGACAGCAGAGATTGTCCCCTTGGCACAGAGAGAACTCTTGGCCCCTTAGTGGCAGCAGCTGCAAACCTTCCTAATTCTCCCATGGACTGAAAAAAGGGGAGGTAGAAGATATTCTAAAGAACATCACTATCAAAAGGATTTCAATATACAACTCAGTCAGATGGCACCACTGCTGCACGTGGGGCAGCAACAAGGAAGGGAAGCACACGGACACAAGAGACAGGAAGAGAAATACCATGAACCACACAAGAGGGAAATGAGAGGGGAGGAAGACAAAGAATAAAGCCAGACTAGTTGTTTTGGGAGAACAGATGAAATATAGGAAATAAGCCAAGTGGATATTACTGTTTCTTTCCTATAAAGCCATAGGGGACAAGATCATACAGGTATTTTCCACCTCAGCTAATAAGCACATATCCCCAGGCTAGTAAGTGCCAGGTGTATTTTTCCAATGACTTGAGGAAGTGCTTGTATTAAAATTAAAAATAAAAGGGAATGCTCAGTTAATCTGCTCTGCAACCTGATTCTCCACTTAAAAATGGCAGGGGCTGGAGACAATGAGAAATTGCTAGATTACAGAGTCCTCTGCAATGCAGTGAGCAACAGCTGAGGGGTAAAGTTGGAACACCACCAGCGGGCTTCAGAATGCCAAATTAAGTTTGCTTGCACAGTTGTTGCTAATAAAAACCACAAACCCTCTGCCTCTGCACTGCCTCATTCATCCCGCTCCATAATGCTGGAACACAACTAAAATCATAGAAAGCACCTCAGAAAAAAAAAATCGTGTCTCTACCATGTCCAGTACTCCCCACAGTCAAGTGAACAGAGTGGCTCCATAGCCAGGTATGGCTTCACACAGGATCCTTCCCTGAGGAATTTTGGTGGAGCCCATTCCTGATGCAGGCAGGAGTTGTCACTCCAACACATCCCAGTAGAAGAGGCACTTCCTAAAGGTGTCATTTCAAGCCAATGAAGTCATGACACACAGGCAGACAGGAAAACCTTTTCCTACCATCTCACGGACAAACAGAACTTGCTAATATTTATTGAAAGGTCTGTTGGGAGCTCCAAAATGATTTCCTCCCTTTCTAAGGGCACAAACTCCTCACCAAGCGTGAAGGGCTGTCCTGTGATTCCCAGAGAGCAAATGGAAAGGGATAATGTGCACTGAGCTCCAGAAGCTGCTCTGTCAGAGCTCGGTAATTACATGAACGAGCTGATCTATTAACAGTGAGTCTAAATACAGCCCCTCAAGGGGCTACAACTCAATCAGTGGCATTTGGAAAGGCACGTTGCTACTGCAAGGGAATGGGGATGGCAGAAGGGAAGAGCAGCCATGTGGTTATCAGCCACGAGGAATCACCTACTTATGGAATAATAAATTGTGCTATTTAACACAAAAGCACATTACACTACGAGGAGCTTCATTTCACACAGGCCACATTGAGAAGTGCATCAGTTAACTCGAATTTGCCTTTATATAGCACATTAGCAACAGAGATTCTCAACTTGCCTCTAAATCCAAGGCTTTCCCAACTGCATTAGCAAAGGAAAAATCACAGCCCTGAACTTCCTAACAGCTTTATTGTTATTGAAAACGATTCTGACTTAGAAGGCAGCTTCTCCTGCAGTAAGGAAGATGTGTGAGGGAATGGCTCAGCCCACCAGCCCTTTGACAGCAAATAATAAAAAAAAAAAGAATCCCCACGGGGAGAATTACTACTGGAGCACAAAGCATTTTGTAGAGCAAACTGATCCCAGGAGTCCCCTAATAAAATTCTGTGGTAGCCTGAAGAGTCATCTTTCAAAGAAGCATGTGTTCCTGACTGCTTTCTTGTGTAAACATCGCTGCAAAACAGGTATTTACCTTCTCAGGCCAAGCTTAATCACTTAAAACATGTGCATGTTTTCTACAATTTCAGATTAATTCCATTTTATCAGAGTTCTACACTTAAACACCACGATTCTGCAGAACAGAAAATATTGGGGGAAATACTTCACTAAATATCATCACAATCTCTTCTTTTTGCACTACAGATACCATCAAATCCATGCATGGCTCTCATCCCTGATTAAACACTCCATGGAATTCATACTGATCTTCACAAATAACAGCTCTACTTCCATCCTGGACATGTTATAGATTGCTCTGTTTCTCTGACAGTGGTTAGAAAAAAGGAAATGTTGCTCCATTACTCACCTCTCCACTTTATAACAGGGAGAAAGAAAAAAACCACCCAGCAGGAGCTGCTCTCTCTCTATTATATAGATAAAGGGGGAGGACTATTTGCATGTAGCAGAGCCCAAGAAGTCAAAGAGCAAACTTGAGGGAGGCTGCACAGTCACAGACGTGATGCTGCATTCCTTACAAATACTCTCATTTTATTACATTCCTCTTCAATGAATTAGGCAAATCTGCAGTGCTTGTGAAGACAAACAAAAGGAAAAAGGGATAAAGAAATCAAGGTGTGGCAAACCACAGCCAAAACCCAAATTAGTCACAATGACATTTTCATAAATAAACAGGCTTTGTTGCTTGCTTTTTTTTTTTTTGCATCTTTGACATACTTCTCTGCTTGTATTTGTGCTATGTTTGTTTTTCCTTTATTTAAAAAAATAATAAAAAAAAAAAGAAACCTGCACACATCTCGGATTGTGTCTATGAAAGTGTAATTCTGTATGAGCAGGGAACAGCCACAGGCCAAGTCAGCAACTTTCAACACAGCTGGCATCAGGGATTCCACACACTATGGTCCTTTTGTTACCAGAGCTGAGGGATGTCAAATATTTCTCTCATTTGACCAGCACATGTTGCTCTACCGTACTTGGATTTTGTGCACTCTAAGCTTTCAGTCTGAAACAGAGAGGAAGCTTTTAAAGTTTCTAGTTTCATATTTCCAAATGAGACTGAAGGATCAAACACTAGTAAATGGGGAAAACAGCCTGCAATGATTGCTCTGACAAGATGTTAATGTTCTAAATTTCTTATGAGATTTGTAGAAAAGCAGGATACTTGAATTATGATTTACCTTTTTTTAATCATCTGCTTTTTTCAGATTTTCTCCAATGAAGGAGATGGACAAGCCAAACAAGAATACATTTGGAAGATCAGATATAAAAGAAGTAGCAGCAGATCTTAAAGAGAAACTTTTCCATTGAGCAATGCTGACTGTAAATGAAAATAAAATTTTAAAGAAAAATGTTGCTATACACTGTCAAGTGTTACTTTATGTGAACTTACACGAGTAAGAGACCTGGGGCTGTGCTCAGACACCCCAATGCCCCCAGCAGCAGGTGCTTGCAAAGGAAGCAGCTCACACTCCACTCCTTTGTGTTTTCAGGGAGAAAAACCACCATAAAATCACTTCCTTTCTAACACACTGGGTGTCAATTAGTGTTTGCAGCAAATAAAATCATAAACACAACGAACATTCTGTGTTACAGCCAACGACCATCTCCACACGTAGTGACTTGGCACAAGAAGCTACAACCATAAATTATGCTTTTATTAAGCCTGGGCTTCCTTTTATCTGCAGTTATGCTGCACCACCATGCAGGGTTCTTTGGGAGACTCCCACTCCAAGATCCCAGGGACTCTCCTACAGTCCCTAAGGCTTTTCTCCTGCACAACACAATCCACAAGCTTTCCTTGGGCCAAGTCCAGCTGTTTTGTTCAGCACTTCTCCAAGAGGAATGTGCACTCTATGGTTACACCAGAGACACTTTAGACCCCATCAATGGGTAAAAGTCACAAAGCAGGACATGGGTGTGCAGGAGCATTTAGGCAGTAAGGAAAATACCATAAAAACAGGTTTATTCAGCAAGAAAAATGATATCATTTATGTAAGAGGCCTTCTTGCCCTGTTGGCTCTTTAGGCACTAAATCTAGACTGGGTTTAAGACACAAGACTTACTCTTGCCTAAAATGCATAAGGAAAATCCCAGCTTGAAAACTAAAAGTTAAATTCAAGATAGCTGCAAGCCTGAGTGTAAAACAACAAGGAGAAGGAAGAGAAAGGGGTATGAACATGTCTCTGAGGTTCTCCTTTGGTGCAATCCCTCCTCAGTGCAGAGAAACACTTCAAAGCTAAGCTACCACTCGCTGAAATTCTTCCATTAAATTGGAGCAGATACTTCGAAACGAGCTTCAAATTACAGAGATTGGCCCTGAAGGCTCCTTGTAAAATTACTTTATTTAGGTGATCAATAAAATAATAAAGACTGGAGGAAAAGTCGCAAGAGCAGCACAAACCCTACTTTAAAAAAACAAAGCTCACGCACACAAAAAAAATCCCAAAAGCCCCTACCAAACGCCACATTTTAGCCTTCAGATGTCATCTTTGTGCCTGCCCCGAAACAATAGGGCCGTGTGTTCTCTTTGTACTCCCGAGCTGTTTTATTTCAGCCACCACACCCAGTTCTGGGAAGGGCAGGACGATCGCCGCTGATTTGTTTGCAAGATGGTGCAAGGTGAAGTCAAAGTTACTGTTCCTGCATCCTGTTTAATTTTCTTTTTTTTTTAAATTTCACACTGTTAGATATGGAAACGAAATTCACTCGCACACTAAAAGGAAAAAGGTGGATGGGGTAAAAGTTGTGCTATGGGAGCCACGGATTAAACCCCCCAGTGACAGCGCAGAGGAGCGGCAGAGCTCCTGAACAGCCACGGGAAAAAGAGGAGCAGAATTCCTTGGGATCCAGGCACTCTCCAAGCTAACAGGGCACAGGCCACGGCAGCCCAGGCAGCAGAGCTTCCACCGCGGCGCCTCACCAGCTCAGCCTTAATTGGCACAACCTTCAAAGGCAGGAAAAAATTCTTCCCTCCATACATTCAAGCCTCAACCTTTGCAAAATCAACAAGCAACACAGAACTCTTCTTCAGGAGGGAACGAGCCAAAAATCAGATTTGCTTTGTGTATAATACCCTGAGCTTATTTTCACTGATGACCTAGATAAATTATACAAATCCAGACTAAACCAAAATAAACCAGCACATGCATTGAGGGGAGGGGTTGTGTGTAATATTTGAGTTGTACCTCACACGGTACATCAGAACCCTTCACCTGGACTGAGGAGCTGAAGAGGACAAGCAGATAAGTTTTTACAAGTCTGTCATGTTGGGATCACCAGGCTGGTCACTCAGCTAGAACAATAAAAGGATTTCAGCCAAACGAGCATTGCTTCCTCCAGACCTCTTTTAAAAATTAAACCCTGTAAAGATAACAACAGTCATGCTCAGAGCTAATTATAGCAGGAACGTTATAGTGGCTAAAAATGCTAAAAAGAAGTGGTGGGAAAGGAAGGAAGGTAGCTTAAAGGGAAAAAAAAACCCAACAGGGAATGGCAGAGCTGTCATGTGTCTGTCACACTCACAGGGAGGGGGCAGGTAGGAAGCACAGACGGTCTGTGGACAACCCAAGTCCTCAACCCCGAGAAACAGAGACAGACTGAAGGCCCAAAACACTGCAAGAAACCAAGAGATGTATGAGTAATGTGCAAATTAAGTGGAAAAATTAGGAAAAAGATTCTCACCCTGGTTTTTATCCCAGCTGAGAGTGCAGTGGGAGAACTATGCTGCTCCCACTCCAAGCCCAGCCCGGACACAGCACAGGTACCAGGCTGTGTTATTTTAGGCTGGAGAACAAGGCTGCACTCAGGAGAGACTTCTGCTCCAGAACTATAAACCTGAAGAAATCCTCAAGCCCATGAGCCCCATGAGGAGCAGCAGAACGTGCTGCCAGGCTCCCAGAGCAGCTGAGGAAGAATCTCATTTTCATGTTTAATCTGCACTGGCATTTTCTTGCTGTATGATTTTCTTTCTAACCCTATAATCAAGCCTTTAGGAGCTACTCTGACAGCACACATAGTACTTTTTCCTTCTATTCCTAAACCTTGGCTAGTAACCAGGTGATCCAACAAGGGCAGACTAGTCATTTGTTTGGGAGTGGCAAATCAATGAATGGAGGGAACTTCACAGCACCCTTTGCCCAGCACTAAACCACGGTAGGACCTTCTGGCAGGGCTGGCTGTGCCTCAGGGAGTATCTTTGGGGAACCACCTCCTCCTGGGATCAGCAAGTGTGAGAGAAGTAAAGTACCAAGAGAAAAAGATGAGCCAATAATTAATGAAGCTTTCCAATGCAGCACAACAAGTGCATAAACTGATTTACAGCACTGGACTCCAGCATTAATCTGAGCAGAGGATCCAGCACAGACTGGAGGCTGCAGAGTGATCCAGCAGCATGAAATGACCATGGAAATGACTGATGCCTCCCCCAAAAATCAGAGAATCATTAAAGCTGGGGAAAAAAAAGCACTGCTTTTTCCTGCACACACAAGTGGCTGTGGATTTATAACTTCTCAAACCCACACACAGTAACAACTGTCCTTATATAAAAGATTCCTCGCAGTTGCTACAAGCCAGGAATAAAGTAGATTAAAAAGTATTGCAAAAAGCACTGCAACAGGAAAAACCATCAGCAGGAGAGATACTGGAAAGCTACAGAAAAATAGCTTTTCATGCTTATTCCTGCTAGTTACACAAGTAGGATAGTTTCCCCCCAATATTGGTAAAAATCAGCTTGTAAAATGAGAAAATAAAGTTTCACCATCTGTGCAATCAGCACAAATACCAGAAACTCTGATCTAAAACGAAGCTCAGCTCCATGCTAGGTGGGTTTGATTCACTGAAGATGCCTAATCAAGTGGTACAGCACTCACACAAACACGTGTCCCCAGGCTGCAGCACCTTATCTTATTCCCCATGGAGGAAAAACAATCCTTGATCAACTCCAAATACAAACAGGCAGCTGAAATTAAGAAAAAAGTCATTTACAAACATGTCCTTTCGAGAGAGAGAGCAGTGCTGGCTCTCCTCAGGGCCTGGAAGTCAACCTGCAAGTCACTCTTCCCTGCACTTTGTCTCAAACAGCAGGTGCAGCCAGACAGGCTATTGCCACGAGTCCACGATAAAATGTCATTTATCCCTGCAAACACTAATATTCGTCAATTCTCCCTGCAGATAAAACAATAAATGTTTGCTTCCACAAATGGAGAGAATGTTATTTAAACCATGACACTATTCTGGTAAACCCGAGACAGATGGGCCAGGACTGGGGGACAACTGAAGTTGGTGTGTTTGTGATAAGGGAATTAGAGTGACACAAAGTCTCTTGCTGGAAAACGGGGAATCTGGTAGATTTACATTTGCTTCATCAAGGCAAATGTTCTACAAATACACTATTCAAGGTCAGGGAGCCACAACAGTTTGGAGGTAGTGGGTCAGTCCTAAAGAAGGCACTCAAATTCCCTGGTCATTGTTCTACAAACCATCCACAGAATGTGGATATTTCAGGTTTCACATGATTCCAGGTTTAAGCTGTCTCATGAAATAAGTTTTTGACATATCCTGTTTATCCCTCAGTGTCTAGAAACTGTGACAGCTTGGGGACAAAAAGGAAAGTGGGAGAGAAAATCACCCAACATCTCTCCTATCACAAGCATGAGAAATAGAGGAAAAACACCTTCCAAGTTAAATTTGAAGAATATTTTTCCTTAGCATATTAACAGTGATACAGAGTGTCTGTGACCCACTGACACCAAGCAGACACAGAGTAACTAAAACTTTTCCATCTCATATAATCAAAACACTGTTGAAATGAAGACAGGATTTAAATGTGCTGTATCTCCAACTCCAACTTGGCTACAGGTTACTTAAGTCTGAGGGGTTTTTAAGCCAGCAAAGAAAGAGTCAAAGGTGTTAACAGAAAAGTGGACCTGGTACTGTGACTAAGGAAGCAAAATTTATCCCCTTCAGCAAATGTTGACAGAGCCATTACTCAGGCAAGGCTTCAGATAAGTCACCACTGAAGTCTTGAGGCCTGACATAACACAGGGGTCCCTGCTCTGGTTCATCCACCACAGCTGACAACACTGGGGGAAAGAGAAAAGAGAGAAAATAAAGGAAAAAAGGCAAGCTTGGATCCACCATTGCTACAAACACTAGATGTACACAGGCTATATTTAGAAGAGGTTAAAAACCTGGCTTTTTTCTAATGAGCCTGTATATTTTCATGTAACCTGAACAGAAGGATCAGACTAACAAGGCTGCAGGGCAAAAATCAAGACATGAACAAACCAATCACATGCAGCTGCCAAAATTTACTTAACATGTTTGACCAGACAAGTAAAACTATGGTAAAATTGAACCAGTAAAACTTCAGGCATAGCAGATTCTGTGCATCTTCTTTCCATCCCACTGTCAGTCTGCTTTCTAATTGTGTGTCTTCAAAACCCAACATCAGGGACTGGATCTTGCTGAACTTCCAGCAGGGCCTTTTATTTTTCCCAGTTGAGAAAAATTTTTGAGCACAATAACAAAGTAATTCCTTTACATTCTGCCTGTTTCTCACTTAAGCAGCATCACCCTGTGAACCTGAGTCTGCTGATAATAATAGCATCAGTATTACTAAAGGCTTAGAGCCTGCAAGAGGAAAGATAACCCTTTTTTTGGATGTATTTGGAGTAAATGAGGAGGAAGCTGAGATATTACAAGTTGAAACCGAGGACAGAAAAAAGCATGGAATGAATGTGTGCTGCATAGCTTAAAAGAAGCAAAAAAATTTGCTTCCTGATGGTCAATCTTCACATTCAAGCAGCAAAAGAAGAAGAAAAAAAAAAAAAGCTGTCTCATTCCAACAGGAAATGAAGGTCAAAACCACCAAAAGCAACAACTTAACGTTTGAGATGGGGAAAAATAAACATATTATTGATGTTCAGAGGGACAGGGTCAATAGGCAGAGGCAGCTTCCTACATCACTTGTTAGAAACAGGGCAAGTTTAAAAGGCCCTAATATTTGTATAAATTTATGCCCTCACTGATTTTACAAGACAAAATTACAACTTAAATAAAATGGAAAACCAATGAACAGCTCATGCTTAGCAAAACAACCTTCTAAACCTGCTTTCTTCACATCTCCTGACTTAATGGCTGGCGTGACATGTCAGAATTAAACGAGCTGCTTCTTCATGTAATTATCATGTCTCCTGCTTTATCTCTGCCTTCCTCAAACACTTTTAAAAAAGCAAAACGTTGCTTAAAATGCAAGTGCAAGAAGCATTTCATCTTTACAGGAAAACCTGTTTCTTCTGGTCTTATCAGTATTTTCATTAGAGGTGCTTTTAGCTCCTATCTTCCATCTTTACTACTTGTATTCACCTTGATGTTGAAACACTTTCAAAGTGTGTAGCAGGTCACAGGCTCAAGCACTGCTATTTTCTTCCTACATTTCTTTCCAAAGTTTCTTAGAAACAATGTCTTCCTTCAGCAATGAACACCTTCCTCTGCATCAGACCGAAATTCCAAAGCCTTTGTTGACTTTCTCATTTGCAGACAATCCTCCACACCCCCATTTTTAAAACAGTGCAGATCTGGGAGTACATAATTTCTTGACAAGCTGTCACTGGAAAAGCCTCACTGTAGCAATATTACTGTCACTTAGCAGCAACCAGGTAGCTTCAAAAAAAAAGAAAAAAAAATAAAATCAAAGCATATCTAGACTTTGCTGTCTCTCCTCAGCACTAATGGATGCAATCACTGCAAAAGTGTCACACATTTTATCCTTGCTTTATTTCTGTTACAGAGGTTTTGATAGCAGGTTTTGACAATTATTAAACGATTCTTCTGCAGTTTACTTAGGTCAGTAAATTTAGCTACTGCCCTTAGTGCATCTTCCTTTAAAAACAGGCATCCCATCCCCAAAGCCCAAATAGCAGGGCCAAGCAAAGGGTGGGAGGTGAGGGGGAACTGTGGGTGGAAGAGAGACAGGTGAGAAAAATCAGTTTTACATACTCGGATGGATGATGAAGCCAATGTTTTGCTGCAGGATTTTAATTTGATTTCCAGTGCTTCTCTGGCTTCCCATGCACAGCTTTCAGAGCCCTTAACCAGGGTGCTGCAGCTCCTCTACTCACTGACAGTGAGCCTGGTGGAGTGTGAGACACAAGAGACACTTGAGCAAGTGGACAAATAGTCAAAGCTGCTGATGGGAAAGAAATCAGGAATCAGGAGCTGGAGTAATCACAGACAACCTACTGAACATGAGATTGTTACTGGCTTAGTTTCCATAACAAAGGCAGGTTTGGGATGCAAAGGATCCCAGTGGATGTATATTATGACCATGCCTAGATCAGTACAATATTTTTTGACATGTCTAATGCTGCTCATGAACATTCCTAGTGCTGCTGCAAGGGGAAAAAAAGCAAAGCAGAATGCTAAGCTGCAAGAGTGGTGTGACAGCCTGAAACCTCAGCAGCTTCAAGAAACCAGCAGTAATTTTGGGTTATAGACTCACAGAATGGTTTGGGTTGGAAGGGACCTTGAACATTATTCAGTCCCACCCCCTGCCATGGGCAGGAACACCTTCCACTATCCCAGGTTGCTCCAACCTGGCCTTGGACACTTCCAGGGATGGAACAGCCACAGCTTCTCTGGGCAACCTGTGCCAGGGCCTCCCCAGCCTCCCAGGGAAGCATTTTTTCCTAATATCCAATCCAAACCTACTCCCTTTCAATTCGAAGCCATTCCCCTTGTCCTGTCACTCCAGGCTCTTGTCAAAGTGTCTCTCCATCTTTCCTGTAAGTTCTCTTCAGGTCCTGGAAGGCCACCCAGGAGCCTTCTCTCCTCCAGGCTGAACAATTCCAATTCTCCCAGCAGAGCTGCTCCATCCCTCTCATCACCTTGGTCTCCAGCAGCTCCATGTCCTTCCAGTGCTGGATCCCAGAGCTGGAGGCAGCTCTGCACAGATCCCTAACCCCAACACATCTCTGCCCTACTCCCACTTTCTAGATTCCCCCAACACTCCAGTCCCAGCACCAGCACAACACGAAGCTTCACTTATTATTGTCAGCAAATAACACACGTCCCAAACAAAACACTGCAGCACCAGCCCTGTTGTTCCAGGTGTGGCACGTTTGCTACAGCAAATCATTTTCCAGACACTTGAAAGATTTAAATCCAGTAAGACGTGACCTTTTTGCATTGACTACCAAAGAAAATTAGAAATTCAAAGGTTTCAATACTCCCCAAGTGTTTCCTGGGAATATCCCAAATGCACTGAGAGAAACTGCTGGAGCAGCATAACCTGGAGCACGAAATTAAACTGGAAATACCTCCAAGCATTTCTGTAAACAGATCATGCACAGTTGATGGGGATAAAGGCTGCTGTGAGAGACCAGATAACCTACTGAAATATTAAACTGCTGAGGATATGAGGCAAGGAAAGCATAATATTAAAATGTTTATTATGGTAATCATAGAAATTAATTTGAAAAAATCAGCTCCCACTACACAAGCCTCATAATGAGCTTATAGCCTAAACACTGATGCTTTGTCAGATTAAGCAGACTTTCTTCCTTTGTATTTTATGATGTGATGTAGCTACATGCTGTTTTTTTCCCTTAAAAGACATCCCCTTCAATATTCTATTACCAAAGAAATAGGGCTGAGAGACAGAAGTGTCAGCTTTTGAAAGGCAACAGGATTTAAAAATGAACTGATGGGGAAAATTGTCCACTTATCTGTTAATATGAGAACTTTTAATTTTTTTTTTTCAAGCAAGTTAATGTCATTTTACAGTTCAGGACTTGCTAGTGTTGGGTTACAGAGATAACAGGATTTACATGATCATGACAATTTTTAAAATAACCCATCACTGTTACTAAATTTTACTTGTCCTGCAGACAAGTCAAAGCAATTTTCTACTTGTCAGAGATGATAAATCAGTTGTCTGGTGACACTGACAGGTGGATTTGTCAAATATCCCTTGAAGAACTTCAGTCTTTGCTTTCAGGCTGCCTGTGAACTCCTGAGAGAGCAGCAACATGATGGAATAAGGGAGAGATTAGGAAGAGTCTGGATTTTTAGGGCTGCTGCCCATTTTCCCAGCTCCTTTCCTATTTTTCCTTCTGCTTCCCCATCCAAGTGGGTGCACAGCACCAAGCTGCTGCTGGGTTTTATTCTAGCACTTCACCCACAGAATTCCAGTTAAAAGTAGAACAGTTGAAAAAAAAAAACCCAAACCAACCTAAAACCACACACTACATTATTTGGCTTATAAATACCAATTCCTCTTTTTTTCAAGACCCCTTAGGGAAGATAAATCAAATCCTTTTTTTTTCTTCTACCCATTCTGTCACTAAATAAGTTATTCAAAAGCAAAAACATGTATGAGGGAGAGCCAAAAAGCAATGGCAGAGATGGAATGGCAGCTCATCCCCTGTGCCTACCAGCCACAAAACATCCACTCCCTAACAACAAAGGTGGAGATGTTGCAGTGAAATACTTAAAGTATCGATGTTAAATAAGGTTGACAACTAACACAAACTGTTCCCTTTATAACTCTTTCTTCACAAAATAAACAAGGAGGATGTCAATGTGCTGTTGGGGCTGTACTGCTAAAAGGGATAAAATTGTGCTTAGGAGCCATGGTGGGTGTAGCACAGACAGACTAAATTAGAAAAATAACAAGCTACAGATAAAATACAAAAAAAAATTGAAAATGCGGAAGAGGAAATGTTTCTCCAGCTGCCCTGGGAAGTCCCAGCACTTGGGCACAGTGCTCCTCCAGAGCTCTCAAAGCTTCCAAGGCACTTGATCCAAAGACCAGACAAATGCAAGCAGCAGCTGGCAGTGACCCAGCAGAAATGGAAAGATGGGAAGGCTCCAAGCGAAGGCCAGAGGCAGCATTCCCATTGGAATCCTCCTCCTGTCTTGCTGTGCTCCATCTCCAGGACACTGCAGGGACATCTGCCCTGGGACTGCACACAAACTGCTGCCTTTGGCACTTACTTCCACCGCTACAAAGTTCAAAGAACCGGGAAAAGCAGCAAGGAATTTTCATCTTGCCATACAAAGTGTGAGCTACTGCACAACTAATCAAAGGCAACTCCCTACTCACGAGCCTGTTGTTCACTGAAACACCTGGAAAGAAGAAGGGTTTTCATTTTATTCTCTCTCTCAGCAAGGAGTACTGGAGAGTTTGCAGGTTTGAGCTGGAGCACTGGTTTTGCTGTGTCCTAGGTTAACACTTGGGCTCCTCCTCTAAATTTCCACCTTCAATCCTCAAGCTTAAGGACATTTTTATACCATTTTGGCAGAAAGGTAGTTCATCCTTGTTCCTGAGCTGTTTGACAGCAGGTCTGTCTTTCCTGCACGTTACTCTCACTGTACAATAAGTTGGACAAAACACATTTCTGGATGCTGACAAAGCCTGAACAAATCACCCAGCAGTAGCACTCAGTTCCCTGTATCCCATTTATCCAGGGGCTGAGTCAGAGCTGCCTTTCCCCACAGCAAGCAGGCAGTGTGGAAATGATGACAATCTCTTTTAGAGGCTACAAGATGAACTAAGACCTTTGGCATCGGTGTAACAGAGACAATTCTAATTGTAATAAAGTCATTTATTGGAGCTGCAAAGTGCAGCTGTTCTTCCCACACTGTACTGAGGGCAGCAGGAGTGAAGCTGAGGGGTGAGGCAAAGAAACCAAGTGGGGAAAATGAAACAAATCATTTGGAAAACAGCTGGCTGGTAAAATAGCCAGCCCTCAGGCTGGAGAACTACTCTAGATCCCACTGTTTGACACGACCATTAACTTGAATCTTGTCATCTGGGTAAGCAAGTTACATTTTAAACCACATGTAAATTCATCTGCAGCTATTGCTAAAGATAAACCATCACTGGAATAATACTCCTGGCCAGAGAATCCAGAGCAGAGTTGCTTAAAGTCTTCAGAAGCAAGAAGTTTTTTTCCCCTGGAAGTGCTGTAATTCCTCAAGAAAAATGTATTGAAGATTTCTTCCTTGTATGAATAATTTATGTGCCTTGGTTCTCATAATATTAGACACAATTATGAACAGAACAGGAGATAACACTTCCATTTTCAAAGTTGCTTCTAATTCAGGCTTCATTTGTACTGTGGGGGGGGGAAGATTCATTTTACCCACTCTCCTCCCTTCTCTGTCAAAGGAAATTGAGCAAAGCATAGAGCCAGCCAATATCTCTTTTAATCCTAAACCAACAGCATTGAAATTGCAATATGGGTTTCAAGAATACAAAAGGGGAAAAAACACAGAGGAATAATAGCCACGGTGGCTTGTCAGAATATTAAGGAGATTGCAGATTGTCAAAGCTCTGGAATCAGATGCTGATAATTCATCAGAGCTCCTGCTCAGCTTCCAGCAACAAAATGCATCTGCACGTGTTGGGGAATAGATTTGCATTCATTGCTTCCTATCTGCTGATGAAGGGCAAGATTAAAAAAGTAAAGGTGTACAACTCAGTGGCTCTCCCTCCCTCACGGCTGCTGAGATTTCACTTGCCTTGCTGCTTATTTCAACCAGAGAAAAAGAACATCCCAAAAAAACCTTGCAAACCACTAACAGCTTTCACATGCCATGCCTCTGGACTAGCATGGCCTCTTGTACCGAGCTTGCTTCCAACAAAAACATCACCACTCCTCTTTCACCCAGCATCCTGTTGGCAAGAAACGTGGAGAAATAGCTGGTGTATCCAGCAAACCACTGGTAACTCAGCTTGGCACCACACTGCAGCTGGCACCCCAGCTTTTGCTGAATTCTGCATTTCTCCCCCATGTCAGGCAGCCCCTTTAACCTCAGAGCCCTGCTAGTGCTCAGCCCGATGCCCCAGGTCGCCTTTGGAGGCAAATTACTCACATGCAGCTACTTTTAGCTGCATTTTTAGCCCCTCAGCCTCTTCCAGAACTCCATTTACAAGCACATCCATGTGGATACAGGGCAACGAGGAAGGCAAGGAGGATTATGACACCAGTGGGCTACAAGAACTTTCTCCTGCCATTCCTTGCTACCTCCAGCACCAGTGAACATCTCTGGTAGTTCAAGTCTCCATTCACCTCCTGGTAAAGGTTTTCCTGAGAAGGTTAAGGGAACTACTCCACTGGTGCTGAGTGTGCAAAGTTCATCTCCAGACCTTAATGGTTGCTGAACATCTCCTTTGTTGAAATTCCTTTGACATCTACATACACAAAAACATGGTTTGCTTTGCTGTTCCAAACAAAAACTGCACAGCTAAAATTAATAGCATGTTCATTTTATAACAGAGGACTACACACACACACAAAAAAAAAAAAGTCTGGCTACTCTTTGCTGGAAACCAAAAAGCCACCAAGGTCCCAGAAAAAGGACTGCAGTGGATTTTTCTTTAGGATAAGCAGTGTTTATACCAACATAACAGGGGGAAGAGCAGCCAGTTTTATGAGATGATGATTACAAATGCTACATCCACTTTGTGCAATTACACAAGCAAATTATTTTTTTCCAGTGAGGCATTAAACCCTCCATCAGACTTAGCTAATGTTCCGTATTGGCTGAAAACTGCCCATGTGCATCACAGGAACTGGCTTTTAAGTGTTCCCCACAAAGAAGTAAGCACATTACCTCCTGCCCCCGATAAAAAACAAAGGCACCACTAATTGAAGAGAGATACAGCTAAGCCTCAAACTGAATCACCACCACCAGTGGAAACTACAGGGAAAAACCACCAGGAGCAACACGAAGGAATGAGCAAAAGGAGTAAGAACTGGGATGTTCCTCCCTCCAGCTGTGCAAGTGCTTAAGTAATGAGCACATGACACACTGCTGGCCCCTGCGAGGACAAGAGGCCAACGCAATGTCCTTCAGAGTCACAGGGCTGACCCATTCCACTCATGAGTAATGAGAGCTCCAAGGAAATACAGGCATTTCCTTCCCTAATTCTCCAGACACCCACCTCCAGGGTGTCAGAATGGTCAGCACAGCTCAGTAAAGAAAATACCCAGGAGTCAGTCGTGTTGTCCACCCTGGGTGTGAGCAGAAGGTCACTTGGTGTGCTCTGAGTTTTCATCTGCCAGGGTTACAACCTGGCTAGTGAGCTTCCAGCATTTCTCATGGAAAGGAATGGAAAAAAAGCAACCTTGAAGTGGTGGAAGTAGGTCACCAAGAAGCCACCAAAGCCATAGTTACCAAAACAGGGAGGAATCCTGTGTCATCTGTAGAACTGAGTGGTTATTATAAATGGAAATCAGAAGTACAGCTAGAACATTTCAACTGGTCAACTGATGAAATGGGTGAAATTTAAGTGCTTTCCCTTTGTAAGTCTCCTGCAGAGCTACTCTAAGTTTTAAACTTGATTGTGTGGCTTTTTAGACTGAACTCATGATAACCCTTCTGAACTCCATCAACAACAATAGCAGGCCTGACAGCAAAGATTTATGTTGTTGGGCAGCAACACCCCTCAGCCACCACAGTTTTAGTTTGAGATTCATCCCTGAGTTATCTCAGAGCCATTTAAGTACAGAATGATCTGTAAACAGCTGTGGTGGTGACATTCTACAACTGGATGGACATGTCAGCCAAGAGACCTCATGGCCTGGCCAGGGCATAACTCTGGTAACCCTGCAGAGCTACAGAAGGTCCTCAGTCTGAATCCATGAAAAACCAGGGCCCAGCAGTCCACTCTCACCCTTTTCTCCCCCAAATGTTAATGAAACATCCAAGCCAACAAAACCTGCAATCATAGCAAGTAGTTTCTCAGCAAGGAAGAAATACATCCATTTAATTCTTGGCCCTTGTTTGTAGGAACCTGCTCATATGGGAAATTACCTTCAGTGCCATCAGAGCACTTGCTGTGTCCCAGGCTGTCTGGTTTCCAACCATCTCCAACCATTCTCTGAAGGGATCTGGACCATTGCAAGGAAAACAGTTCCTGTCTCTGGATAGTAACACCTATGGCACTTCAAAGTCTCCATATAGACAGGGCTTATAACCTGTTTTTAAGGAATGTGTAAGCAAAAATATAGCTCTAAGGAGATAAACTCCTTCTAGTTGTTAATAATCAGCAGTTTCTTACTGGCTGGCACATGAAATAATTATACATATTATCACCATTATATATAAGGATCATGCCAAGAGAGGCATTAAACCCAAATTACCAAAATGTAGAATTTGAGATAACTGGCCAAACCCCACAATGAAGTCAGGATCCAGAGAGCTTTGAGACAATTCAGGTGAGTGCTGCTCTCACACCAAACATATATTTATCTTTGACAGCCACCTTGCCTTTTCAGACAGTTCTGTATTTCCACCCTTTTCTGGTTTTTAAGACTGAAAACGCAAAGCATTCTGACAAAAAAAAAAAAAAAAGCAGAAAACAAGTAGTGCCAGAATTGGGAAGATTAATGCCTTTTCATACCACTTAGGTTTTTAACTATTATTACTGCATTATGCTAAATTTTTTTTTCCAGCAAAGTTTCAGACATATTTTGACTTTTAAAACATGAAAATTCCTCCTTTCCAGCATTGGTCTGGAATAAAAAAATATTAGTTTCCTTCTTATCATCCTTCCTTTCCCCTACACATTCATCATTTCGGCGAACAGGGGCTGTTTATTTCACATTCCTGACTTCACTATTAGTAAGTCCAAAAATTAAAAAAAAAAAAGAGAAATTAGAGCGGAAAATGCTTAACTTCCGTCTAGGCTGACAAAAAAGGGCTTTCTTCCTTAATTTGATTTAATGGTTATAATGATTTAATGGTTATAAATTGAGAAATTAGCAGCCACTGCAATCAAAATGAGGATAGTTGAGTTAGAAATGGCCTCTGTTCACTCTGCTCTGCCACAGCACCTGACATGAACAACCACAGGAGTGACCAGCCCAGGGTATGTGAAAGGAAAGTGACATAAGTATTTATGGCAAGGCCATAAAATGTTTTTTGCTACTTCTGCCAGAGAGAGACACCTCCTAAGTCTATGCCATCTAGAAAATAAATCTTCTCCAACCTGGTTCAGAAGGATGTTGATTTCTTATTTTCCAAGATTCCCATCAACTACCCATCACTCTGAACAAAAAAAAGACGGAAAATAATTCCAGAAACATGCCTCAAAATAGGAAATACTTGGTATTATTTGATGAGGAAGTCTAATTTCCTAGCAAGTGTGAGCACATTGTGTTTTTGGTGCGTGATGTACGTGTTCCAGTATATTGCAATGAGTAGGAAACCCAGGGAAGGCAGCAGTTTGTACAGCCTGAGGTACAACCTCATAATGTAAATAAACATCTTTTCAGGAAGCTTTTTGTCTCCACTCCTTTCCTAGTGCCTGCACTGCACTGTACTTCCACGTTAAAATGCCTAATTAACATGGAAAACTCCTATGGATCAGTGCAATGTTGGCAAAGCCAACAAGAGCTGTGTTATGTAGTGGCACCAGATCTCAAATCCCATGGAAAGGATCTTGGAGCTTTGGGTGGTTTAATCATTGCTCTGTGGCTTTGCAGCCTCAATCTGCGATATATTTTCCTTCCCCGGTCTACAGTGAAGAGTTACCTCCTTGAAAATAATGATTTAGGCAAAGACCTGGCCCTGCTCACAAATTAAGAGCAGTTAATCAGTGCTGGCTACCCAAACTCCATACCAGTGGTCCAGCCTGCTATCACTGTAATGAGACCAATTTATTACATTTGGAACATCAACAAAACTTTACCTTTGGCTTTTTTTTGGGGGGGGGGAAGAAAGGAGTAAGATGTAATCACCTGAATGCAATCTCTCTTGTGAGAGCATCTTGCCCTGCTGACCTACAGCTCTGACAGCTAACAGGGTATTGGAGAGGATTATTGATAGTCACAGAGGATCCAAACACAGCAGCAGGATTAAAGGTACCCAAACGTGAAGCAGTGCAAGCAAAGCACTGTAGGTGTCTCAGGAGATGTGGCTTCTGTCACCAAGTTCCTTGTATGTCCTTGGACAAGTTATCTGACCTACTTGTGCCTCGCTTGCTCACCCCCCCAGCTCGGAGCAGGCCTCTCAAATAAACCATTAATGCTCTGGGTGCACTCACCCAGCGAGGCAAGGTGCTGTGCAAGTGAGTGAACCTGATCCTCCTTTAACCCTGATGGAATTGTTAACAAAGCAGTCACCGTTCGCCTGGACAAAGCGGGACAGAAAACTGAAGCAAAGCGATCATTTAATTTCCTAATGAGATTCAAGGGCTGGATTCAGCCCTCCCAGCCACTGCTACTCTGCAAACACTTCCCTGGAAGCCTGGTAGCACACTGTGTGCTGACTGGGGCAGCATCTGTGCCCTATCTTGTCGAGGCCTATCAGTGCACTAAGAGTCAGCTAAATGAGGGTGTGAATTACCTGCGCTTATCTCGGGCCGATCCACTGACTCAAGTAATGAGAACCCGAAGAAAACAAGCAGGTTTTCAACTCTATCTGCCATTCAAACACCAAACATGGAAGAGAAATCTCATCTACATTTCTTCCAAATCCTCATTAGCAAAGGATGTTGTGATTCCCAAGAGGAAAAATGCAGTTATGCTGTTATATTCCATGTAGTCACTTCAAGTTCTCCTGTGAAAGATATCCCAAAAACTGGATGCATCATTAATTTCTAGGCTTTCCGACTTATTCAGGTAAACATGAACACTGCTATTCCAGAGCTGGGGAACACCAGTGCTCTCACAGGAGAGCTCCAAGCTGTTGCTGGTGCAAACTGGGTCACTGCCATCCAACAACAGCCCCACAGACCCTGCTGCCTTCAGAGCATTTCCTCCCTTTCCTTCCCACTTCCAGGCCAGGGAATGTCTTTTTGTCAGCTGCAGGGAAAAGCTAGAGGTGCTGCACACAGGCAGTGCCAACTCATCTGGCAAGGTGCTGGCCAACCCAGGCCTCCACAAAGCCATGGCCAGCAGGAGACACAGGCAAGCACAGCTCCAAACCTGCATTCCTGGTCCATCAAGCTTATACTTATACAGAATACTGCTAAACTGCCTTTGTTTCCTTCACACCAAAAGCACCCCCAAAAACAGTCCTGACATCTCCTTTTGGAGCCTTCAATGGTGGTGGTGGGCATCCCACGTTTGTCACATGTGGACACAAAATGTCAATTCCCAGTCAGTCTCTCTCTCCCTGTTGGAAATTTCCCATCAAACTCCAAGTTCTCATCCTCTTTTCCAATACCCTGCCTCCCAGCACCTTGCTTCAATTCCCCCTTGGAGTATGGAAAGCTCTCCCAGAATTAATGCTACAGTATCTATAAAAGAATTTTCCATGCTTTTTTCATGCCATCCAGACTGGGAACAGGACTGAGGTGAAGAGGTCCTGCTGAATCTTTTGGACTGCACATGAGGGCCTAACACTGGGAGGGATGAAGTCTGAGATCATTTTTAGTCACAGATTCCTCAGCACTTCTCTTCCTCTCCCCACTGCACTGACTTCCATTCCCACACCTCCTTGGAAGCCAGGACTGAATACACACAACCCCCTCCCAGCTCCTGATGCTCCACCGTGTAATCCTCCATCCCTTTCCAAACACATTTGGAATTTTTCATGTTCTCTATATCCTTTATTCTCCTCTCCAGGCTACAAACTCCACAAGACAGGCAGAGCAGCCCCTGTGTCTGTACAACACCAAGTGCATCTCCAGCGCAGCACCGCGAAAACAAACCCCATTATCTTAACGCAGAGGAAAACGGGCTATTTTCAATTAAACCATTAATATCCAAGAACGCAGACACAGCACTTAGAGGAAGAGAAAAGGTGCCTGCAAGTTTTAATCATGCCAGAAACTCAGAGGATCATATGCATTCTTATGCAAATCTAGCCCAGACGCATTGCACAGCTGCTGAAATGGGTGTCGTTTTCCCACAGTTTGCAGAATTAATGTGTTTAACTAAGTGCCTGCCAGTGCTTGCAGTGTAAGAGCTAATTTCTAATGGGGTATTCCCAGTTGTAAAAAAAAAAAAAAATCCCTTTAGATAATAAAGGATCTAAATCCAGGACTCGGTTTTACATTTACTTAATGCAAAGACCCCCTTCACCTCCAAGAGCTCATTACTCGCACTGCTCCAACTTGCTTTATAATTAAAAATAATCCCGATTCTTGGAGAAGAGCCTTTCTACATTTTCTGACCTTTTGAAACCCCATTAAAGAGAATTAACAAACGCTATTCCCTCCTGATCACTTTTATAAAGGCTTTCCGAGATAGGGGGGTGTCAAAGCACACAAAGGACTTGGTGAGAAGTTTACAAACGAAAATGCAGTCATTTTTCTTTTCACTTGCTAACTTTCCTTGCAGATACAATTTGTATTTCCATGATTACTATGTGTCTTCACAGAGGATTTCAAAAGAATTCAGATGAGAGCCTAACTTCTGACCCTGGGGCTAAAAAGGTATATACGACAGAAAATGCTGAAATCTCAGCTATTTTTTATAAAAATCTATAAATATCAGTTAAAAGGAATCCATGATCTCATAATAAGTCAACGGGTCACAGTTATGCTCTTATCTTCCCTTTTTTTTCCCCTATTGTTTAAAAATAGGAAACGGCACCACATGAAAATGTTCAGGCAGAGATAAATTGTGTGACTGAAATACAGGAGTCAGGAAACCGGTGTTTTAAAATAATGTCATCCTCATTTTCCCCAGCACACTCTAGTATTGTTGATGCCTCCAAACATTTAAGTGACTTAATAAATTAGTAACCTAGGCAACATTTACCACAATGCAAAGAGCTCAGCTAAAAACTCCCAATAAATTTTTTTAAAATCCATTTATGCATAAATTAACATCAAACTTCCTTGAAAAGAGGAAGGGCAGACAACTTTAACGTCAAACAGCTAATTTTGCAATAACATTTGGGAGTAAAGCAACCAAGAAGAAAACAGGCTGTGTCCAGCCCTCAGCTGCACTCCAAACCACCACTGCCAGGGCACAAGGAAATGAGCAGAGATTCAGTAGCTGCTCTGGACCCGTATTTCACCCCCTGCACCCTCGTAAAAATTCCCTCGAGTCAAAAAGGGCTATCAGAGGGGCTGTCACAGAGCAGGCATGAGCACATCACCTGTAAGAGCACTTCACTCTCTTCTGATATCCCCTGCTGCTGGCTGGCAAGGGAAAGAAGCATCTCTGCCCACAGCACGCTGGGCTGTTTTTCATCTGTAGCACATACAGTCACTTAAAACCTTGTTTCTGATTAAACTCTGCCTTTTACAATGGGGCTCCAACTAGAAATCATTGTTACTTATCGTCTCAACAAAATGAAGAAAGGCTTTATGCCTTTGGTATTTAGTGTTTGTCCTTAGTATGGTACCTGAAGGCCACGATAAGGTCAGATATCACCACAGCACGCATTGTCCAAATACACAGGAAATGCCATTTCCCGGCCCAACAAGGTTTATCTCCCAAGCCTCCTTTTGCACCAGCTTTCTGGGCGAGTTAAAAATAATCCTATTGATCAGCAGGGAAAGAAAGTCTCACAAACACTGATCACCTCCACTTTCCAACACGAGGCTGGCTGTGCAGACACCCGTGCAGCCCTCCAGTTCCCTTCCAGCTTTCCAAGGGTGTCAACAGGAGAGAAGGTGAGGTGCAGCTAAAAGCCCTTCCTAACAGCAAATGTTGTCCTGCAAGGAATTGCAGGTCCATACACTCCGAGTACACAAACCCCAGCCAGGCTGCTCAAAGAGGGGAAACCCTCTGTACTTCCATCTCACCTACCAGGTCACCTCACAGCTTCAACCCATCACGAGGGGTTTTTACACTAAACACACCGTTCCCACTTCTCCCTGGTTACACAGCCTCCACATCACTTGGTAACTGAGCTCGTGGGGGATGAGGGATAAGGTCGGGGAGCGGAGAGGGCGCGATATCCCAGCGCGTTTCGGACGTCCCGGCAGGTCCTGCAGCACCGCAATGAAGATGCCGCCACCTGGTGGGACCTCCGCGGGCTCGGGTGGAGGCCGGGGGGAGCCGGGACCCCGCCGAGGGACGGTCGGGGCTCACACTCGGCATTCCCGCCTGGACACCTCGGGAAAAGCCGGCCAGCAGCACGGGCAGGGATGGGAGGAGAGGAGCTGCTGACAAGGACAAGATGCTGCTGTTACCGAAGCCTGCTGGTGCTCATCCCAAACGAGACGATTCGGAAATGGGTAATGTTTGTGGGTTTAGATAGGACTGCAAGCTGCAAGCAGCGGAATAAAAGAAGGGCAAAAAGGTAAAAAGAAAAGGTAAGTATCGAGCTACCTACCAACAGCGTGGCAGGCAGGCTGTAAAGAACCAGGAACCTCTGAGAACAGTGTCACTGATATGAAAGAGTTGTGCAAGGCAGACGACAGAGTGCTGGAATGGAGAACTCGCAGAAATTGGGCTTTAGAACTGAGTTTCACATGATTAGGAGATGCTTCTGCTCAGTGCCCAAGCCACAGCTATTTTTCAGCCTCCACATGACACTACGTGCATTGCCATGGCTTCAGCCCGAGTTTGGGATTTTCTGAGGGCCAATACTCAAGAGCCTGGAGCTCAGGTGTGAGGCAGCCAAGAGATGTCTCTGTTTGGTTACACGGGGTCTACAGCTTTTCCTGGAGTCAGAGCCAGCCAAGTTCTGCCTGCAGATCAATATCCATGAAAAGGCTTGCAGCCCTTCTAGCCTGTGTTTGAAGAACCTCCTTTTTTGGCCAGGAGAAAGGGGGCTAAAGAGGCTCATTCCTGCAGCAAGGAATGTCTCCAGACTGCCCTCAGGATTAGAGGACAGGGTGATGAAAATGTCCATATCCGATCCGCACTCCAGTTTGTACAACTATCATCACTGCTGCTAAAGGAGAAAGACATTTCCTAGTCCAGATAAAGCCCCAGAGCAACAATGTCTGTTTGTAGGATGAACATTCAAGAACAGATCCTTCCCTGTGCTATTTCAGCAACTCTCCTTCTGCAATTTTAGCACAGGAGCATTTGCAGTGAGCTTAGAGCAGGCACATGAAGAACAGATCTGACAACCACTGTCACAGAAGTTTACAACCTGTTTAGACACAGACTGTAAGTCAGGCAAAAACCGATTCTGCCCCCATCACATGCAACATTTAACACCAATGCTGGGATGCTGGCTTTAGAATTCGTGCCTACAAATCCACGGATGTTCAGTCAGCCACACCAGGCACTGTAATTACTCTGTTCTCACAGTTAGCACTGAGAATGCTGTGAATTCAGTTATTCCTCTGCCTCCTCCTCCCAAAACCTATTTCAAAGGGCAGAGGAAAAAAAACCCTTGAAACACGGATGGATGCTTTGAAAAATCAGTTATCCCTTGTACAGAGAAAAAACTTCATACCATTAATTCAGGCAAGAGCCCTCTTCCCTCCTACCCATTACACACATAGCACGAGTCTGAATGGAAGCTGTCACCCAGAACACGTCGATACATATTTTACAGAAACATTAGCTGTGTGTCAAAACCAGTTCTTGGAAACATCATCTAACAGCACTCACATGATTTGTGTTTCACAAGCAATTAAACCTATCACTCCAACAAGCAAATCTGCTGTTCCTGTCCACTACTCAAACATCAGGTTAGAGGAAACTAATTATGTTTCAAACTTTGTCCTTTGGTGGGAAAACTGTATCTCCATGATAATGTCCTGGCTAATTCACTAAAGCAGACGCTGCTGCCGAA
Organism: Calyptomena viridis; assembly: GCA_013390005.1. Taxonomy (NCBI): domain Eukaryota; kingdom Metazoa; phylum Chordata; class Aves; order Passeriformes; family Eurylaimidae; genus Calyptomena; species Calyptomena viridis. The sequence goes on from WEIV01024485.1 coordinate 631,035, forward strand.
CCTCCAGAGTGCAGAATGAAACAGCCACCCTTGGAACTAGTGCAGCTAAGGCAGGAAATGCAAAAATAGCCAGACTGTGATTTAGATCTCGTAGTGAAGTCAGACAAGACCTCAGTGTCACACTGAAATCACATCCCAGACATTGTGAAGTCCCACTGTATTCACATCACATCACTGTCATATTGCTGGCAAGCCACAGAGACCAGTAATGACGGGAGTTCACTGCTGAATTCTTTTCTCTGTGCTTACAGACAAACTTTTACAGGCTCTGCAACCAGAGCAGCTCATGCCAGTAATTACCTCCCTGGATAGAGACAGAGTAGATGGCACTGACAAACAGATGCACAGAAATAAACAGCTGTCTGTCTTTAAGTGGCCTCTGAACTGGTTTTCTTTAAAATACGTATTTCCACGACTTGGGCCACTTTTCAGTCACCTTTTATTTGGAACAACTTCTCAATACGGTGGGCCACGTTCACAGAGACACACGGAAAAGAAATGCAGTGACACCAAAAGCTGCATTTCTTGCCATGCCAGAAAATGCTCCTCCACTTTCCATGTGCTCGATATTCCTTCCCTCCCCCAGCCATTCATGGTGAAATAATTAGTGTTAGTGTTCTCATTGTTTACCAGACAATACAGACAATAAGGCTAAGCTTTCTGCTCCTGTTTTCTTTTGGTATGCTGCTGTGGTTCCTCAAACAACTGTGCAAGGCTTTACTTTTAATCCTATGAATAACACTTGTCACTCATAGGTTTGTAACCCATATTTAGCTGTGCACAAACATGGCACAGTTTCAGCTTGATTCATTGTCCACAAACTTCCCCAGATGTGCTCATGGAAGGAAAAAAGGCTAATAAGACGGAGGAAACAAACAAATAGTAGCTAATCCGATTGCAATTTCTTAGGGAAGGAGAGGAGACACTACCACATCAGATTCTTTATGAGGGAGAGGGATAATGAGCTGTTTTTAAACACAGACTAGGAATAATTAGCTATTGTCCTTGGGCTATGAGATGTATTTTTACATGCTTGAAGTCTACAGCGATTTCTGTAGCCTGTGAGAGAGCTGGGCACTGTCACAGGGAATTTTTTCCCATTTATCTACATGTTAGTGTCAGACTACAAACACATCACAACATATGACTTTATCAACAAGCAACGTTCCTCGCTGTGGCTAATTTTGAAACCACATTCCTGCTTCCACTCATGGAAGATACAACCTTGGGTAAGGATCAGATAGGCTGGTGCCAGACATCCTCTTCTTAAGTACATTCTCATTTTACCTCTAGAAAGTGTGCTTCACAAACAAACAATCTGAAGGCAATCTGCTTTCTTTGGAGCACTTGTTGACAACAGCAGAGAGATATTCTTGTAGAAGGCTGCATTTTATAGCCTCAGTTTTCAGCTGGGTTTAACAAAAGCAAGGCAGACAAGAAGTAGCAAGCCTGACACGGTGCAAACTACTGCAAATCCCCAACTTCTATTACAATTAATTGTGCTAAGTATAACTTTGCTCATTGATGCACCAGACAGAAAGCAGACAGACAGCCCCGTCCCACTGCACCAGCTTTTCAAGCTTCCAAAATAAACACAAAGGTCTTTGAACAGACCATGCTCTCCAGAAAACCTGCAGTCTGATCTTCCTCATTTCATATGTGCAAAGGCTCAGGCTGGTGGTACTCACAATAATTACCTGTCACCAGGCAAGAAATGCAGCAGAGTTCTTGCAGATAACTTATTCATGTCATCTTTGTGTTTCAGGAATGATGCACCAACTAACAGATCAATGACATAGGTAACAGAGAGCATTTGCTTCTAGTTTTACAGGGAAAACCTGGAGAGTCTCATTGGGATTCAGGGCAGGAGAGGAAGATGATGGGAACAACCAGCAACATGACAGGGTATGATGTTAAAAGACACAATGAAAAAGTGGTTTTACAGGTTTTCCATTATCATAGAAACACGGAATGGTTTGGGTTGGAATGGACCTTAAAGCTCATCTCATTCCAACCCCCTGCCAAGGGCAGAGACACCTTCCACCAGACCAGGCTGCCCCATCCAGCCTGGCCTTAAGCACTTCCAAGGATGGGACAACAGTAATAAATATTAGACAAAGGTAACACGTGCACACACCACAACTGGTGCCTTTTCAAGGCTTGACCATCAAATTTGTTACAGGAGGGAAAACAAGGTACTGCCTGCAGTGCTCTTCACTCTAAGTAATTATCATTAGATTACCAAGACAAACAAGAGGGAGAGACAAGGAAGAGATAAAACAGAATTTCTACTATTTAGGTGCTGATTGAGAGATTAAGCCTGACTGCACTTCAGCTGGGAGCCTAAACAAACCAGAGGCCAGGCCACATAAATCAAGCTAATTTTAAAAGGTTACATACCAGGCAGAGTTTGACAAAGAAGGGGAAACCACCCCCGGTCCCGCACTGCTAAAGATTTTAACATCCTCTTTATGAATAATAAACGTGCCAATTGAACACGGACCAGTAAGTCCGGGACGACGGGACCCATCGTATCAGCACCTCCCAGGCCGTTCGTAACCTCATCAATACTAATTAGAGCCGGGAGCGCTCAGCCCCGCCGGCACCGCAATCCTGGGACTGCGGGCACACAAAAGGTTCGGACGCGGATCCCGACACCGGAGCATCCCGCACTCCCACAGAGGGGAAGGCGTGGGGCGGGGTGAACCGGGGGCTCCGGGAACGGGGTGAGGAGCATAACGAGACCCGGGAGCTTCGGCAACAGGGAGAAAATAAAGGAAGAAAGAAGTTGGGGCCGGGAAGTTTTCCGCCGCTCCCCGCCCCGGCGCCCCTCACCGTAGACGCGGACCCAGCCCTGCTGCTGGCAGACCGACTCCCTCAGGACGCGGTCCAGCGCGCCGCTCGCCTCCAGCTCCTCGGCGCCCGCCTCCGGCTCCGCGAAGGGCTCCGCCGCCCATCCCGCCGG